>JAUCMU010000047.1:2914934-2937039 GCA_032275025.1 Enteromius treurensis | reverse complement strand
TATTACAATTTTTGCATTGTGATTTAAAAAAAAAAAAAAAAAAAAAAAAAAGTATATTTTCTGCTTTCAATTTTAATTATCACAATGCGTAAAAGTAAGTGCAGTCAAACGATTAATCATGATTAATCACATAAAAAATAAAAGTTTTTGTTTACATAATGTGTGTACGGTGTATATTTGTTACAGATATATAAACATACACACATACAGAATATTTTTAATAACTTACTTATACTAACTATATATAAAAAACATGATTTATGATGTGTTTGTCTTTATACATAATAAATATATTATGCTAACAAACACTTTTGTTTTGGATGCAATTAATTTTTTTATTAATCAAACATTAAAATCCAATACATTTTACTATAATACACATACAATCTTGTGAGTTTTAAGAACTATATTTTACAAATGTACATTTTATATGAAATAATTTTGAAATAATATAGCATATTTTACATTAATGATGATGACACAATGAAGAAAATTACCTCAATATTTCTTTTAAAATAATACCATAGTTAAAAAGCTCTACATATAGATTTATTTTGTTTCAATTAAAATTAAGTTCCTATTTTTCCTTTTGATTTTGTGGTAAAATAACAATATTTGAACATGTCGAGGTAAATTAATGAATTTTCCTTTAAAAGAAACATTTAAGTTTCTTCTCAAATATGTCTCGACTGTAAAACTCTGGCTGTATTTAGAGGAGAAAAAAATTCCCATGAACCTCTGAAATCCATCAAGGTGTCAGGAATAATAAATGTGTCAAAGTAAAGCAACACATGATGCCATATATATATATATATATATATATATACACACTGAGACATCGGGAGAAACAAATCAATAAAAGCTAAATCATTAACTTTTATAGTTGTGATGTATCTCAAGGCTGACAGAGCAATCATTCATGAACAGGAAATGAAACTGGCCGGAAGTTACTGAACTGCTTTACTCACCAATGTCCTTTAACGGCTCAATAATCTCCCATTTTGGATCGGATCTGAAGAACATGGACACCTGTTGCAAGGCTATTTCTGAAAGAAAAAAAAGAAGGAAGGGGAGGATTTTACAAATAATTTTGATGCAAAAACACATTTTTAGCGTTCAGATGTGGCCTGGAAGCATTACCCGTGTAGTTTACTGAGTAATTGTTAGTGTCAAGAAACTTTTTGACCAGCTCACAGCTGGAGAGGATATGGTGACGTGTGATGTGGTTCAGATAAGCCTGAAGACCCTTCTGACGCTCGGCTATAAACTCTCGGTCCATGTTTCCTAACAGCTTCTTAGGAGGAAGTGGCAGGTTGAGGCCGGAGATCTGTGAACACATAGAAACTGACTCATAGTTACTATTTCACTGATGGGAAGGCTGATGTTAAAAGCTTTCTGGTGAGTTTTTAAGGACTCAGCAAGAGTTAATCATTGCCAGTGAGATGTCAGAACAATGCTTTTCAATGTATTTACAGCAGCTGTCGAATTAGGGAACGGATGTTTTTCCAGCACAGGCTACTCCTAACGGTCCACTTACCAGTAAACTATTATTCAGCATGTCAAAATCACTGTATCTGCGGATGATCTGTGAAGATCAGAAGTCAAATCAATCATTCTGACAATAACAAACATGAGAGAGAAAGAGAGAGTGAGATCAATAGATACCAATATTGACAGACAGACAGACAGACAGATAGATAGATAGAGAAACAGACGGGTAGATAGATGACTGACAGACAGACAGACAGACAGACAGACAGACAGACAGATAGATAGATAGATAGATAGATAGAGAAACAGACGGGTAGATAGATGACTGACAGACAGATAGATAAGACAGACAGACAGACAGACAGACAGATAGATAGACAGATAGATAGATAGATAGATAGATAAACAGACGGATAGACAGATGACTGACAGATAGATAGATAGATAGATAGATAGATAGAGAAACAGACAGATAGACAGATGACTGACAGATAGATATAGATAGATAGATAGATATGTAGGTAGATAGATAGATAAACAGACGGATAGACAGATGACTGACAGATAGACAGACAGACAGACAGACAGACAGACAGACCTAACTCACCGTCCAGCTGTTGTCTGTAGAAACGCCCCTCTGTACACGAATGATGTACTCCTGTAAACAGAGACAAACAACGAGGACTGAATCTACAGCAGCAAAGACACATTAAAACTGGTGATAAAATACAGACCCCCGCTGAAAAACAAACAGGTTCGGCTGGTCTTGACCCCCAAATCACCCTCAGAAACACCAAACTAGTTCAGCCTGACTAATGGAAACCCGCCTAACAAGCCATCTTAGTTTTGTTATTCTTCTTCAGAACACTGGGTATTCATGTCGCCACAGATTTGTGGTTTTTACACTCGAATTATGAAGCAAGACCAAAGCAGGAAGTGAAAAGGCCAAACGTAAAGGAGTCTCCAAAAACCCCACGCTGACCCCGAAGCTTACAACCATTTCTTATTCACATTAATGTTTGACTCCCCTTCAGAAAGTCACCTGATAGTTTCCATCAGACTAAAACAAGAGCAAAGGCGCTCCGTTTCCATCCGCGACACCATTTTCACATCACATCCGATATTGGGGTATATCTTCACACTCGTCTTAAGACACATCGACACTGTGACTTTCAGCTTTCAGATAAATAATCATATAACAGATGGTTACGGTCTAGTTGTTCATCTTCTCTACATAAAAGAAAAAACCCTTACACAACACAGAACTGAAAGCAGTTTACTAGACTGCACTCTCATATGAATGACTATGAGAAATGAATATATGAATAAATGTGAAAGGAAATACTCGTGTCTCTCGTGGCTTTGGTTTCACAGCGAGAGGAAATGTCTTTCTGCACAAATGCAAATTAATAATTTTCAATTCCGCCTGTAAATCAACATGAATAGATCCTTTATTGTTTACACGTCACACGAGAGATCTTATCTATAAATACTTGTATGTTTTCATATTTTATCAAATAAATCAATTGATGGAAATCGAAATCAACAAAGCGGACAGCCTAATAGTTACATCTCACTTTCTTTTACAGTCGATTATATCACAAATAAATACATATTCAAATAAAATGTCTTGTTAAATAATTTTAAACGCCACAATTTGACATTTATTGCGAAATCTTAAAACTAATGTTTAAAACAAAATGTTATTTGATGATATTTCTTCATTCAGAAAGATTGGACTAACGTTACATTCACAAATATTTAACTTACACTTTACAAAATTGTTCCAGTATCGACTAAGTTACTGACATTAACATTACACATCTCAATACAAACTCGTCTTATACTGACAAAACATGTGATTAAGCTGATATTAATCGACAAATAATCGAGAAACAACAAGGTTAATCATAAAAAAAAACGATACGCCACGTAAAGTTTGGCTTCAATCGTATTTACAATCATTTAAATGCGCATTTGTAATCAACACCAACGGTTTAACGGATGCGGATCGGTTTGAACGCTTCCACGCGAACATAAACAGCGATCCGCGCGGCTCCGGTTGTGCCGTTTACCGTGTGTGACTGTAAACTCTGGCTGGCCTCGATCACGGCGATCAGCGGCACGGTGTCGTCAAGCAGCGGCTTCCTGCCGGACAACGGCTGCGGCTGCTGCTCCATGAACGCCATCCCGGACCAAAACAACGCCAAAAAAGCCCCCCGGTTCGACAGGGTTCGGATACCGAGAGCCCGCCTCGGTCGGTAAAGGGATGTGACGGTTCACAGCGCGCGTCTGCGCTTGTGAAAACGTGGGAGAAACGAATCAGAAAGTGCCAGTGAAATCTGACGTAGATGTTTCACTAGAGAGGAGCTCGTCCACTTCGTAGTGCGCACTATCGAGTGGAAGTGAATGACGCCGCATTTTTATTTATTTTTTTTGTAACAAAAAAAGTCAAAGGATTTACATTCGTATATAGTTCTTGTGATGTGTTGTTCTTGTAATAAAAATTAGAAGAAAAAAAAGAAGTGACGCCATATTTTAGTAAATAAGTTACCCTCAAACAGGAAACCTCACAGGGATCACGGCTAAATTCAGTCATATTATTTATTGTCGGGGCTCGGAATAAAATTAAACTTCATAAAGTAACAAACCAACCACTTTCACGTTTATTTGCGTAGCTGTTGTTATGAACTTTCATTCTGAGTTTGTAACACAAGCGTTGCTGCTTTGCGAAGCTGCTAGCGGTGACGCTAATGTTGTGAAGGAAACGTCACGTGACCAGCCGGAGTAACGTGACTCAAGTAAACAGCACTCGGTAAGTTCTCTTTTCAGTATTTATAGTGTAATTATTTCCACATAACTTACAAATATGAAGCAGTCAAACATTATATTACAGTTTATATGTACAGAAATACATATAATTATTTGCACATACCGTACAAACATAAAGCAGTGGCAAATATTAAAACAAAGGTCTGAAATACCAGAGATCTATTTATGTCTATTATTAATATGGCATTATGTAGGTGCAATTAGTTTTTCCACTAACCCAAAGAAAAAAAAATGAGAAAAGTCAAAGGACCCAGAAAAAATCCCTACGACAAAGGTTATCTAAACAACTTGTGATGAAGTCATACTGGGGAAAAGTTACAACTAATTTGGCTTTAAAGTTGTGAAACTTCTGATATTTAGAAGACAATTTTAAATAACTACTTAAAATTATCTCCTTAACAGCCAGTTATTGCTCACAACAAACAACGAAGTCAAAAGCGGTTTATTTTCGGACGCTATATTTATTCAAACTGCTTCTCAGAGAACAAAAAAGAAAAACAAGGAATATTTCATCTCTGAATGAGTGTTACATTTCAGAAGAACAAAAACAAGCAAGAAAGAGCATTTAATTCCTGGAAGCACATAAAAAAGTCAGCAGAGGCATGTACTGAAATTCCTCATGGTTGTTGTGCGTCTTGCGGCATCATGACCATGACCTCTCCCTCCATGACCACTTTGTCTTTGACAGCGCAGGAAACAGAAATAAAAGCGAAGGACATTTTGATCTTTTTGACCTCCGCTTCCGCCACAACCTCCTCTCCGATGTAGAGGGGCGCCGGAAAGCGTATTTCCTGGTAGAGAAACACGCAGCCATTCCCAGGCAACTTGGTCCCCAGAACTGCTGAGATCAGACCGTTAATCAGCACTCCGTGAACAATAGGAGTCTCGAAAGAGGTTGTTTTGGCATATTCGGGGTCGAGGTGCAGAGGATTCGTGTCCCCCGTCAGCTCAGCAAAAAGTGTGACGTCTCTGGCACTGAATGTTTTGTTTAGTGAGGCCCGTTCACCCACGTAAAGCCACCTGTGAAGCCCTACTGTGAGGGATGCAGGAACCGTCAGTGCTGAGTTGGCAAATCGGTACGCATTTCTGCTGAAAATACTTCTTCTGAGAAAAAATGTCATTTTTTGTTTTCCCCCCCAAGGTATTTTATATAGGCCCACCTCACAAAGTCAGCTGGTCTCCAAACTGCAGCTCACGGCTATTCCCAGACAACGCTAGTAAAAACGGAGACACCTGCAATGATAAATAAAAAAAATGCATTTAACCTTGATGTCTGTGACATGGATTAGAAATGCACTGGGGTACAGTAACTAATACGAGATAAACAGCTGCCACAGAAACCGCCCATCAGCAATCTGACGCAAATTGCAAAGTGCACGCAGTTTGGCTGACAGAAAGCCAATGGTCACCTTAAAAAAAAGCGTCTAGTCATTCCTGGCAAATTTACAATTGAGCCACGTTTTACTGACATCTAGTGCCAACAGACTGCAAATTCAGGACAAAGTAATGTTGAATCAGCTTCAGCACTGGGGGAAAAACGTACCTGGGTGACTCTGAACACACACGCCTCATTTTGATATGTTCCCAGTAACGTTAATGCACTCCACAATTTCACCAGCCCGCTGAGATAAAGAGACAACAGAATAGGATTAGACTGACAAAATGGTTCGGACAAATCCATTTGAGAAAATACTGTCTGCTCTGCATTTCAAACAGGATTGTGCAGTAACATTGGTCCTAAACCTGAGCCCTGAGGGACACCCCAGGTTTATAAACAGTTCTATACCTCAAGTAAACCATGTTTAAACACTTTGGCCTAAATGTATGAGATCTGCTTTATGCGCATGTCTCACCTGTTGTTCACTCGCAGTATCCCGGTCAGTTTTTTATGATCATACTTAAGCAAATCAAATGGAAAAGAAGCTCCAACCTGCCATACAGAAAAAAAAATCATTATACACAGTCACGAACCATGATAAATTACTACAGCTCATATTATATACAACAGAGAAAAATGGTCTATGGACTGTAAAGAATATAGAAAAATAAAACATTTTCTTTACATTTTTTAGTTATTTATATTTTATATTTTTATTTATTTTATTTTATATACAATAGACTTGATCATTAAACTATTTCATTCAAAATTAAAATCTAATTTATTGATTAGTCATTTATTAATTTGTTCACATTTATTATTAAATAAATATTATATATATATATATATATATATAATATATAGTAATAAATATTATTACATATTTTTATTTAACATTTTGGCGTCATTTATGATTAAATTAATTCTTAATGTATTTTGCTTGAGTCTTAAGTCTATTTTTGTGCCTTTTACAAAAAATAAATAAATAGATAAATACAAATAATAACAATGAATTGATGCAATTTCATGATGCATTGCATTATTTTGTAAAAAATCATAACTGCATTGTTGCACTTATCAATTGTAAACAGAGAGAGACTATGTGCTCACCTCTCCATACAGGTCTTTGAGTCCACAGATAATGAATTGCTTAAACTGTGCATCCGAAATATATTTGTTTCCACTTTCCAAAACTCTAAAAATAAAGAAAAATTAGATGGTTTGATATTTCATGCTAAACAGTGCATTAAAAATGACCAGATCAAAACTGACCTGTCTCGTGACACTTACAGAGATATCTTCATATAATGGTAGACCGAAGCATTTTTGTACACATATCGCTCAAATGTTGAAGGTTCCTCCATAACTCGCAGTTTGACACTGAAATCTTTTCTGAGATTGTCAGCGAGTATGCTTAAATTAAATAAAAATAACAACTCGTTAATTCAGATCAATTATTACTGAAGGTCGCTACAAGAATATATCAATGCATACAAACGCTTCCACATTGAGTACCAATATAGTAACCATCCAGTAACAAGAAGTGACAAAGCAACATGGTATAACGTTAACCATCTGTATCATAATTCACACATTTATGGAAGCTCCCATGTCTTCAAGCTCACGTGCTAGTTCTGTATTAGCTTTTACTGTAATAACTTTCAACTCGTTGAAGAGTCTCTAGCCGCTATGTGAAACAACATGCTGTATATAAATATGAACTTAAACAACTAACCGTTAAAAGGTTAGAAAACAGATAAACTTACAGAATAACAGGTCGAGTTTGTCCTTCATCCACGGCATGTGGAGCCACGCGCGCTCTCGTTGTGAAATCTCGCGAGAACAGTTCGATTAAAGTCAACAAATGAACGACAAAACAGCAACAATAAATGGGAAATTGCTTTATTATATTTTAGACCGATTCAGCGAAAGTTACTGGTATTTTTATTTTCTTGTTCATTTTATTTCTTTGTGGTTTTTTGCTCGTTTTTGTTAAAACTTTTATTATTATTATCATTATTGTAGAATAAAGGCTACCAAAAAAAAAAAAAAATATGAAATGAATTTAACCTGAGAATGTCTTCCGCATCTGTTTAATGAAGTTGCGCAATTCTCTGTTAGACTTCCTGATGCGCTTCGTTTCACTTTTAATTTCTGCAAACTTTCCTTTTTCGAGAAGAGCACGGGTGTGTTAATCAACACGTTATCGCTTATAATACAAAGACGAACACGAAGAGTGTTTTAAATATTGTTGTCCTATGGTTGGTAAGTTTATTTCCACATGTTTTGTCGCGCTGTCTCTTCTGTTGAGCTCAACGAGTGCTTGTAACGTATTTGTTGCGGTTAACGTTGGTTGGTTACAAAAAGGCTTGAAACACGTACACTTTTATGTATTTGTGTTCAGTAATTTCTATTATGATTTTATTTAAACTTACATGAAGTAAAAAAAGTACCTTGGTGATGACGGCATGTATTGTAAACATTACTGCGTGGAATTGCCATTCAGTATTATCATATATCCAATGCGTTTATAAAATTACCATGGTACGACCACAGTACTTTTTTAGATGGATCTACAAAAAATGTCATGGTATTGCTTATGTGGTTTGAACACGTACTTTAATATATATTTGGATATATTATAATAATTTGATTTTGTAACTATATAAATTTAAATAAATAAAACATGAACTATATCAATTTAGATATTGATATGATATTTACTGTTTATTTTAATATAATATTTGAATATGTTTATTTAACTATTTAAAACAATATAAAAAACATAATATTTGTATAATGTTTATATTTAAACATTATATTTGTTCTTATTACGAACTATTCTAAATATTTTTTGCTTTTTTCTCTTTTTTTAAGTTTCAAGTTTAAAGTATGGCCGCCCTAGATGCCACTAGAAATATAACAGAAGGTGAGTAAACGTATTATACATATATATATATATATATATATGTATATCAAAAGACCCATGTTAACATGACATCTTTGCTATCTCAGCGGAGGATGCAGCTCAAATGCTGAGTGACGCCATCAACTCTAAAGACAAAGATGAAGCCAGCAAATACCTAAATCGACTTTTGGATCTAAATCTTCCAGTGTGTGTCAAATTAAATCCTGAAGCGTACTCTGAAGACAGTATCAGGTATGCTGTAAGACTGGTTCTTTTATGGTGGAGAACACTTGATGCTGGGGACTCTAACTCGATGTGATGGTTTGTTTTATTTCGTGTGAACGCAGTTTGAGAGTAGGAGTGACAGACGGCTCATCAGATGACTACATCCCATTGATAATGAAGGTGCCAGTTTACATGACCATCTCAGAGCTGAAAGAAAAGGTAAATAGAGAGAAGAAAAAATGGTCATTCCACTTAAAAAAATGTTAAAACATATTAAGTGTAATCAATGTATATATATATATATGTATTTCTTTTTTTAAATCTCCATGAAATGAAGACCTTAAAATGATGAGAAATTGCATTGTGTAATATCAGGCTATATAATATTATTATTTTATGGCAATTGTTCTCACGTTTTGATTTTTTTGTCAACCCTGTTACCGACACATACTATAGTTTAATTAATATGATATGACACTGAATGATGTAGGCATTATCGCAATAATATATGACCTTTAAAATGTTTGAATTTTTCTAAACCAATGACTTGAATTACTTGTAAATATTGATTATGTTAAATGTAAGAAATCATTGTTTGAATTTTACATTTTAAAAAGGGTAACAGGTTTGACACCGCATGGTGTCACCTCCTCAGTCAAGCCTCATAAATCATCCAAAATAGAGCTTTATGGGAGCGAGACACAGGCTTGTGTTTTAAGTGTAGGAATCCTGGTTGAGAGATGATGTAACAGGGCTGACATGAAAACAGAGGACACCAATAAAACGATTTATATTTTATAGAAAAAATGCATACTTGTGCCAAAAAGAATGCTTAACAATGAGACTGTATTTAGAACAATAATCAAATGTGATCATTTTACCCTCATTTGGCAAATTAAAAAAGAAAAATAGAAAGAGACAGGCCTAAAACCGTCCCCTTGCCAGCACAAATGCTATTAAAATGATTTAAAATAATATTTAATCAACTTTTGTGTGTAATATTGATGAAAACACATAGTATTGTCATTTAGATTGCACATATATTTGTTGTTATATTTAAATCTATAGGCAGCGAGTTCGGGGAATGACTCCAAAATTTGTTTTCCAGATCAATCGTGACTACAACTTCCACCCGGCCCTTCAGCGCTGGGTGATCGGGAAACGTCTCGCCCAGGACAGAGACACCTTGTTTCATTACGGGGTCAGAAACCACGGCGATTCGGCCTTCCTCTTCCTCCTCACTGCCAAGGCCGCCAATCTGACGCGCGAACAAGAGAGGAAAGAGAAAGAGGACAAACGGATTGATGGTATCTGGCCTGTATCTCGGATTTTAAAAAACAGCTTGTATATTAAATACCAGTTTACTGAACCACTTTTCTTTCTTAATTAAGATATAAAAGAAATCGTTGATCGTCCACCTCATCATACACCAGAACTCGTGGCCAGAGGAGCCAATAACCGCCCTCCTCTACCTCCCAAACCAAAGGTCTGTCATTCAATCTTTTAATTTCAATCATTTTTGTCATATCTATCTATCTATCTACAGTTTTTTACATACGTGGAAATATTTTATTATATCTTTTCATGTGACAACACTGAAGAAATGACACTGTGTCTATTCAAAATAACTCAACACACAGACATTAATGTCTAAACCGCGGGCCATAAAAGTGAGTACACCCAGCAAAGTGAAACTATCCTAATTGGGCCCAATTAGCCATTTTCTCTCCCTGGGGTCATGTGACTCGTTAGTGTTACAAGGTCTCAGGTGCATGTGCTCAGCGTCATATCCAGTGGTTGTGTTTTCGAAAATAGACATATGAGTGCTGCCAGCATTGCTGCAGAGGTTAAAGGGGTGGGGGGGCAGCTTGTAAATGCTCAGACCATGCGCCACACATTGCATCAAATTGGTTTACCAGCAGTTTGCTGAAGACTAAGGACTTGGTTTCAAGCGTGTGTGGTGGCAACCAGGTGAGGAGCCATGGTCTGGGGCTGCATGAGTGCTGGCAGCACTGGGGAGCTACAGTTCATTGAGGTAACCATGAATGCCAACATGGACCGTAACATACTGAAGCAGAACATGATCCCCTCCTTTCAGAGACTGGGCCGCATGACCCCAAACACACCTTCAAGACGACCACTGCCTTGATAAAGAAGCTATAGGTAAAGGTGCTGGACTGGCCAAGCATATCTCCAGACCTAAACTCTATTGTGCATCTGTGGGGCATTCTCAAACAGAAGGTGGAGGAGCACAAGATTTCTAACGTCCACCAGCTCCGTAATGTGGTCATGAAGGAGTGGAAGAGGACTCCAGTGGCAACCTGTGAAGCTCTGGTGAACCCCACGCCCAGGAGAGTTAAGGCAGTGCTGAAAAATAAAGGTCGTCCATAGAGAATATGACACTTTGGTCCTATTTGCATGGGAGTAGTATTATCTACGGACCTCGTGTAATTTAGAAATTAACCCCCCACATCCAAACTTTGTGTGGCGCATTCATTGTAGCAAAGTGTCATTTCTTCAGTGTTGTCACATGAAAAGATTAAAATAAAATATACACAAAAATGTGAGGGGTGTACTTACTTCTGTGGGAGACTGTATCTATCATCTATCTATTTCTACAGTATCCATCCATCTCTCTTTCTCTCTCTCTCTCCAGTATCTATCCATTCATCTAAAGCATCCATCCCTCTCTCTCTCTCTTTAATTCTTTGGTTTTATAGCCGGTTGGTTGGTCGTGTTCTGGCTGCACGTATCTGAATAAACCGACCCGTCCAGGCTGTGAGATGTGCGGCACAGAGAGACCTGACAACTACACGGTGCCTGACCTGTACCAGCCGGACGAGGCAGAGACCAGGAGGCTCCAGCAGGAGGAGCTCGCCAGCCTGCAGTATGAGCAGGTTAGCTGAGAAGACACCCTAACATACTGGACTACAGTGAACTGTTAGAATGGACTGTGGGATGAAAACCTTTCAAAAACTCCAGGTTCACATCTGGGAAGCAAACTGTGGAAGTACACACGCTCACATCTGCATCAACAAAGCTTTATTGTTTAAAAAGATGAATTGAAAGCAAAAATGGGGAACATTTAGAGTGTTTTCATATGGATGTACTTTCCAGCAAAAAGTTTATAATTTGTTGTTCGCTGACCAAGTGAACAAAAATGTATGTTTTAATCATTAAAGCAAATTAATTTATTTTAATTTTATGCATGAATAATAATAAAAAAAATCCAAACGAGGATTGCATTTATTTTTTACTTTTTTGGTGAAATGTGGATCTTCAAGGATCCTGCTGAGAATTTTGAGAAAAATCTAGATCTTTTTGGTTACTAATTAATCATTAGTTATATATATCAATGTAATAAAATACTATGTTAAATTAAAATTTATTTTAGATAATTATATCATTATTATTAATCAATATTAATAGTTATATATTAAATATATCAGTATTTAATTAAAGACTTCTTTTGTGATTATGTCATTTAAAAAAATAAAAATGTTATTAAATGTTATTTATACACACATATTCTGCATATATAATGTAACTTATACATTTAAATTTGTCCTCTAGGACAAATTTAAATGCATTGATTTTTAAAGGATTCTATCTTGAGGAAATATAATGCACGTGGCCTGTCCGTTTCTTTATGTAGTCCGTAAAGGATGAGCGGCAGAAGAACTTCCAACAGCTCCTGGAAACGGATGCTCGCAGTCTGGTGGGGAACGTGGATGAGCTGGATTGTGCCATCTGCTTCTGCACCATTGAGCCAGGAGAGGGCGCCGTGCTGAGAGAGTGCCTGCATAGTTTCTGCAGGTGCTGTTTATCTGTCCTAACTATAAACAGGAAGTTCCACAGTTCCCAAACACACTGAAATGCAGCTTTGTATATCCTACAGGGACTGTCTGAAGGAAACGATTCTCAACTGCACGGATGCCGAGGTGGCTTGTCCTTACAGAGACAACGCTTACTCCTGTAATTGCAAGCTTCAAGATAGAGAAATCAAATCAGTAAGATCTTACATGAGGAATATCTTTGCGCTTACCTGTTCACTTAATAAAACACACCCGACTTTAACGCTTCCTCCCAGCTTCTCTCTCAGGAAGAGCACCAGAAGTTTCTGGAACTGCGTCTGAACATCGCAGAGTCCCGCAGTGAGAACAGCTACCACTGTAAGACGCCCGACTGCGCTGGCTGGTGCATCTTCGAAGACGACGTGAACGAGTTCGCGTGTGACATCTGCGACGAGACCAACTGCATCCTCTGCAAGGTGAACACAACATTTGTTTGGTTGAAGGGTTAGTTCGACCAGAAATGAATATTCAGTCAGTAACCCTCATATTGTTCCAAACCTGTTAAAATCTGAGCGCTCTCAGACTTTTCATAGACAGCAAGGATCTTATTTTGTGCACAAAAAGTCCACTGATGGACTATTTTGCTGATGTCCTTACTACGCTTCTGGACCTTGATCTTGGTAAAACCCTTGCCGATTACAGAGGGTCAGAGAGAGCTCTGATTTAATAAAATATAGAACTATCACTTTAAAGTTTAGTTTTGAAGTGCGTTTAATGGTGACCTAAAGGACTCTGCATGTGCATGTCAAGGCTATTCACAAGGGAATGAACTGCAAGGAGTACCAGGATGATCTTCACATTCGAGCGCAGAATGACGACGCTGCCCGACAGACCACGCAGATGCTGGATGTGAGTGAAAATTGTATCAGTTGACCTTTTTAGTCAATATTTGAAATGATTGCAATTGTGGAATAGCACTAAGGATTGGAATTGTTAATAATTTTCTTACCCGTATTTTAGTTTTTAACTGTTTGACTAACGAATAAAACCAGATAGCACACGTACGTCTGCAAGATGTCTGTTAAAGATCTTTTGATCTGGAAAGCATCTGCTGTCTAGAAATGTCTGGCAGACATCTTACAGATGTCAGTTTTACATACATTCTAAATCATAAACATCTTAAAGACATCTTATAGACGTCTATTTGACATCTAAAAGGAGACGTCCAATAGATGTATTGCAGATGAGCAAACAACCTAAACAATACGTCTTGTAGATGTAAATGCAGACGTCAAACAAATGTCTCCTAGATGTATGTGTGCTATCAGGGTGAGTGCTGAACATTTGATCAGTCATTCCCTTCCCCGGGTTCCAAACGCTTATACAAGACAGTAATGCACTATACGCCCTTAAAAAAATATTTACAGAAATGCATTCCTATAAAATACCCGCCACTGATCCACTGATGTATGGCTGCGCGAGGACAATTTAATCAATTTAAATGTAAAAGTAAACTTCTGCACAATTTTCACTGTTTGCATTAAATATAAAGGATTGTATTAGTCAGTAAAGTTACTAAAGTGATTTAGTCAAGAGTGACTTTCTCTTTTTCTAATGCTGTTTGATTCACTTGTATGTAGTCGGCAGCAGCAGTGCTTAAGTGAACACGTTCACCGCTTTCAAATACTGGACAAGGCTTGAAAAACAAGCAAATACTGAATATCGTGATAATGCATCGAGTCAGTGACATTTCCTTAAACGCTCCCTGACATTTTCAGAGTCCGAAAGGTTTGAGTCCGTGACAAGTTCGAGTCTTTTAAATAGGCTACTGTACTCCAGACCGAGTCCCCCAACTCTAGTAACCTATTAGGTAACAATTGTAGCTATGGGTTAAAATTATAACGATTTTTCTTTTATGCCAAAAATCACTAGGATGTTAAAGATCATGTTCCATTAAGATATTTTTAAATAAATTTACTCTATACAATTACGATAAGTAGAGGCCTTTTCGTTGGAAAGAACTTCATTTGGACAACTTTAAAGGCGTTGATAGCCTACATCAATAATACACAATTGAAAACTTATTTATTCAGCTTTCAGAAGATGTATACATCTCAATTAAAAAAACTAATTGACCCTTATGACTGGTTTTGTGGTACAGGGTCACATTTGCGCTAAAGTCACTACAGTCATGTATGCACATGATTATTGCTAATGTTTAGAGATATAGACCTACTCTATTACATAGTAGGCTACTCTATCATGCAACTGGCTCATTTTACACATTCATGCAGCAGAATATTATAACCACTGACTTAAAAATATATATATAAAAACATATTTTAGGCTATAAATACTACATTTTTACATACAATGTTTTCTCTTCAGATTAAAAGCATTTTTGCCATGCAGTGAAGTAGTCCGCGCGCGCAGAAACGATGTTGTCGCACTGATCAGGTGTCGTTCATCTCTCAACCTGCTGTGAAAGAGTTACAGCGTGGCTGATACACAAACTCCTTTCCCCTCCCCACCAACGTCACCATCCCTCCGAAACTAACAACATGGAGTCCGGTGTTTAGAGTGCAAAGGCGGTCTTCAGCGTTTGCTAAACCTATATGCTTTTCCCGGTGCTCCTGAGGGAAGGCAGCGACGCTCCGGGACGCATAAAGCGCAACGCACACATGCTCTATAAGCGTCAGTGCGTTCGTGTCACTTCAATCCATATAGGACATGGAGAGCGCGATGTGATTGGACGCAGAAGACTCCAAAGACAGGCCGCTTTCCGTGAGTGTTGCACAATTCCATCCTCGCCGCACACATCCAGGGAGATGTTTAACAGATTGTGTTCCAGGAGGAAGACGGCGTTTGCTGATAGTCCGCAAGTTATAAACGCGTGCAAACTGTATAGACGAGCTCCGTTATTTCGAGAGCCGGCAGCTATATGTTTTCCTCCGGCCTCCTTCGATTTTATCATCGTAGGATTTGGGCATGATAAAATAGGTCAGACTTAGTGACACTCTGAATTAAACACAAAGATTTAGTTTTTCAAAACGCATTCTTCCAAAGATTGGCCAGCACGGTACACTATAGCCAATTAATTAAGAGTTGAGTTGATGAACATCTGTCAAGTTCTCTTTTATAGGTTTTCTTTAAGAACCCATAATAATTTGACTTTTGAGGCTTCAGGTCCATGTATGTGCTTGCATAAGATTGCATCTTAGGTGCTTGTATTTTTGTCCAGACATGGAATTGCTCTTCGTAATGTAGGACAGGAGAAGTGGACAGCAGTTGCACCCTAGCTAGTGCACCACAGGGGACCATGGAGCCCGAGGAGGATCTCACGACCAGGGACCCCCAAGATCTGATGTCCAGTGAAGGGCTACTGCCTTCAACATCCACCTCCTTACTCAGCTGCACCTTCCTGGTACAGTCAAGGCAGCTACCAACTCACCTGCTTATACTGTGCCCTAAAATATATTCTTTTTGTACAGAAAAATACTACTACATAAGAGTAGACAAGGTTTGGGACATAATTGTGTCATTTAGTTACATGCATGTCACTGTTTAAACTGCCCTGTCAATCATCTTCTCACAGTTTAAATCCTCCACATTAAGTTTCATTTAATTTCCTACCGTGTTAGAAATGAAGGTCTGTTGTGCTAAGCACTCTCTGTGTTTGCATAAGGACACATTTAAAAGTTAATGACCAAATGCATCTTCATAAAAGTTCACAGCTGTTGCAAATTAAATATAATGTGCATTACATTACATAACATTTTTCACTGCTTTTGAAACAGATTAACACTTTTTTAAAATTATATTTTACTGTGCTTATATAATTTTTTTTTTTTATTCCTATCTTTTAACAATCAGTGTACACCTGTGTGAGAATCGTGCAACATTTTATTTCTCCCCTAAACAGAACTATGTTATGTTGCACTTGTTTCAACCCTCTGAACTCACAGGGGGGGTTATTGCATTGTGATGACATGGAGAAGGGCGATGGAAATGGAGATTCAGATGGTCCAAAATGCTTTTTCCCTGCACTGGAGCATTGTGGTAAGGTGCAGAGAAGTCCACGATCTTCAGCTTTCCCTTCATCTCTTACATGGGACTCAGATTCAGAGAAAGAAACCTTGGACGGTAATTGTCTCTTTGGTTCATTATTTCTTGCCATTAAAAAAATGCATGTCTGAATCATACACTCTTAGAAAAAAAGGCACAAAAGCTGTCACTGGGGCAGTACTTAAAAAAAAAAAGGTACACTTTTGTCATTTAAGGACAAACATTATATGTACACTTTATTAAATAATATGTACCTTTAAGGTAGAAATATGCACTCTTTACACCTTTTGTTCCTTTTGTACTAAAAGTGTAAGTAACTGATTAGAAATAAGAATCTGCATCGATTCAACTAGTTTCAGACTGACCTATTCTGTGTTTGTACTGTGAAACTCGTCTTTCTGTGAGCAGCTTTAATGGTTTTGTTTGTCTACATGCTGTAGATATAACTGTGAGTCTACTGCTTTCTGTTAAGTCATGTGTATATTGTTTGTGTTTCTGTGTGGATTCCAATGGTTTATGTCAGAGGAAGAACTTCAGCACTTTTCTAACCCTCATGGTCTGGCTGCTCACAGCCCGGGAAGTCCCACCTCTGGACAACAAGAAGATAGGTGAGATACAGATGATTATACAGAAAAACGGGTTGCATTCATCAAGTTTTCTTTCCAACATTGAGGGGTTTAATGGAAAAAAACAGTAACCTGTTACCTATTTATCGGTTTTACTCCTTATGCTTGCAGATATGACGTTGATCAGTGCCAAGAACCTGTGGAAACCAAGCACCTATTTCTTGAGAAGATCCCACTTGCTCCCCTGGAGGTGGAGTATCAAGGAGATGTTACATACAAGGAAACGGAAACTATACACTCCGGCCTACCTAAACGTACAGCAAAACGTAAAAAATACCTCAATGCATGTTTTGATTGTCAGATATATATATATATAAATGAGTTAAGTCAATAAAGCCTTTTGCTGTTTACTTGCAGTGGAACAAGACAAAGTGAGCCATCTACCAGATACTACCCCAAAAAAGGGATGCCAAAAAGACAAGAAAGGCGAGCAGAAAATGCTTAATAGTAAAGGGCGGGAAGAGAAAATCACCAAAGAGCCAGATGTATACACCTTCCCAGGAGACTCTGAGCCAGAAAGTCCACCGCCTGGACCTTGGGCGCACTGCACCTTCATCCAGCGCCGAAGAAAGAAGAGGGCCATATTGAGGCCTTTCTCTGGCTTAGACACTTGGCAGCGCACAACGGGATCCGGCAGGAAGACCAGAGGAAAACCCTCGGAAGCAAAGGAGCGTAGGAAAACCACAAAGGTTGGGGAAGGGATGTTCGAATTTAAGGAGGAGAAGGAAGTGAAGGTACGGGGAAGGCAGAGGTCAGTAGTAGAGCACCAACTGGATGGAGACCTCTCCCAAGAGATTTTTACATGTGTAGAATGTAGCATTTACTTCAAAAAACGCACCCATCTACGTGAACACATGCAAGAGCATGGCCAGGTTGGTAAATCCGGGAAGAAATGGCAGTGTGGAGAAAAAGACTTAAGAGACTTAAATCTTAATAAAAATGCATTTGAATGTATAGAGTGTGGTCTGGAGTTTGCAGACAAGGTACTGCTGCTGGATCATCAGCGATGCCACGAGGAGTCACGGCAGAAAATTCTTGAAGAGATTGGAAAATTAAAAGAGGGGGATAAGCGGGTGGCAGAGCAAGCCAGCTGCAGTAAGGCATCGGAGCTAGTCAACCAAGAGTCGACAGATGCTAGCCAGTTTGTGTGTCTTAAGTGCAACTTTAGCTCGGATTTGCCACAAGAACTTGCTGAGCATGCCAAGACGCACAACACTCGAACAAGAGCTGGTGTCTATCGAACCTCACCCCGCTTTCAACAGAAGTCCTGCAAGAAAGGACAAGTGCAAGGGCAATCTGCAGATGTTGCGTCAGCTCTTGTCACGTCGCCTCTCAACAAGAGGTACCCCATCCGGGCATCCAAAAAATCTAAAGAAACCCAGCCTGATAGTGGCGCTTCACAGGTGGACTCAAGTTCGTTGTCTTGTCAAAGTGCTTCTGCGACTTCAGGAGAGGCCACAGAGCAGCCTGATAATACAACTCTGCATGAAAACATAGTGCATGTGAAGGATTTGAGACAAACAGACGAGTCCAGAACAACTGTGGATAATCCTGTGGAGGAGAATCTATCACAACCTCAACATCTCATGTCGTCGCCGCCAAATCCCAGGGCTGCTCCGCGACGTAAGGACGTGGCTTTCAAGAGTATAGGTAATAAACGCTCAGTCCGGGCAGCGAGGGGTAAACTGGGACGCACAAGAGCGAGTACAAGACTAGATCCTAAGACCACCCTTACTCCCGTTATGAAAAAACAAGTCCAAATCTCTGAAGATAAGTGCCAGAAAGAAATCATTCCAGCACCGGAACCAGAACATGATTCTATACAAGACTCTAAAACAGGTAAGTCAATAACAGGTTATTATACTAAGACCAGTCAGCAAGTAGCCTTGTAGCTAAACTGGTAAGGTGGTAACAATGGCAAGACTTGATATACACAATGTGTAAAACTTAAATGCTATAAAAGTTGCTCAGATGCACTGTACTTTCCAGAGCAACATTTACATACAGAAAAAGAAACATTCACTGCTAAAACGTTAATGTATTTCCAGAAAGATCATCAATTTCTCACCATCTCTTTATTACACTGTCACATTAAATAATACTGTCATCAACCACCACAACAGAACAATGAGAATGTGCTTTCATAATAACAAAATTATAAAAAGAAAAATCTGAATAAATACATGAACTGTACCGTCTTTTGTCTTGTTGTGAAGCATGTATATGTGTGTGCACTATGTTTGTATTGCTGTGTTATTGTGATGCCTGGATTTGATGTGCCAGAACCATCCTTAAACCAATATTTGTATATTGCAACTCTTTGTTTTATTGGCCACTGGTTAAAAGAGTATAGTGACTCTCCCCATTTCATTGTAATTGTGAGGGATTACTTGCTGTTCTATTGGCCGATGCTTACTATTAGCCACTGCTGGTTGTGTACAGACTTTCTTTCTTAAATTTGTATTGTAGGAGAAGAATCTTTCCCAAACAGATAACCCAGTCAGTGGCAATAGTCAGCAAGGACCAATACTTGAATGGAAGGCAAATGGAAGGCCTTGAAATTCCAGAAGATCGCTTGGCCAAAAACTTGGGGAAATCCCTGGTTTCACCCTGGTCTGAACCTGGTCCCTTCCCCTGCAGACTCTGTGGAGGTGCCTGCCATGGCCTTGCAGCTGAAGAGCAGCTTCTCAGCCAGCCTCCGAGGGGCAGCAGAGAGGCTGGGGTTGCTTGAGGGGCAGCAAGCCCAGCTAAGAAACAAGTTACCCCTCATCCTCATAGAGTCTCTCAGCTCTGACCTCCAAACTCCCCTCTCCTGGAGCAGGGTGATGGGTGAGTGATGAGCAGAGCCACAGAGATCTTAAACGGTTGCAGAGTAGCCAGGCCAAGCTGTTCCATTTGTAGCCCAAAAAATTAGAATTACGTCATCATTTACTTACCATCATGTTCCAAACCCATATGACAATATTTCTTCCATGGAACACAAAAGGAGAAATTCTGACGGACATTCACAACACAACTTTTGTTGTATAGAAAAAGGTAGCATTCGTGTTTCGTAGGAAGTCGTACAAGCCTGGGACAACATAAGGGTAAATAAAAGATGACAGATTTTCCATTTAGGTCAACTCAGCTTGTCACCATCCTCATTGCATCCCATACATTTTGTTTGCATTTAACCATTACATCGTGCAATTTTGGTCTTGATTTGATTTTTCTTTTTATAACTATTGAACACTCTGTAACACTCCACATTAACCCCACCCCAGAGACGGATCCACCTGCCAATGATCTGGATCTCAAAGCAAATTCCTCCTCACCAAAGAACAGCAAACAGTTTGAAGCACAGGAGGAGGAACCCAAACTCAAAGAAGCAAAATCTGATAGTCAGGAGAAGAGCGGAGAAGACACACTTGCTGCTGCAAAACTAGAGGATGACGATATCGATGATGACGATATCGATGATGACGAAGATGAAGAGGATGTTGTTAGTCGTCTTATTCATGCATTAACTAAAGAAGATGATGAAGATGATGATAGAGACGGGTTGTTAAAGAATGTGGAACGAAAATGCCCTTATTGCCCAGATCGCTTTCATAATGGCATCGGACTAGCCAATCATGTTAGGGGTCACCTGAACAGAGTGGGTGTCAGTTACAATGTTAGGCACTTCATCTCTCCGGAAGAGGTCAATGCCATCGAGAAGAAATTCTCCTACCAGAAAAAGAAGAAAAAAGGTGAGGATGCTTTTAAATGTAAATTAAACCTTGTTAATGTTTATTAACTTGATGCATTATTAGAGTTTAGTTGCCTGCCACACAGAACCAAAGGCTTGCTTTGATGCTGTTCTCTTCTTTGCCACCTCTAGTTGCCAACTTTGACCCGTCGACCTTCAGTGTAATGAGATGTGAGTTCTGCAGTGCCGGCTTTGACACCAGAGCTGGTCTCTCCAGTCATGCCCGAGCCCATCTCAGAGACTTTGGCATCACCAACTGGGAAGTCACTGTTTCTCCCATTAATATTCTCAGAGAGCTCTTTGCCAAGCATCCAGATCTTGTTCTACCCACACATGCAAGTCAAGAGCAAAACTCTGATGAGGAGCAAGAGTGCAGGAAGGACATAAAGGACGAGGAGGACATGACAGCAGAAACCACTACTCTTCTTACTTCTGACTCTCCAAAACAACGCTGGACGGAAGAGCACAATATATGCACACTAGAGGGTAAGTGGAAAGGTTTTACTTCTGCTTGATTTCTCAAAAACGTAAAATAAAGCCATGAGTTATCATAGTTTTTTTTTAAAATAAATATATAATATAGTAGTGACAAAAAGTGCAGACTCTTAAATAATCATTATGCTCATGTATAAGTAAAGAGTCTGACTTATTTGTGTCACTGTATTTTTGTAAAATGTTCTTTGATTCTATTGAAGCACAAGATGGTCTTTGAAACTTTGTAAAATCATGCTGGATAATAAAGAGCTATTACACAAACTTGTAGAGTCCATGCTAGTGCATGCTGTTATCAAAGGAAATGGGGATATAGAAAATTTATTATATTTTTAAAAATGTAAAAATATCAATTATTGTTGGAAATGGTTGTATTGCATTAGCAAAGATGCTAAATCTACCACTTTTGTTCACTTTTTTTGACTTTTCAATTATTTTTTATTTTTTATGTTTTAACTGGCAAAACAAGTGTCCTTTACCTGGGGCCTGTTCCATAAAACAAGTTTACCAAATAAGCCAGGCTTATGGCAGATAGTCTGACTTATTTCAAACCAAATTAACTGG
>JAUCMU010000047.1:2882417-2904216 GCA_032275025.1 Enteromius treurensis | reverse complement strand
ATATATATATATATATATATATATATATATATATATATATATATAATTGTAAATTGTATAATATATATAATAGTGCTTTTTTCAATTGTTCAACTGTAATTTCCTTTTATTTTGAAATGTCGTTTTAAAAATACCCTTATACGTATTTGTTCCTCCGCGCTTTCCGTATGATGTCGAGATGCTTGTCATGTGAGTCCAGGGATTGTCAAAACGTTTAGCGAAAATTGACTTCACCAAATGAACATATTTTATTTTCCATTACAATAAATGGTCAAAATGCTCTCCCGATTATTAAAAGAACATCAAGCGAAACAAAACGAAAGGAAAGAGTTACAAGGTACGTGTTTCTGTAAATCTCTATGGACTAGCTGTGCCAGGCCCATTGATGCAATATTAACAGTAAGGATAAAGACGCTTTAATATTTGTCTGCTAAATCTATTTAAGAAAAGATGGCGTTGATACGCTGTAATAAAAATAGTTATTCATTTGCATTAGAGTCGTAAATCCTGTTTTTAGTAATTTCCTGTTTAATTTAGTCACTGAAATTGCTTGTATTTGTTGTATAAGTGCAGAATTAAGTATATTTAAAAATAACAACAGATTAATTATAACTAATTACAAATAAATGAGTAAATTATGTAATAACTTTTAAATATTATACACTTGTACTATATATATATATATATGCATTAAATAATGAGTTATATTGGATGTGTATTATTATTATTGTAAATAAAAAATGTTTTACCTTTTAATTTATACAATTTAATTTAAGAAATGGAACAAAAACTGAAATGTATTACATTTAATTATCCCTTATTTTATAAATTTGATCAAACTCAGAACAAAGTGTTTTGTCAGTTCAAATCTGGTGATATAAAATAACTGCTTTTTCCTCATAAATGATTCGATGCTTTCCAGAAAGACGGAGGCGAGAGGCCATAGCAGCTGCAACATGTTTAACAGAAGCCCTGGTGGATCATCTCAATGTAGGGTGAGTTGGACACGTTATATATGTTCATAAAGTTGCTCAGGATTACATGGTCAGTTCATGTGATCAGTGTGGTCATAATCCCAGTCTTTGTGTGGACGTTATGATGAAATTCTGCCAAAGCAGCTTAGAGTTGCATGGTTGGATGCCACAGAACATTGTTCTTGCAACAGACAAATTCATGCAAACAGCACTGCGACACAAAAAGAATGAATGATGTCTGCTGAAAATGTACTTGTCTTAAGGCCATCCAAGATGGAGAGGTTTGGAGAGGTTTTACATTACATCACTCACTCACCAATGAATCTATTGTGGTGAATGGGTGACGTCAGAACAAGAGTCCAAATAGCTGATAAAAACATCACAATAATACACAAGTTATCCACACCAAGCCAAAAGCTGCATGTTTGCAAGAAACAAACCCAACATTAACATGTTTTCAACCATCGCTTCTGGCTAAAAGGCAAATCGTCTATCCTAAATATAGTTTTTTGCATTGAAAAAGTTAATATGCACAGATATAGCATCGTTTATTTAAACAAATATGTTGGTGGATGTTTATGTGAGCTACTGGTGTAATGCTACATTCTGCCCCAAATCTGTTCACATTAAGAAACAAACTCATCTATATCTTGGATGGCATGCATCCATTATAGCAGATATAAATTTTTAGGTGAAATATTCAATATTGTAATGTTTATCTGGTCAGGGTGGCGCAGGCGTACGTCAACCAGCGCAAGCTGGACCATGAGGTGAAGACGCTGCAGGTTCAGGCCACTCAGTTTGCCAAGCAAACGGCCCAGTGGATCAACATGGTGGAGAACTTCAACCAGGCATTAAAAGTACACCGGCTTTCTTTCATATAATGAATCAAGTGTTGCAGTTGGAGAACTGTGCAAATTTAATAGCAGATCGTTTCTTTACAGGAAATCGGAGACGTGGAGAACTGGGCGCGGAGTATTGAGATGGACATGCGGACGATCTCGACAGCTCTGGAGTATGTGCACAAAGGCCCGGTTCAGCCCACGTCTTCATGAGCAGATGGACTCTGATGGACAGAATCACTGAGGCTTTTCCTCCACAGTTGCTGGTGAAACTTGGACACTGTTATTTGAGACATCTGTGTCTCATTTATTCCAGTACATAACTGGTGGAAGAGCTGATTGTTTCTCATTTGGTTGATTTTTTATTTTCGTTTCACATAATATGCTTGCGTAATAAAAAATAGCTGTTGTGTTATAACTGCTGCATTGGAACATTTATTTTTAATCATGTATTACCCCCCCAAATTTTCCTTGAACACCAGCAAAGATTCACTGTCCAGCTTCTAACATGTTGCTTGGACCAACATATCTAGCCGGCCTCTGTAATGAACTTACAGTACCAGAATTAACATTTTTCTTCCCTGTCCAATTTTTAGATTTTAGATGTAATGGTGTGCTAAAATAGATTTGACACATTTCTGTGGGATTTCACGGTTTGTTCATTTTTGCTTAACCCACTAACTACTTACCCCGTGTGCGCTACATTATCCACTTTTACAACAAGGTCTTTCAGCCTCAGGATTAACATCAGGACAAACAGTAAAACGTAAAACTAACCCCCACCCGAAAAAAAAGTAAGAGCAGAATGTGGTAGTTGTAAGTCCAGGTTTCAAATATTTGCTTCACTGCATAAAATATGAAACTGGTAGTTAGCTGTAGTTGTTTTGGTAATGTTTAACTTAATCAACCTAACCAAATGCAGTTTGATTGAGAGTCAATGGAATCCACAATGAAAAAAACATGTCTTTTGTACATTGAAAAAAAGAAAGCATTAAGCCTACGTCTTCTATGTTAATTTATGTTTTAATTTAAACGAAAACAGCGAGTCTGTGTGGATGAGGCGGATACTCTCCAAAATTACGCTATGTGGTGCAGAATTGTTAAATAAAGTAGTTATTTTTGTTTTCTTTCTTCATGACGTGACAGTCGATAGGAAATGAAATATTTAGACGATGTCTTTCACACTTTTCTGGACCTTGACATGGTTATTACTTGGCTGTCAACGGGACGGTCACAAAATATTATCCTAAATATTGTGAGCTACGTCTGTCATTAAAATGATATTATAAAACATAAAGAAGCTGCTGTGTACGATCAATGTTTGTCTGTAAGGTTCAATGTGTAATCGGTAGGCTATTAAAAATGGCTTTTGGTGTATCAGACAAATGTGGGTGATGAAAGTCATCATGTGTGAGCTATTTTTTAGCACAGCAGTTTTTCTGTGCAGTTATAACGCATCTCGTATATATTCAATTAAATGTCCCTTTCAAGAGTGTTTGGAAACACACAGATGTAGCTTTCATTAGTGAAGTTAATGTGCAAGCATTTGTTCACTATTTTGATTGGAGAATCTGACCGCAATTGACCTAAAAGAGAAGAGTATACTAAAAAGTGGGGAATAAAAATCCTTAATCTCCCAGGGGCACATCAACAGGACAGCTTTCTTTTAACAGCCCAATGCAGCTCTCTGACTCATCAATGCAAGTTGTCGGCCAACGCTCCATCCTTCGGAAGCAATACAGTGTCATTTGATCTGACTGGTCTTTTATAATTAAATTAATTAAAACTACCCCTGAATAATGCAGCCACCAGCATAAGCTTGATTTTGGTGGTCTACCCAGCTACCGGCTACCATGTTCACAAACACAGCTTGCTGGTTGAGCAACTAGACCAGCTCAAGCTGGATTTTCCAGTAGGGACGGCACAAAAAAGGGGCCAAATTTGCAATACAGTGAGATTGGAGATTACAAATTGTGACCCTCTCTGACAGGATCAGCTTTAGGGATAAATCTGAGACGCAGACGCACTTCAGATCACTCAGCATACGCGCTCAGGACCTCCAGATCCAAGAAGGGAAAAGTAAGTCTGATAATTGACTCATTTAACTGATAGCAGAATCTATTATTGTTATATTCAGTAAACATTATGCGTTAACATTCATTTAAATGTGTATGTTTAAATAAATATTTTTTTAAAAGGGGGGGATTAACTGGAATCTCTTTTAAAAGTAAAGAAAATGTTTTACCAAGATTTTTACTGGTGAAAATGTCAAATTGATCTATTATTAATAGTAATTATAAGTGATAATGTGATATCCTATTTTTTTTTATGTTGTTGTTGTTATGTAATGGTAATTTCCTTAATGTGTGTAATAAGTTCATAGGGGGCTTTTGTTTAGTATAAACAATTTTTATTTTGTTTTGGACTTTTTTTGTTTGATTGATATAAATTTTTTTGTTAATAGTAATTAGGTACGTTTACTAATTATATTAATAATTGTAATATATTGTATGTATATACAGCTCTGCTTGTTTGATAATTAATTAGTACACATTCCTCAAAGCATATACATGTTTGGTTGTGTTCAGTTGGTTATGTGGTAGCAGAGATGAATCCTCATCCTTTCTCTTTGCTAATTAGTCCCTGTAGCTAATAGGTTTTGTGCTTTGAGAAGCTTATAGTGTTTATAGTGAAGGATTTTCAATTTTTACGCTAAACCTTTACGCTGAAGTCTCCCTTTGTTTCATAAGAGCCTTAGTTCAAGATTTCTCATGTGCTCTGAAAAAACGACGGTGTTACGTATAGTGCCCTGTGACTACATAATCTAAGCTGTGCACATGGGTCAATAATGTTCAGTAAACCTCCAAAGAAAATATTACATAATTTTAACAAACAAGTCTCACTATTTCTGGATATTTACCTGGTTTACATTCATTTAATGCAGGTTTAATGCTCTATAGAAACAACTGGATAAAGCAATGATCGCTAAGGGTGTGTAATTTACAGGAATCCGAAAAACTTATTTTCCACAGTTTCCTATTAGAAAATAATTTGAACATTTTAGAAACGTGTAGAATATATCATTTGATTTTCTAATAAATTGATATAGGTTTAAAGTTCACAATACCTTTTTGAACTGGTGTATGTTGGATTCACCCCTGTGGTGATTTCACCTCTGATGTTTCATAATCACACCCACATGGTTGTGTTTTTTTTTTCTTTACTCCTTTTCCGTGATTGGAATTCTACCAAAAAGCATTTGTTTACAAAACATCTTTGCAGAATCACTCAGGAGGCAGAAACAATGTATGAGTACTTGAGGTAAGAATCTGTTTGACTAAAATCCTATCATTGCAAACAAATAAACCAGCAAAATTGATAAATTTGTACATTTTGTGTGCATTACAGTAACAATTGTACATGCACGTACGTCTTGGGTGCTTTTGTTTTGCTGTGGGTGCTGGTGTGGTTCTACCGGGACAACCTGGAGATCACCAAGGTCTCTGAGAAGCACGTATTTGTGACCGGTTGCGACTCTGGGTTCGGACACCTACTGTGTAAACGGCTGGACAAACGGGGTTTCCGTGTCCTAGCTGGGTGTCTTACAGAAAAGGGTGCAGATGATCTGAAGAGGGCCACTGGACCTTTCTTGAAGACCTGCATCTTAGATGTTACCAGCACAGCCAGCATCCACAAGGCTCTGGAGTGGACCAAAAATGAAGTTGGAGATAAAGGTGAGTTTCAGGCGAGATGCCAAAATCAGTTCTCAAAAACATGTGACATCTTTGTTCCATACTTTCTAGGACTTTGGGGTCTCGTGAACAATGCCGGACGCTCTCTTCCCATGGGTCCATCAGAGTGGATGAAAGTCGAAGACTTCGAAAGCACGCTCAAAGTGAACATGACCGGTGTGATCGCCATGACCATGAACTTCTTCCCTCTTATCAAAAAAGCCCGTGGACGAGTGGTGAACGTTGCATCAGTCTTGGGAAGAGTCGCAGCTAATGGTGGAGGGTATTGCATCTCAAAATTCGCAGTGGAGAGCTTCTCAGACTGTCTCAGGTATCACATTTCTATCAAAACAATGGTTTTCGTGTAGCTGTAGATATCAGTTTGGACCTTAGAAACCACCAGTTTTTATAGAAAACCTCTTGATGTAATTTCAGGAGAGACATCCAGAATTTTGGGGTCAAAATTTGCATCATTGAACCCGGTTTCTTCAAGACGCAGGTGACCAGCTTGGACCCCATTGAGAGGGAACTGCATCGCCTCTGGAACCAACTGACCCCTGAAGTGAAGGAGAGTTATGGAGACAAATACTTGATGAAATGTATGTTATTTAAACCAAACAACTACCATTTTCCCCATTTCTCCAGACATACACTTTTAAAAATAATGTCATAGAAGCAACATCTTGGTTCCCCAATTGGTTCTTAACAGAGCCATAGTGTGAAGACCATTTAATAACCTAAAGAAACCTCTTTAACTTTATAGAACCTTTTGTGCATTGAAAAGGTTCCGTGGATCTTAAAGGTTCTTTACGGAACACTCAACATCAATAAAGAATCTTTACTTTAAAGAATGCTGTCCATTTTTCTCCAGACATCAAGATCCAGAGGCTGATCATGAACACCATATGCGACGCCGACCTCAGTAAAGTGACTAACTGCATGGAACACGCCCTGCTGGCCGTCCACCCAAGAACCCGCTACAGCGCAGGCTGGGATGCCAAGCTCTTGTGGATTCCCTTGTCTTACATGCCTGCATGCGTGGTAGACATTGCGCTAAAGCTAGTGTTGCCAAAGCCTGCAAAAAGTGTCTAGATTTAATTTCAACTCATATCTTTCATTCCTCTCTTATGATACACTGGATGATGCTCTATTTTGGGTTCAGCAACTAGAGTTTACAAACACTATGTGTCTGTAAATTTAATAGTGTATTTATGATGCAAAGTTAACTGGACATTATCAGTAATTTTGTATATTTATGAACCATTATACAAAGTAGTTAACGTGCCTTAAAATGCATTACCAGTTTGTGCCCGTTGGACATCTAGTGTTTTGCTAGAGTGCTACTGACTTTGATTAGTGGCCAGAGTTAGTTGTTTGCATGGAATTCATATTCATAACACAATTAAATAAATGAATATTTTCTGTGCCTTGCAATCTGTGCCACAGTTTCTTTCCAGAAAGAAAGATAATGTTTAAATCAGCACATGCTGGTTTACTGTTTAGTTGAATTCGCCATAAAAATGAAGCGCTTTTCGTTTATTTTTTTCCACTCTTTGAAAGGCATGATCTTTCACCGTCTGGCAAATCGAGACAAATTACTTAGAATTCAACAGTAATTAATTATTCATGTTCATAATTAAACCGTTTTCCCTGACTTTAACTAATTAAAAGTCGTGTAAGTGAACATAGCAGATCGATTTAATCGGTATTAAACAGCCTATATAAATTTACATATACATTTATATTATTTGATGTTCTGGTATCTTCTTTGAAGCTGAGGTAAAAGTTGTCAGAAAACGGGCAAAAAACACTGAGCTTGTTTAACGTTACCTCAGATAGTTTGTATGAAGAAGTATCATAAATTTCAGCTTAAAAACGTCTCAAAACGTGCTAACATGAGGTCTCTTATCCCATGGATGTTTCTACATCGAAAGTTATCCAGTAATCTGGGACAGTGAACTTTAAGGCGATGTCAATGTTTATAAAGTGGCTCTGGAGACTCTCCGGCGCTTACTGGATTCCGCGCGCACCTGTTGACGTGCATCAAAACAAACCAGCCGCGCGAGACCGTTATTTGCGACAGGGAATAGTTTTAATTCTCCTTTTAACGCTTTAGAATCTATAGTTTGTCTTAAGAGATACTGGAAAATGATCTCTTTAAGGACCAGACTGCCTAATATCGCATTTATTGGCTTACTGGCGAAAGAAATCGCAAAAAGCAGCTCTAAGTGTGAGAATGTGGCGAGGAGGACGTTCAGTTTATCTTGGCGGATTCACGCGAGTCACAAATGTATCGTTCCTGCATCCACGGATCAACTTCAAGCAAAAAAGTGAGTCATTTAATACAATTAATAAAATGTTAACTGAAAATAGGCTCATGTTTAATAATAAAAAAATAAATAAAAAAAACACTAGCAAACTGTGCTGTAAATACAGTATGTTTGGTGTTAGTAGGCCTTTGTGTAATTTTATTTTATTAAAGCGGACAAGTGACCAATAAAGGTCTGTTCTCTGGACTAGAAGACATGCTTTTCTACACTATAACTGAAGGAGCGGAGAAAGTTCCTGTGTCTCATTTCATTGCTGTGAGTTTATTGAATGACACATACACACACAGAAACATGTATCCAATAAAGACTGAACAAGATTCAAATGCACTAGCAGTTTTTCAAGTCTGTTTACTGTACACTATCACTATATAAGGGCAACAGCTGGGAGCTGCCACATGCACTCATGTTATGGCTCAGTTTACTATCTCCTGCATGCTTCCCTGAAATCTGATTCGGTCGCAGGAAGGCTGAGGCAACATACACGAACGTTCAGCCAGACTTTGTGGAACTGGTTTGTGTCAGCGAATATGTAACCATTTATAAGGAAAGTCAATAAAAACAGTATAGTATGAACAAGATTTATTTTTGATTAGACAAAAGTCTTACATAGTTTGCCAGCAGATAGATTTTTTTATGATTATGATATAATTATGTTTGATTAGTGTATATTTATAATCCTTTTTTGTTTACATTTATGTAAATGGTTGCTTAACATTTGCGCAACAAATCTATTGCTGTGAAATCTAGGTGTGTATATTTAATATATATATATATACATACATACATACATGCACTTATATTTCGTATTTACAATATAAATTGCACACACCTATACATATATTATGTAGACAAAAATGTTTATTTTGGATGCGATCAATTGTGATTAATCTTTGACAGCACTAAGCAAGGCATTACACAAAGTAAATAGTACAAAAAAGGACAGAACAGTATTTTTCCCGTCTTACAGGCAGTGAAAAGCACCGGCCTTCTGACCTCTGACCCCAGATTGCGCGACTGCATGGAAAAGATTCGTAAAGCTGTCCGGGAATCAGCTGGTGAAGTCATGATGGACCGTGAGCTTTTCCGAAAGTGAGCATTAATCGGCAAGGTCAGACAATACAGATTTGTAAGCCTCCGGCAGATAAGAAATATTGACTAACTGCAAACATTTCTAACATCGTGATAGGTGTGTGGGAGGCAACATAGTCCTGCTGACTCTCGCTTTCAGACGAAAGTTTATCATTCCAGAATTTGAGGCATTTGTGAACGCCATCAATCTTATTTATTATGCATCAAAAGTGCAACATGATGGACAGGTAAGGATGTTTTTAAACTCACTTATTTGTGTAGCTGGATTCACTTACAATCTTTTTTCAGGTTGCAAAATACATTCCCCATCTGAACAAGTTTAGTCCTGATCTTTGGGGCGTCTCTCTCTGCACAGTCGATGGGCAAAGGTAAATTGATAAGCTAACCCTAACTTTATCTAAAATACGAAGTGAACGTTTTTGAATCGGCTCTGTGATTTCAGGCACTCGGTGGGAGACACGAAGGTGCCGTTCTGCTTGCAGTCGTGCGTGAAGCCGCTGGAATACGCCATTGCCGTACACGAGCGCGGCACGGAGTGCATTCACCACTACGTAGGGAAGGAGCCCAGCGGATTCAAATTCAACAAACTTTCCTTAGATGAAGAAAGTGGGTGGGACAGTATCATAGATTAGCATCAGCAAATCCTAGGATATCTATTTCTGCTGACTGGTTTTCTGTTCTTAGATAAACCTCACAATCCCATGGTCAATGCTGGAGCAATAGTCATCAGTTCACTCATCAAGGTAAACAAATTAAAAAGAAAAATAATAATACATATATATATAAAAATTATTTCTGGTGAATGTTTTGGTGTCAGGTAGCTTAACGGTGTGTCAACACAGTGTTCAACTCTCCCAAACAAACACTGAAATACGCACATGTATTGGCATGCAGTCAGGGCCAAGAATTTATTTGATCTAACAAACCTTTGACCCAGAATTCAGCTCTATGCGGACAGATCCAGCGCATCAGCTGCACGTGTGGCAGACTGACATTGTGAAGCTATAAGCAGGAGTATTACTGGTCTGGACTGAATCCAGTCTATTTAAAGTGCCCTTTACACTAGATTTGCGACTTGGGCTTTCTAGGTTCCCAGAGATTTCCGTACAATCTAGAGAAGATGCAAATCATGAGTTTTACTGAAATTTTACTGTTGTTTTTCTACAGCCAGGTGTCAACAAGGCCGAGAAGTTCGACTATGTAAGTTATAACCTGTCGGATGTCGCCATTTAAAAAAATAAGAAAGATAAACCAGCTGTAATGTTGTTCAGAACTTCTATGATTCTTTATTTCTTTAATGGGGCAAAAAGTTGATAAAGTAAGGCTAATAAACTCCAAGTTATGCATACGGTTTTCAGCTATATTACAAAGTCAGACAGTAGCTTTGTTTTGGGAAAAGACTGAAATTCTTTACCAAAGTTGTAAGTCCTGGTGCATCTATAAAATGTATGCTCTATTAAATGACTCTTTATTAGCTGTTTTCTAATAGCGCATCTATGTAGAATATAATTGTGTTGAGTCTCTTTTGCAGGTGATGGACTTTGTAAAGAAAATGACAGGCAGTGAGTACGTGGGCTTCAGCAACGCAACGTATGTTTATCACTTTAGCATTTTACATATGTTTTTGCACCTAGTTTCATTGCTTTTGACTTAGGGATTTTTATTTCACCAGTTTCCAGTCTGAGAAGGAAACAGGGGACAGAAACTACGCGATATATTACTACCTAAAAGAGAAGAAAGTTTGTACTCTATGTAGCATGTTTTATATAAGCAAATTAGAAAGATGTTGTTTATTCTATGCAAACGTAACTGGGACGTCCTTCTTTACAGTGTTTTCCTGAAGGGGCGGATATGATAGACGCACTGGATTTTTATTTCCAGGTAAGTCCACTTTTCCACTGTTAAATGCACTTCTGGCAATTCCATCACTATTTCCTTTCTGTCCCTCACAGCTGTGCGCCATAGAGGTCACGTGCGAGTCTGGCAGTGTAATGGCCGCCACATTGGCCAACGGAGGTATCTGTCCAATCACAGGAGAGAGAGTTCTGAGCACAGAAGCCGTACGAAACACGCTGAGTCTCATGCACTCCTGTGGGATGTACGACTACTCGGGACAGTTCGCGTTCCATGTGAGTATATATCTTTATATTTTAAATCCAGTCAACATATTTGTAAAAGATTTTTAATTTTAAAAAAAAGCTTGTTTGAAAGGAAATGTAAGAGTGCAATCTGTTAAAGTGCCCCTATTATGGATTTTTGAAAATGACCTTCCATACAGTGACACAGCGAATGAAAACATCCTGCAAGGTTTTAAATCTGAAAGTGCACCGTTTATAAAGTTGTTGCCTCTGAAAGAAAGGGTCGAATCTGATTCAGTGAAATTAGTCGTTTTTTATTCAAACAAATCACAATCCATTTGATGTTGAAGTCAGCATTAACATATTTCCTGTCCACTTTTTGGGCTTTTTTCGTGTTGGTCTGAATGAAAATGCCACTAGGTGCTGCTTTTGGAGCTATAAAAGTAGCTCTGCACTCACAAACACTGCTATTATCAGGCATGAGTAAATGAAAATGAGACCAATCTTTTGGGGGTCGTTGAGCAAATACGGTAAAATACATGCATATTATAAGATAGTGAAAGTGCTTTTTGAACTTGCATGTCAACCTGTTGTTAGGGACTCCCAAAACCACAATACTAATCTTTCATTACCCTAACAGAGGCACTTTAGCAATTTGTACAGCCATTAGTTATTATATGACTTTCAATCTAGACAATGTTTTTTTAATTGTTTTAAATAAAAACTGTTTATTTGAATTTAAATGACCTCTTAAACTCTTTGCTTATTTAATTCTAAATTTAAGTGTTTATGTTATGTATACAACATTGAACATTTCTAAGCGATGTGATATTGAGGACTTTCCTGGTAGCTTCTTGTAGTAAGTTTTAAGTAATGTTGTCGTACTGAAACAAGTCATAATAACAAACCCATATGTTTTCATACATGTCAGGTTGGATTGCCTGCTAAATCCGGTGTGTCTGGTGCTGTTCTTCTGGTTGTGCCAAATGTGATGGGTGTCATGTGTTGGTCGCCCCCTGTGGACAAAATTGGGAACAGCGTCCGTGGGATCCGCTTCTGTCAGGTGTTTCAGACATCGTCCTGTTGGTTTTACACCCTACTTTTAATTTCACCTAATAATTTTAGTCTATATAACTAATTATGTAACACATTCTTCAACTAGGAACTGGTGTCTTTGTTCAACTTCCACAATTATGACAATCTGAGGCACTTTCTGAAGAAGCAGGATCCTCGCAGACACTCTGATGACGACAGGGTAAATCAAGATTTCACGTCAACCAGCTGATCTAAACTAAATTTGAAATTCCAAAAGCTTGTGAGAATACCATAAACTATTTGTAGACCAGTTATTAGATCTAGATATTAACTCACCAAGTATTTGCTGCTTTGTTGTCATAGAATAAGTCAGTGGTGAATCTGATGTTTGCGGCCCACAGTGGAGATGTTTCAGCTCTGAGAAGGTCATTTTATACAGTTGACAACAAAATGTTGAGTGCTACTGAAATATAGATTACTTACTTTCCATTGCTCCTCAGGTTTGCCCTTTCATCCATGGATATGGAGCTGAAGGACTATGACTCTCGAACACCTCTACACATAGCTTCTGCAGAGGGTAGGAGCGTTTTCTGCTAACATAATAGAATAGTTTTGTCCCAAACATGATTTAATTAATTATAAATTTGATTTGCCATCTATGTCATCTCTGTTTTAGGTCACACAGATGTTGTGCTATTTCTGACGCAGTCCTGCAAAGTCAACCCTTTGGTGAAAGACCGGTACAGAGCCCTGTTTTTGTTACACATTTATCTTCAGCTTCATCCATTTCGTGATAATTAAGCTCATATCTCTCTTTCAGATGGGGAAATATTCCTCGGGATGATGCCATGCAGTTTGGCCACAAAGACTTGGTGAAGATCTTGGAAGAATATGAGCAGAGCTACAGCTCACAAACATCTCAGACTGACACAGAAGACCGTAATCATCAATCCAAACTTTCGTCTCTGGAGGGATGAGCGTAATCTGCTGTGAATGTAACTAATTAAAGGACTAGATCATATCATAAATTGTGAAAATAAGGACACATTTGTGGAAATATCTCTCTGCAGAGATAAAAGTCTCACTATGTTTATTATAATTATTATTATGCTGATGTGTAAATATTAGATTTTTGTACATAATTTTTGTTATAGATATTTTAGCTTGACATGTCTTCTGGAAACTCTGTATATCGGTGTGTAGAGTATTTGTGACTAATAAACAAATTGATTGTTATTTTTATGTTTTTTTAGCCATCCTGTAAAAACTTTTTTATTATTATTGTTTTTCAATTATGGTCAAATACAGTCATTTACACAACAGTTTTCTCTGAAATGTTTAATATAGTATACAATTCACTTTAACAAGGCCAAATATTCTATATGCAAAATATACATTACCCTAACCATCGACTATGCAAATTATACAACAATAACATTCTCAGAACACCTTGGCAACTACAAAGCAGCATTATTATGAGGCCACATGTTATTGGACAGCATTTTAGAACATCGAGCTGGATCTTATTTAAACTATATATCTGATATAGTACACTTGAATCTGTAATTGAAACGTGTACACTTCTGCCTCAGAGATTAGACGGAAGTTGTGGCTGACAGAGATGGTAACAGAGGTGTCAGCCTATAGGCTATCTTACTACCTTAAGGTTTTTTTAAATATCAGATTGTTTACGTTTTATTCACTACTTGCATTGTAATTATCTTTGAACAGTATCTTGAGAAGAATAACGTGCTGCTAAACGGGTGGGAACTAGCTGCAGTGAAGTTTAGTTTGAGAGCGAATGAATCTCAAAGGTGAACGATTAGTATAGACTACTCACCACCATCTAGTGGAGAAACGATGTTACCTCTAACACGGTTAGCATGTTATCAAGTGGAAACTAGTCTTGTGAACATAACTGTATGTAAGAGCTTTAACCACAGTGCTGCTCTTTGGCCTCCCACGCACTGGCCTACAATGCCAAAGCTGACTTTTATGCTTGGCAACAAAAATTAAGTCTGATGCCGTTTTGTATTCTTTGGCATATGTCACATATGATGTACACTGTTATAAAAAATATTAAAGGGAACATTAAAATAACACATCCTAGATCTGAATGAATTAAATATTCTTATTAAATACTTTACCTAGTTGAATGTGCTGACAACAAAAATCACACAAATATTATCAATGGAAACCAAATGTATTAACCCATGGAGGTCTGGATTCGGAGTCACACTCAAAATTGAAGTGAAAAAACACACTACAGGCTGATCCAACTTTGATGTAATGTCCTTAAAACAAAAGTCAAAATGAGGCTCAGTAGTGAGTGTGGCCTCCACGTGCTTGTATGAGCTCCCTACAAGGTGGCGGTTGGTCTCCTGAGGAATCTCCGCCCAGACCCAAACCAGTCATGCTGGAGGATGTTGCAGGCAGCAGAATGGTATCTCCAGACTCTGTCACGTGTACTCGGTGTGAACCTGCTTTCATCTGTGTAGAGAACAGGGGCAGCAATGGCCAATTTACCAATCCTGGTGGTCTCTGGCAAATGCCAAACGTCCTGCACGTTGATAGGCTGTGAGCACAACCCCCCACCTGTGGACGACAGGCCTTCATACCACCCTCATGGAGTCTGGTTCTGACTGTTCAAGCAGACCCATGCACATTTGTGGCCTGCTGGAGGTCATTTTGCAGGGCTCTGGCAGTGCTCCTCCTGTTCCTCCTTGCACAAATGCAGAGGTAGCGGTAGCTTGAACCAGCACTGTAACATGACTGTAACAGTGGTGTCAGCCTATGAACATGTGTTCAAGCCTTGACCTTGAACGCTACCTTGAAAAGATTGCATCCTGCAAAACGGATAAAAAGAAGCACTGACGTGAGTTAGTGGTTGAAGAACGTTTATTTAATTTAAATTCCCACTTACCTCTAACTACAGGAGAAACTATGCGACCTCTATAGGGTTACTATGACACGGTTAGTATGAAGTGGAGATAAGGCTCTTGTGGACAGAATGTAGACCTGGTGTGAGAGCTCTAACCACAGTGCAGCAGATGCTCTTTTGATTTGCACGCACTTAGAAGCCTCTCACAATCGTCTTGTGCTCACACACTTCTATGCTTAGCAACAAAAATAAGTCTGATGCTCTTTTTGTAGTCTGGTGTGGCAAGGCATATCTTGAAATAATCACTCAGACGGAGTGCTAGTTTTACAACACAAGAAAGAGATGTTTAAAACGAGCACCAGTGACCTGAGGCTACATTCGGTCAAGAAAAAGCGAAATCTTACTGATACTTTCTCGTAAGAGTATGAGTGGTCATTGGCTAAATCTGCACCACCTACTCTGTTTGTGAACTGAAACCAGTCTCAGCAGTCTCTCTTCTAAAATGATCTCATACATGGTGTGTTTAGTCTTGCTCTTAATTTGTTTTGAAGGTAAGATGTGCATTGCTACTTATTTCATGTGTTTGTGTAAATACTTGGTGGCGTTTTAAGTAACTAATCAGACGTTAATGTGCCTGTTTGACTAATATGTGCCAAAACACATATTCCTGTATAAGAGTTAACATTAAATTACTGAATAAAACTCAACTAATCATAATAGAGGCATTCATGAGCCAATAACCAACAGTGGAAACCACATTGTGCCATGTGCTAAATATTTAAAACTTAAATATGGGAAATAATACATTATTAAAGGTTTTTCAAGATCTTTTCGTTGAGCCAAATATGCTCGAATGAATGTTTTTCAGGTGTGTTTGGTGCTGATACAGATGTAATGAAGTCAGTGTCTGAAGGAGATTCTGTCACTCTAAACACTGATGTTACTGAAGTACAGGGAGATGATCAGATTCTGTGGATGTTTGGACCTAAAGAGACTCGTATAGCTGAAGTATATAAAGGCAGCATTGATATGTTTAGCAGTAATGAGACGTTTGGAGGCAGACTGCAGATGAACTCTTTCACTGGATCTCTGATCATCAGAAACATCAGAACCACCGACTCTGGACTTTATAAACTACAGATCCACGACAACAGCGGGATATCAGAGAAGATATTTAATCTTACTGTCTATGGTAAGACAAATATGTCTCAAAAATCTCTTATAAAAGACACAAAGCTGCTTATTGGTCTGACAGCTGTGAACTAAAAATTAAGGTTTGTTTAAAAAAGTATTGTATTTCCTATCTACATAAATAGTTGTATTGTATGTTTTGTAAATTATTCCTTTAAAGGGTTTACTCTTCAGAGTGAAAGTTTTAAAATAATAAATAAAGCCATGATGAAGCACGCACCAAAAAAACTTTCCACAGGGTACTCTTTAAAGGACATGAATTATTTCACTGATATGTTACCTTTTTACAAATATGATTTGCTGTAGTAATTCAATGACTGCCAGTCCTTTACATATAATAAAATATTCTGTATGATAAATAGAAATGGATGAAAAAACTATTAAGTCTAATTAATCATGTTCACAAACCTAATGTTTTTGTTCTAAAAATCTACCAGATTTATGCCTATGAATATTTAGAATCCCTCCAAATATAGGTGAAGAAAAATTTAAACCTCACAGGGATTATTTCAAGCCAAAAAAATTAAACCTGTGCAAACAGTCACAAGCTCAAAGTGTTCACTAGCTGTCTCCTTTCAAATTCTCTGATCCAAGAGGCCTTGTGAAGTGGCCACATTTGAGTTTCAAACCAATAAATATAATAGATTATTCAACATAATCTGCATTTTGGATTTACATTTCTTTGTGTTTTTGCTCATTTTACAATAGTCTATTTTCAATTGATATGCATGTTTTCAGATCGTCTGCCTGTTCCTGTCATTGCCGGAGAATTTTGTTCCTGTTTATGTTCTTCAGGATCATCAGTGTGTAATTCACTGCTGTGTTCAGTGGTGAATGTGAGTCATGTGACTCTCTCCTGGTACAAAGGAAAGAGTTTATTGTCCAGCATCAGTGTGTCTGATCTCAGCATCAGTCTCTCTCTACCTCTGGAGGTGGAGAAATATCAGGATAAAAACTCCTACAGCTGTGTGATCAACAATCCCATCACAAACCAGACCACACATCTGGACATCAGTGAAGTTTGCTTTTGTTCAGGTACATCACCAATAATAATATATATATATTAACATCTTCTTTACAATGGTGCAGTATGAATTCAGACTGAATGGACTTTGAATGGACACTTTCTCTTTGTTTACTAGAAATACCCCACTCTTCATTTTTAATGGTTCAACTTTTAACCATTTGTGTGTTGCTGCTCATTTCTTTGTGTGTGTTTTTCTGCTGCTGCTGCAGGACATGCAATCAAGCAAAAACAGATGGTAAGTATTACTACAACTGACATGACAAAATATTATGACATATAATAATGTTTATATGCAAAATTGTTGAGAACTGTTGTGTGTGTGTTTTTTAGTTTAAAGAATAATGCTTTATATGTAATTGCAACATTATAAACATATAAAACAATCTATATAAAACAACATTTATAATTGCAAAAACAGCACCCAATGATCAATAAACTGAACATCTTCATGTGTTTGTGTTTGTAGATGAGAAAACGGTGTCTGAATACACACAGATCATCTACCGTCTGCAGATCTAACACAGATCACTGATTATCACCCACAATACACCACAGGACTGATTTATGTTTAATGTGACTAATTTCACTATCATGAATGCCTGAATGTATATCTGTTTTAAACTCAACTGGACTGCAATTTTTTTTTTTAGATGGTATACTGTAATTGGTATTAATAAATCACCAAAAGCCTAAAATAACAATAATCAGGTGATAAAACAAGTTTAAAGATAACAGAAATTAAATGTGTTTTAATAAGAAATGTTCAACGTTTAAAGGGTTAGTTCATCTAAAAATTAAGATTTTGTCATGAATTACTGTCCCTCATGTCGTTTCAAACCCGTAAGACCTTCATTCATCTTCACAACACAAGTTAAGATATTTTTGATGATATCAGAGAGCAATCTGTCCCTCCATAGACAGCAACACAACCGAAATGATCCCAGATCGAGAAAAGTGAGATAAAAACAGCTGTAAAACAGTTCATGCGACATCAGTGGATCATGCCACGACAATGCTTTTTTTACTCTTCTCCAGTGACTTACGTCTTCCGCCATTTTAGAGAGTATCTTAAAGGGCCTCATACGCAAGCCTTAGCGTATTCAGCCTTGTTTGCATCTGTGTGAAAGCATGCGCATGTATGTAATCTGCAGCTGTTTGTGTCCAAAAGAAAGTGTACGCTTACACAGTTATATTCTCTAACAGGGTGGAAGACGTTAGTTATAGGAGACTAAACTGAAGTTGAACGAAGGTCTTATGGATTTGAAATGAGTCATTAATATCAGAATTTAAATTTTTGGGTCAATTAAACCTTTAATGTAAAGCACACTGTAGATGAATCTGCCTGCTTACTAAATAGTAAAATTATATTTGTGTTAAAACAGTGTCATAGACAAACAGTGGTGTCATATTAATAAATATTTGCTTCTCTTTTATTCATTTTAATAGATGTTTGACATTTAAAGTTCATTCAGAATTTTTAGACTTTCTAAATTTGTTTTATTTCAGTAAATTATTGTGTAAAACAATTTCCTGATTATTGTGTGTGTGAAGCAGCACTTGTTCAAGAGATGAAATGTTATTCTTGTGTTGTCGAGGTCAGTAAATGAGGCGTCTGAGCTGAATGTGGTTTAAAGATCTTCAGCTGAAGCACACGATGTTAGACGCTGTGTGTTTGTTCATGTTCATGAAAGTGTGAGATGTGAGAAAACCTTTTGAAAACCTGCTAGTCGTTTAAAAGAGAGTTTTCAGATGAAGTGCATTCTAGAATTATGTTGTGATCTTCGATTTGATTTAAGAAGAACTTTGTCTAGAGAGCACAGGCAGAGAAAAAAAAGTGAAGAAAGACCACTAAAAACAGTTCTCTTCATAAAAAAGGGTGTCTTGATTTAGGAAGTAGCTGCACTTTTTTTGTTCAGGAAGTTGCTCTTCTGTGTCTCTCGATGGACGTCTCTATTATAATGTCTTTTCATCTGTGTGCTCTGATCCTGTTTGTTCTGTGTGGTAAGCAGAATATGTTTATAATACTTTTAATCAGTAAATGCATTTTACCTTTTAAAAGTAATTAGCTGCAGGATATTGTATTATTTAGTGTCTGTCAAATAATAATAATATAATTTATTTGTTCTTTAGGTGTGTTTGGTGCTGATATGGATGTATTGAAGTCAGTGTCAGTGTCTGAAGGAGAATCAGTCACTCTAAACACTGATGTTACTGAAGTACAGGGAGATGATCAGATACTGTGGACGTTTGGACCTTAAAGAGACTCGTATAGCTGAGATATTTAACCAGAATATCAAAATGTTTAAGAGTAATGAGACGTTTGGAGACAGACTGCAGATGAACTCTTTCACTGGATCTCTGATCATCAGAAACATCAGAACCACCGACATTGGACTTTATAAAGTACTGTTCAATGACAACAGAGGAACATCATACAAGAGATTCAATCTTACTGTCTACGGTAAGACAAATATTGCTTCAGCTTATGTGTATAAATGGATATGAAGTGTTTCACTTGTATGGTGAATCAGAATTTTTTAATAAAACGCATTACTTTTCTACTTTTATCTACTATAATCCAATATCCTTTCTCTGGTGTATTCCATACAATTTTACACATTTACTGTAGTTATCTTATTACTGCTATAGTAAACATAGCTGTAAATTGCAGTTTAAAGTGAATACAAAACAATCTACCAGGTTTATGCATTTACTCACACATGAACTCACACCTGTAGTTATTGTTAAACTTCAAACCTCTCACAGCTATTTTTTTCATGCCAAACTAATTAAACCTGTGCAAAGAATCATGGAAGTGTCCATTATCTGTATCCTATGAAGTCCTTTATCTGAAATCCCAAGTGGAAGTGGTCAGTTTTGAGCACTTCGGTTTGTAACGACCAAACATGGTGGCCATAATTGTTCTAAAGTTTAGAGGCAGATTTCTTTCCTCAAATGCCCAAATTGTGCACCAGAGTCTTGTTGATTTATTTACCATCTATCCATCTTATTTTGCAATTTAATAGTATACTCTTTTATATAAATATACAAGACTTACGATAGGTAAATAATTAGACAAATCACAAAGCACACTAAAAACAATTTAGGACAATACATTTTTAAAAAAAGAAAGAAAGTGAAAGAAATACTACTGTAGTTTGTGATAACACGCTGAATAATGAGCTGTTTGTAACTGGAAGTGGATGACACTGAAGCATTCCTCAAACATTCAGGTTACACATTGCTGCACCTGCTCTTATTTTTAAAATTATAATATATTGCTCTTTACATTTTTTTTTCAGCTCGTCTGCCAGTTCCTGTCATCACCAGTAACTCTTTAAACTGTTTATCATCTAAAACATGTTCAGTGTCCAGATGTTCACTGCTGTGTTCAGCTGTAAATTTGAGTCACGTGACTCTCTCCTGGTACAAAGAAAACAGCTTATTGTCCAGCATCAGTGTGTCTGATCTCAGCATCAGTCTCTCTCTACCTCTGGAGATGGAATATCAGGAGAAGAACTCCTACAGCTGTGTGATCAACAACACCATCACAAACCAGACCACACATCTGGACATCAGTGAAGTGTGTCAAGTTAATTCAGGTATGCCAGGAGTGATTCAGGCAACTATTGTGAGCGTATTCTGTGCAATATTACTGTAAAGACATATAAAATATTTTCTAGTTTGATGTATTCAATTTGTCATTATGTTATTTTCTTGATTTTAGGCCGCACATCTTATTTTCTGTTTGTGCTGATTTCTCTGTCAGCTGTGATTCTGGTGATTAGTGGAGTGATGTTTTATCTCTGCTACAAAAACAAATCTGGACGAGAAGGTCAGTATGTCTGTCGATCATCTCATCACAATTATTAATACATGACAAACTATATTGAATCAACTTGTTTTGTATTTCTAGGTGAGAAAAGTACTTCAGAATACACACAGACCATCTACAGTCTTCAGACGAGATATCAGTACAACAGATGATAGTTACATTAACTGTTGACTTTCTTCATCTACTTCCTCTCAACTTATGTTTATAGAGAGAATGACAGTAGACCCATTTATGTGTGTTTTAGCTTTTAAGTGCATTTCTGTTTGTCTGATGAGATTTACTTTTTTACTTTACTTTGTTTTTATTGATATTTTACTCTGTCTGTAACAGAAATCACTTCAGGATGTGAACAGATATCTGACAGCTGTGAAGTTTAAGCACATGACACAATGATGATCAAGAGAGCTAAAACAATTTTGACACATTTTACTATTTTATGCACAAAATGAGCTAATGTCAAATTGAATGCCTGATACAGTTCTCAAAATATATAGGATGGAATTTGTTGATGTCTGGAAGTACTCTTTGGGCCATTAAGTAATGCTAGTGACAGAGACGTGCTGTTGAGTGATGCAGTCGTCTGAGGGCCTAAGAACCACATCCATTATTCGACTTTGACCCTGAGGTTTCTCTAAATGTTTTGATGATTTGTTTTGCACTGTAGATGATGAGATATTTAAAGCATTTGAAATTTGGTTCATGTTATGTTGTTTTTAAAGGTGCCATAGAATGAAAAACTGAATTTACCTTGGCATGGTTGAATAATAACAGTTCAGTACATGTACA
>JAUCMU010000047.1:2771211-2781479 GCA_032275025.1 Enteromius treurensis | reverse complement strand
AGATTCTTACAACACTGAATGTTGCAAAGATATCAACATATAACATACACTGTCAATTAGATCATCTGAAGACGATTTGTTAGGTACCAAACACGAAATGGATCTAGCAAGGTGATGTTTAGATCACATGTTTTTCGTGTGTATCAAAAACCTGCATAAATACAGTATACGATAGGAAAGACAATAACAGTATACATTATGACCTCAAGGATATGTTTACTCAAAGAAAGTTTTCCTGTGAATTAAGTTTGGGAAAGGTCCATTGTCTTTGCAAAAAGAGGACTAGTTAAGTTGGGCTCACATTCTTTCGAGCAATAAAACGGCTGTTGTCATGGCAATGAAAGGCCTGGTTTGCCTTATCGGTGGCCTTTTAGGGGGGAGGTTACACAGACACTCGCATTTGCAGTTTGAGTTTCCTCTAGGGTTGATGAAAGCAGCATTAAAGATCGTTAATATTTGTTAAATGTAACAAATAGTTTGTGACTGATTGGTTCAAACGCTACACCATTGAGAAATTTTCGCATGTTTTCCTTTTTTGTCATATTTGTCATTCTAAATTTTCCTCAGACACAGTGGGTTGCCATTCACAAAACAATAAAATGCAGAAACTTCAAGCTGTGAGAATCATGTTGAGTTCATCTTTCTGAGATCAAGAGGAAATTTTTTGTGTCCGGGCCAATTATGAGATAGCAAAGAGAGGAAGGAGAGTTACATTTCATTGAGCAGCGGTATTATTCCGAGCATTTTCAAAGTTTACTGCAGACTAAATTCTTGACTTGGCTAATTCTGTCATCATACACAACAAAGTGCAGATGTAAGCTTCAATGATTATGAAGATGGATGGTAGCCTTAGGGTCATTTCATATTCGAATAGCTTCCAACACACACCATGCTTGAGATTCATACTTAAAAGAGTGGCTTAACGTACAGTCTTACACAGTCATGCTGGAGTTTGTCTATGGTATGCAGAGTTGCATGAGGCCTATTTTTATGTTTTTACATTGAAATCTGGCTCAAAATGTTTGAGTGTGTGTTTTTTTAATATATATTTTTTATTTTGGTTTACTGTCTTTTACTAACTAAACATTTAGTGATATTTCTCACTTCTCTTTTTTTTCTCAAAGCTTTTTTTTTTTCACTAAACATTTTAACTTTCATTTTAGATATAAGAGAACATAACAAGGAGATTAAAAAACTGATTAAAGTGGAGGAGAACCATCATGTCAAAACTGAAGAGGCATCCTGGATATCTTCATTGACAAGAAGAGAAAAAACATGGCCTGAGTGTGAAGAGAGCCTGTCGTGCAAACAAAATCTTGATTTCCTGAAGGACCGCCTGACATTTCATACAACAGTGAAGCCTCATGTTTGTTATTTATGTGGAAAGAGTTTTGCCCAGATTGGTGCATTAAATATACACCTGAAAAGACACAGCGGTGTGAAGAATCATGCTTGCTCTGAGTGTGGGAAGACGTTTTTTACGCATGATGCAATGAAAGTGCACCTGTCAGTTCACACTACAGAAACCCCTTACAAGTGTTCACACTGCGACAAGAGATTCAAACGGCCAGAATATCTGAAAATACATGAGAGGATCCACACTGGAGAGAAGCCGTATACGTGTGATCAGTGTGGGAAGAGCTTCAGACTAAAAGGAAATCTTAATGAACATATGCGGACCCACACTGGAGAGAGGCTTACCTGTGATCAGTGTGGAAAAAGTTTTGGACAAAAAGGAAGCCTTACCAAACACATGACGCTCCACACTGGAGAGAAGCACACATGTGATCAGTGTGGGAAGAGTTTCAAACGAAAAGAATACCTTAATGTACACCTAAAAACCCACACTGAAGAGAAGCCGTACACATGTGATCAGTGCGGGAAGAGTTTTCGGGAAAAATCTGTCCTTCATTTACACATGAGGGTCCACACAGGAGAGAGGCCGTACACGTGTGATCAGTGTGGAAAGAGTTTTAGAAAATGTGGTGGTTATAAAAAACATCTGCTTATTCATTCTAGAAAGAGACTGGAAAACTGTGACCAAAGGAGAAGAACATTTCTAAAGAACCGGTTGAAAGCTCAGACGAAGGAGAAGCCTTCCGCATGTAATTTATGTGGAAAGATTTTTAACAAGAAGTCTGCATTAAAAATACACCTGAAAAGACACAGCGGTGTGAAGGATCATGCTTGCTCTGAGTGTGGGAAGACTTTTTTTACGCATGATGCGATGAAAGTGCACCTGTCAGTTCACACTACAGAAACCCCTTACAAGTGTTCACAATGCAACAAGAGATTCAAACGGCCAGAATATCTGAAAATGCATGAGAAGATCCACACTGGAGTAAAGCCGCACACTTGTGATCAGTGTGGGAAGAGCTTCAGACTAAAACAAATGCTTAATCAACACCTGGAAATCCACACTGCAGAGAAGCCACACACATGCGATCAGTGTGGGAAGAAGTTCTCACAAAAATCAAACCTTAAGAAACACGTGAGACTCCACACTGGAGAGAGGCATACGTGTGATCAGTGTGGGAAGAGTTTTAAACGTAAGCAAACGCTTAAAGAACACATGAGGATCCACGCTGGAATAAAGCCGTATATATGTGATCAGTGCGGGAAGAGCTTCAGGCTAAAAGAATACCTTACTGGACACCTAAAAATCCACACTCGAGAGAAACCATACATATGTGTCCAGTGCAAGAAGAGTTTCAGGAATAAATCACTCCTTAATATACACATGAGACTCCACACTGGAGAGAAGCCGTACAAATGTGACCACTGTGGGAAGAAGTTTTCACAAAAATCAAACCTTAACAAGCACATTATACTCCACGCTGAAGAGAAGCCGTACACGTGTGATCACTGTGGGAAGAGTTTTTCACGGAAATCGAACTTTAACATACACATGAGGATCCACACTCAAGAGAAGCCATGCACATGCGATCACTGTGGGAAGAGTTTTTCACAAAAATCAAACCTTAACATGCACATGAGGATCCACACTGGAAGGAAGCCGTACAAATGTGACCAGTGTGGAAAGGGTTTCAGTAAATATGGTGTTTTTAAAAAACATCTGCTTATTCATTCTAGAAAGAGAATGAAAAACTGTGACCATAGCAGTAGAACGTTTCTACTGGAAGCCTTAGGTAGGAAGGAGAAGCCTTACATGTGTAATTTATGTGGGAAGAGTTTTAGTCTGATGGTTGCATTAAAGATACACCAGAAAAGACACGGCGGTGTAAAGGATCATGCTTGCTCTGAGTGTGGGAAGACTTTTTTTGCAAATTATGCACTGAAAGTGCACCAGACTGTGCATACCACACACAAACTTTACAAGTGTTCACACTGCGACAAGAGATTCAAACGGTCTGATTATCGGAGAATACACGAGAAGATCCACGCTGGAGAGAAGCCGCACACGTGTGATCAGTGTGGGAAGAGCTTCAGACGAAAAGAAATACTTAATCGACACATGATTATCCACACTAGAGAGAAATCTGGTTCCCACACATGCGATCAGTGTGGGAAGAATTTCAGACAAAAAAGATACCTTATCAAACATATGAGGATCCACACTGGAGAGAAACTGCATCGCTGTCATTCATGTGGGAAGAGATTCACTCAGTTATCTTCTCTGATCTCTCATAAATTACACGTCTGCATGTCTAAAATTACAGTAAGTGGTTGAAGTTCTGATGCTGTACTTCCAGGTGCTAGGTAGGGCTGCATTAATTATTTTGACAACTGATTTTCAGTTTTCGCTGATTATTTCCCAGACGAATCACTCTTTATTCGGCTTTTGGAGTTTGTTAAAATGTTGTTGCACCCATTCTAACTAATAAATAAAACATGAAAAGTTTTAAATATTTGTCTGCAGTTCATTATAAAATTCAAGACTAAAATGTTTTCATAGATGAAGGCAAACACATTATCTTGTGTGTGTGTGTGTGTGTGTGTGTGTGTGTGTGTGTGTGTGTGTGTGTGTGTAAATGAATCTATTTACACTAAATGTCAATTATGTGGCAACTGGGAGAACACAGAGAGTTGTGTTTAATTGCAATGCTTTAGATTAAGGATGCTTATACAAATGATTGCTTTAGTAGAAAAAAGAACAAATGTATATTATTTAATACTGTGATGACACTTAAGGCTAATTTACAGCAGAAGTGTGTCTGAAGTTTTGAGCTGCAACTGTTTACACTTTGACTGTAGAGTCTACTCTTGACTGACTTATAATATCACCCTCCTAAACATAATGCAGACTTTTTAAACGAGTTTGCAGATTTTTGGGGGTGAATTTGTACCAAAGTATGATAAATTGTTGGTGATTTTAATTGTTGGACAACAGACCGTTTAGCTAAATAGTTAATTACGTTAAAAGTCTTTTAGGTCAACATGTAAAGTTTCCTACCCATCAGGGTGGTCACACTCTTTATCTTGTGTTGTCAAATTGAATTTCTCTTTATGATCTTGAGATGGAGGATAATTGGTTTTATTTTATTTCTATCGTGTTTTGGATTGGTGTAAAGCACTCAATTGTTGTGTTTTTTTGTGATGCAATAGAAATAAAATTGACATCAAGAGTATACAGAAACCAGTTATTGAGAAACAATACAGATAAATGCATCCAAAGATCCAATACTGGCAAAACAGGTGCAGCTGCATTCTTGCAAAAATTCAACATTAACACCCAAATAAAACTATCAAATCACAGTCTTCTTGGCTGAAATAATGGGCATTTTACGACTACAGTGGATAGAGGAAGTTAGTCATCTGTTCAGTTTCCATGTCCTACCTGTCAAATATCTGAAGTGGACAGTCTGTTGGTAAGCAAGATCTTTTGGATGAAATAGATCTATTAATTTATACATCTATGAATTTTAAACTCAACAAAACATTTGTGCACTGTTGATGTGGGTTCTATCGCACATGGATATTGAGGGAAATTAAAAGGTGAATAAGCTGCCAAAAGAAGCCTTAAAGGCAGGACATATATAAAAATACCACTTGGCAAATCAGAAATTAAAGCTTTTATTAAAGACAATGTAAATAAAACAGTAGACATGGTATCAGGAAAAGAAAGGAAGACATTTGTAAAGCATTCAAGTGATAAACTATAGTTAAGAAGTATAGTAATCTGAAACAGCAGAAAGAAACTGTATTACCTAGGCTGAAAACGGGACACTTACCCCCAGTTTCACAGACAAGGCTAAGCTAGTCCCAGATGAAAATATCTTGCTCTAACATATCTTAAAACATGTCAGTGTCATTGTTCTGTGTTAAGATGCACATCTGTAATATTTTCTTATAAGGCATCATAATTTAACCAATGCCTACTCCTGGCTTAAGCTAAGCCCCGTTTGTGAAACCAGGCCACAGTCTCTTAAGATTACATATGTATTGTGGAGAAGTGAAAAATGTAAAATGTTGTCTTGATGTTTACAATATACATTGAAAAATGAAAAAAAAAAAAACTTGAACTTGAACTTGAAAAAAACCTTTTGAGTCTGACTGGCACGTCTATAATTAAGGTTGTCATGGCTTTCCTGAAATGAACTCGGTTTATACAGGATTTCAACACACAGATATTGTAATGAGTTCAGACCTCAGTCCAGTAGATGGCGGTAATGCACTTCGTCTGCAAACTGCCAATAAAAAGCATAGAAGAAGGTGTTGTACAGAGCTTTAATTTTCGGAGGTAAGATATCATTTGTATGCATATACAATTGACAACATTCGGCTTGTTAATGCTAATATTTCACAGGGTTATTTGTTGTTTTTAATCTGGTGCAACTCTATTTGCCCGCGTTTTCAGTTCTGGTGACTGCTGACTGAAATAAACAGAACGATACTTTTATTTAATTCATTAAGACCTGAGGGATTTTTCTGTGTTGCTGTTTTTGTTGGATTTTTTTGTTTTTGCTTGTTTGAATCATTGCTAACAGGGTTTAGTTTTCCTTATATGAAGTTGAGCTTACAAACTCCTGCTGTGCAGCATTTCAACTGACTGAAAAAAACCCCATTGTATTTCAACAATGAGACTTTATTTTAAGAACAGTGTCTTTGAGAACATTTTTTTAACGTATTGAATGAAGAAAAAGTACTTTAAAGGGACTCAACCCTCTATTCGTGTTAGTATCTCTGTCTACATTACATTTACATTCGTGTTTTAGAAGGCCAAACAATTATTTTAATAAATGAATCCAGCCTTTCTTTTAGATCTGTTTTTTGCCTCCATTGTTGCTTTAAAAAGTGGAACCTGCTACTGCAGTAAGTTAGAGCTCTTAAAACTTATTATTATTATTTTATTCAGTCGTTATGTTGTAAAAAAAAAAAATTTATTTGTGAAGCTTTTGTATATTTTTAAGTTAAAAAGCAGATGGGTTGGTTCTTTTGTGTCTTCAGCCTACAGAATACATGCAGTAGGCCTATTAGAGTAAAGTTTGCAGTCCTTTGAGAACAAACACAAGCTGTGAACCCACACTGGGACAGTAATTCTCTGTGCTCACGCTTCGGACATGTGCGCGGGATGCATAACTGTACACAAGTTCCCATCTTGACTGGTTTGAAATAACTTTAAAATTAAATTAATAAGCTGAATCAAACTTCATGGGTATTATCATTTTTTTTTTTAATTTTGCAATAATATAGTTGATTTAATTTAGTTTCTCCAGTCACAAAGGGATTTAACAACAGTTCAGCTCCTCGCTGCTCCAAAAAGAAAAGACAGACCATAGAACCTCATACAGTGAACAGACAAAGACTCATAGGAACAACATTCCAAAGAGAATCTTGAGTTCTCCTCCTAAACAGTCGTAAAACTGATAAATGACCATCCTTGGACGCCTGAGTGTCTGGAACAGTCTCCTGATTTACACGCTGGGAGAACTCCCCAAAACTTTCTACGTGTGACCATCTGCAACCTGTGGATGCACACCAGCCCACATTCCGAGGAAAAGCACTGTGTCTTCTTGCCACAGACAAAGACACAAGAGAATGCAATCTCAATAGGGACAAGAAGTCGCTACTACTTTTGTGGCAACTATGTTAGTTTACAAAAAATTTCTTATATGTATTAAATATGTAGTGGTGTTTGTAAAATGTGGTTATCACGTGTCTAGGCATTTATGTTATTGGGTAGATAAAGTTTAATTGTTTAATCGAACTTTGCTTTGCAGACCTTAGGTTAATGTCAGTTAAATCATGCATGACAAGGAACCGCTCGGGGCGAAGAACCTCCCTTTAAATCTGATTTGATTGGAAGATCCCCTCACGGGGCAACCATCAAACTTTGCAGTATGCGTAGGCCATATGCGTAACTCCATGTGTTCGGAAAACGTCTCCTCAGAGCATAACTCTGCATGCGTATTCTTCAAAAGATTATGATCCACGCATCAAGAAGGAAAGGTCACGGCAAACAGGCGGAGGAAACCCAGAGCAGCCGCGAACCTGCGTCCCAGCTGTGCACCCTGCTCTCTGCCACATCTGCGCACTTCGCGGCCTCCTCTCAGAATATCAACGAAACAGCTCATCTAAACTGCTGAAGCTCCAAAACAACCCGTTTGTAAACAAACTCCTAAGAGCGGCTTTACCGACCTCCTAAAAGACATCAGTGTTGGATCATCTCAGATGAGCCCATCAACTGATTTCTCCCTCGGAGCGGTAACACAAATACTTTCCTTTTCTTGCTGATGGTGCAACTGAAACTTGAAGATAACCTAATCACCTGCTTGGTGATTTCTCTCAGATTGTGGTTCTAGGAACTAGTAGCAAGTACTTTGGACTTTTAGTAAACAATTGCTTCTCATCTTCAGAACCGTGTGTGTTTATGTAATCTTAGGTTAGTCATGTATAGTAGAATAGTTCAATAAATTGTTTCATTATTGAGAATCGTTGTCTTGTCTATTGTTTTTGTCAAACTTTGCTCAGATCGTAAGCTAACGTTACCCTGCCTTCTTACAAAAAGAAAACTAAAGTTTCAGTTTTGTATTAATTAGCTGATAACGAATTAAGGCAAAAAACACTAAATTGCTAAACAATGGACGGGTGATAAATGTACCTAATTCAAATAATTGCATCAAAATGTTTATCATTTCTACAGGTTTTTTTTTTTTTTTTTTTTTACTAAATATTTTTACTTTCATTTTAGATATGAGGGAAGAGAACAATGAGATCGAAGAACTGATTAAACAGGAGGATAACCATCATGTTAAAGCTGAAGAAGCTTCCTGGAGATCCTCCTTGACGGGAAGAGAAAAAACATGGCCTGAGTGTGAAAAGAATCTTGATTTCTTGACGGACCGCCTGAAAGCTAATTCAACAGTGAAGCCTCATGTATGTTATTTATGTGGAAAGAGTTTTAGTCATATGTGTACATTAAATATACACCTGAAAAGACACAGCGGTGTGAAGGATCATGCTTGCTCTGAGTGTGGGAAGACGTTTTTTACGCATGATGCGATGAAAGTGCACCTGTCAGTTCACACTACAGAAACCCCTTACAAGTGTTCACACTGCGACAAGAGATTCAAACGGCCAGAATATCTGAAAATACATGAGAGGATCCACACTGGAGTAAAGCCACACACATGTGATCAATGTGGGAAGAGCTTCAGACTAAAACAAATGCTTAATCAACACATGGAAATCCACCCTGGAGAGAAGCCGTATACATGTGATCAGTGTGGGAAGAGCTTTAGACTTCGACAAATGCTTAATCAACACATGGAAATCCACACTGAAGAGAAGCCGCACACTTGTGATCAGTGTGGGAAGAATTTCTCTCAAAAATCAAACCTTAACAAACACATGAGGATCCACACTGGAGAGAAGCATTCATGTGGTCAGTGTGGGAAGAGTTTCACACAAAAAGAATACCTTAATGCACACCTAAAAACCCACACTGGAGAGAAGCCTCACACATGTGATGAGTGTGGAAAAAGTTACAGAAAAAAATCAGCCCTTAATGTACACATGAAGAACCACACAGAAGATAAACCATACACATGTGATCAGTGTGGGAGGAGCTTCAGACTTAAGCAAAATCTTGACGAACACATGATGATCCACACCGGAGAGAATCCGCACACTTGTGATCAATGTGGGAAGAGCTTCACACAAAAATCAAACCTTAACAAACACATGAGACTCCACACTGAAGAGAAGCATACATGTGATCAATGTGGGAAGAGTTTCACACAAAAAGAATACCTTAATGCTCACCTAAAAACCCACACTGGAGAGAAGCCGCACACATGTGATCAGTGCGGGAAGAGTTTTAGACAAAAAGGAACTCTTAATGTACACATAAGGATCCACACCGGAGAGAAGCCATATAAATGTGATCAATGTGGAAAGTGTTTCAGACTCAAGCAAAATCTTGACGAACATATGATGATCCACACTGAAGAGAAGCTACACACACCCTACAAATGTGATCAATGTGGGAGGAGTTTCATAAGAAGAGTAACCCTTTACAAGCACAAGAAAACTCACTCTACAGTGAAGGAGCACCAGACAGTTCACACTACAGAGACACCTTACAAGTGTTCACACTGTGACAAGAGCTTCAAACGTTCAACACATCTACAGATACATGAGAGGATCCACGCTGGAGAGAAGCTGCATCGCTGTCATTCATGTGGGACGAGATTCACTCAGTTATCTTCTCTGATCTCTCATAAATTACATGTCTGCGTGTCTAGAATTTCAGTAAGTAGTTGAAGTTCTGATCCTGTACTTCCAGGTGTTAGGTAGGGCTGCATTAAATAATTATTTTAATAATCATCAGATATTATTGGCCTGATTAAGAACTATTTGTTGTTTCTTTCACAGATTAATCAGTATCTTTATTGATTTTTCGGTTTTTTGAGTTTGTTAAAATGTTGAGTTGCACCCATTGTAACTAATAAATAAAACGAGGAAACCACTTCTGCTTTTGAAGATGTCTTTTTAACACACTTAGATTTTCTGTCCTCCTCAGAAGTCATTAATACAAAGACAAAAATAAATGGGCATGTCACACTTGCATTTCAAACACAGGAGGCTAAAATATGAATCTACCAAATATTGTTACTAAGATTCATTTGTGAGCTCTGTGGCCGACATTTTCGAGAACGCTGAGGCTTGCAAGCAACATAATATCAGTCAGAAATAACAAACTTTGTGCAATGTTGTAATATAAATCACCTTATTGTCAATGTTGGAAAAACTAAGGAAATTATAGGGATCTCAAAATTTTGGTTGGTGACAGTTCAGTAACTAGT
>JAUCMU010000047.1:2735895-2757774 GCA_032275025.1 Enteromius treurensis | reverse complement strand
GCTCTTCCGATCTAAAGTTTCATGAAGATTACCAGGTTCCTTGTACGTTCACTTATTAGGGTGTGGATACTGTTATATGGTCTGTCTCTTCTAAAAAGCTGTTCTTCCACTCTTACAGTGTACTTTTTGTATTTTAATTCACCTTTTTCACTGAGCTGTTTTAACAAATGTTTTCAATATTGCAACCCAAGTGTTCTTATGTTGTTGAAATTTGACAAAACCGTGTGACCTGTGTGCTGATATTTATTTTATTATAAGTTATTTTTGGAAATATTTGTAATAAGTAGCAGAAATATAATAAAGTTTATGCAATGATGTTTAGTGTTGATTAACAACAATCTCACCCTTGATGCACTAAGATAAATTCCTTATGGATGTAATGAAAACATAAGGGTTGCGAGTTCCTGGAAGAAAGTGATTTCTACAAGACTTGTGGCAGGAAGGTTAAAATGTTTCCATCAGTCCATAAGATTCACACCAATAACTCAGGCATGAACATTGTGTGAAGTCCTTTTCTCCGTTTATAGTGATGTAAGAGATGTTAAATGCTGCCCTCTATAGGGCACAGAGAGTTAGGTTTTTTTTCACCTAGATCAGTGGTGTCAAACTCAGTTCCTGGAGGGCCAATAAGACTAACTGATATTGTAACTGATATCTCATTAAGTCATGTAAACTTGTACAGGCTCAGAATGTTGTTGGCTTATGAATTCAATCTCTTTTACTTGGTGGAGAAGTAGGCCAATATTCAGCTGAACAAGTCTGAGTACAAAAACACTAGTTACAGTTTTAAAGGTAAATTTTGTATTTAAATTTATGAATGAAATAATTTACCTTTTGAAAATGTTGACAGTCTGTGTAGTATAAATCTTAACTTACCAGACTCACCATGAACACATATCAAACAAAACAAAACGAGCCCCACAGGAACATATTTGAGTGACCGGTAGAGTTTAGTGGCTTCAGCAGAGCACAGAATAAAATCTGAAAATTGCTGTTTTGAGAGGGTTTCCACTTAATATAACCACCCCTGGGCCCTTGACAATATCTGATACTATTATTTCACAGATTGCATCATACACTTTTAGTATTACCAAATATTCATAACCTAGAAAAAGTCTAATAAACCTGAAAATCTGAGAACATAATTTTGACTTTGAAAAAATTACCAAAACAATCGGGGTCGATAAAGAGGATGATTGTATTGCATTTAGTACTTCCATATAAAGCCATACACTGAAAAACACATCAAAACACTCCAGGATAATTACAGTCTTTCACAATAACATCAGGTTTAATATTCAGTTGCACATAATTAATATTCAAAAGCAGCAGAAATAATACAATAAACATAAAAATGACCTCTTAGCACCTCTGACTAACAAAGTTCCCTTTCTAGGAGTAAATAAAAACTGCAGGTTTACTACAGACGTGCCATTATATTACACAAACAGACACAGGAAGCGTAGTGTTGTTTCCTCTGGTAAAGGTTTTTTTTTCTTCACAGCCGCTGTATTGAAGAGGCGCTGAAACCCGTGACAGTCATTCACTGCAGGAGTTCTTCCCAGGAAATGGGTTTGGAAAATACCTCCCGCTCCAGCCAGAGGTCGTAGTTCATCTGGAAGTCTTCCGGAAGGTCGATCCTCTGTCCCAGCACGCTTTGCAGGCAGTTGTCCACCGGGAGGAATTCGGGGTTGCTCTGGCTCTTATCGTAGCGTCGGCTGTTGAACCGTTCGATGTTGGCACGTAGGGCGCATTCTTCCGCCTGGAAATCCCACGGGCGAGCGTCCAGGTCTGCTGTCAGAGACAGGGCTTGATTAATTCTGACACTCAGTTGCAATCAAACATTTCCAGGTGTAATAAATGATGCACTGAAGACCCCAGAACATTCAAAGTCCAGATTCTTCACCTACTCACCGTTTCCGTAAGCCCAGTCGTCGTTGAGGCGATGCCGCACTTTCTGGTATATTGCAGACATGGTTTTCATGTTGCTCTTCCTCCACTGCCGTCCCAGATACTTTGTCTGGACCTTGAGCAGTTTGAGCACATAAAGCTGCATCATGGCCTGCTTGACCTTCAGCGCCCTCTTCAGGATCGGAGCTGATTTGAACACCACCAACATCTAGAAAACGGCATAAATTTGAACGCTCCTTCTCGAAGTGCAATAAATGGAGCACAGAAAGCTCAACACGCTTGGATTTGTGTGCGCGTGGTGTCTCACCATGGTCCTGGAGTGCTTCCATTTGGTGAGTTTATTGAGGATGCGCAACAGATTAATACAGGAGTACAAGTTTCTCCAGCAGAACTGATTGTTATCACCGGCTTCCTGTAATCAAAACGCATCACACAGCTCAAAAAAAAAAGACTTACTCTGATGAGCACTGGACACATTCAGGTGTGTATTTTTCTCACCAGACTCTCAGCTGTGAGCTCTGGAAGCTCGTGAATGACGCAGTGCGGGAAATCCAGAGCTGAGATACTGCCGAAGAAATATGACAGATGTAAGTATACATAATGGCTCACGTCTAAGGCCTCATCCACACAAAGCAGAGCTTTTCCTATTCAATCTTTTGTTTTTTCTTGTCTCAAGAAATATCTTTGTACATACGAAACCAACATCGACTAGTACACAAAAAAATGGAGAATACTGATTCCACGCTCCCAAAAATGCCAGATCTGTCTGGAAAATGCTTATATAATATACAATATTTCTGTATACAGTTAAACACATTTCCATGTGGACAGGGCCTGACATAACTGGAGATTGACTTGAAGGTTCACCTGTTTTTAGCGGTAATGTAAGACATGATGTTCTGGTTGAAGAACTTCAGGATCAGCGGGATACAGTTTGCAAACACCAGATGCTGTGCCATGTACTCAAACTGCAGCAGACAAAATGCACTTTACTGCAGATGTGTAACCCGGAAAGTTGTCAACAGTCAACTATATCCTCACTAATATGGCGGCAAGCTTGACATCACTATTTAAACACTTATAAATAGCTCAAATCACATATTGTATAATATGAAAATGTCAATTAGATCAAGGGTACAGCAAATATCTTGAAAAGTTCCTCACAACCAGCTTTAAATATGTGTGTTTATATTACCTGATAGACGTGGTTGAGTTTGAAGTGTTTTAGCAGCAGCAGCAGTATGGCTGAAATGGCTTTGACAATGATTTCTTTATGACGATTCACATCTACACCCAACTTCATACTCTGCAGGACCGTAGTGCTAGAGAGACATACAACACATGTGGTTAAACTTTGCATGCTTAATGTGCTGCATTTAGGATTTTATTATCTACTGTCAATAGCATAAAGATGTATGAAGAAATCTCTCACACAAAAGTCGCTTTGAAAAGCAGTTTTTGTCAGATTTGACCAATCACAATCATGAATTCTGGAGAGAATTTAATAAATATATTTATAACCCAGGAGATATTTTTACAGCATCTGATGATAGGAGCTCACTGTTACCATGGTAACTGACTGGTGAGGGGAGTTTGTTTGGATACGGTTCACCAATTCAGCTTCAAACACAGACTCAAGTTGTTTAAGAGAAGCACTTTGTTTCAGTGAATCAGATCATTAGCTTGCAAGTGCCGCTCAAAGATCAATCACTCTGACTGACGGAAAGCACATCTGCGACTGTGCTGTTGGAACGGTGTCTTACGGCATTTCTTCGGGCAGCACGTCAGCCAGGATGTTGATGGAGTCTGTCTTGGCTTTGGACGTGGGAGCAGCAGCCAACAAGATCTTCAGCAGAGCAATCTAAACACACACACACACAAAACCTGTCAGTATGAGAGCGGGTCCAATGCAGTGGGACCAGTGTGTAAGTGACAGCTTCTCACCATATACTGCGGTAAACTGGGTAAAATACCCTGGTATAAGAGCTCCGTGGCACACAACTCCAGCTCTTCCTCTCCCTAAACACACAAACACAGAGTGTTAAGCTCATCATCAGATGTCACATCGCAGCACGATCAGTGTACAGCGACTCACGCCGGACAGAGGGGTCTTCTGATACTCCTCTTCTTTAGAGATCTGGACCTCAGCGATGGACACATACTTGTGCTGAAATGAACACACAAACTAAATGTCACAACAGGAACATATTCACCATAGATACAGCCTACTGATTTTACTGTGATGAAATTCTTAAAACCATTTCAAAAACGTGTCGAATGTCACAGATTTTTAAAAAAGTGACCCCAAAAAATCGCCTATTAAGGCATATTTACAACAAAAATCAATTCATGATACATTAAAATATAAAATTACTTTCACCCCAAATAGCCTACTAATTAGTTGTAATTTTATTTATTTATTTATTTATTTTACCACTATCCTAGTTTTACCCATTCGTTTTTTAATAATTTTTTTTTTTAAGTTATTTAAAATGCATTAAAATTCAATATGCTTCCTTATTATTTTATACATTTGAGTACAAGTCAGAATAAGCATGTTGTTTGAATTTTTATGTAAATATTGTGTTAAACTGAATTACAATGTAACTATTTCAACCAAATTTTGACATTATGTTCTCCACAAACTTATTTGAAACCTTAAAAACAGATACCTTACTTACATTTAATGTGGTCTCAATGGACATAATTTTTTTCTTTTGATGCGGATCTTTTGATCTTAATGTCTTTAACCCATATAAATATATAAATATTATTTTAATTATGCAGAATATGCATGAATATGTATTATTTTAAATATGCAGAATATGCATGAGCAGGGGTGGGTTATGTTAATGAGTCATGACTCATGTGGTGCTAATTACCGATTTGAGAGTTTTGATGCTTTCATGTATGGGTCTGGGCAAACCGACCACTGTGTCTGTGTCACTGCAACACAAAGGCAAACATGCATCACTGAGGATATGCACACAGGAAATAAGCAATCAAGCTTCATAAAACACACTCACTTTCCCAGTGTGTAGCCAATGAATTTACTTCTGCTGGACTCCAGGAAATTCTCAATATCTTTTTCCCTTTTAAGACAAGAGTAAAACTTGTATTTGAGAAAGCCATCAAATCAACCGCATCAAATGGGTGAAATCGAGTCCTTACCGGACTTTCGGAGCCCACGGCAGACCCTTGGGGAAACAGACCCTCTCAGAGGGAGGATGTGGGATGGGCGGCGGCATGACCTCATCGCGCTCCAGCGGGAAAGGCTCCGACTCCAGAGAGTTGTCATTATCGTCGTTTTCCTCTTCGTCCTCGCGGGCATCGTCAGCTTTATATGGGTCCTTTTCGTTAAACGCATCCAGATTATCCTGCTTTATAAGACCCTGAAGAAAAAAATAGGAAATTAAGGATTGTTGTATTTTTAGCTGAAATCCATTTACGATGTGCTCCGGATTTCTGTTACTTTATGTTCTCTCCTGGCGCGTCTCTGTTGTTGCTCGATGAGGTCGGAGGCAGACGCCGGAGGGGAGGCGGCTCTCATGCTTCGCACCACGCGGATGCTGTCCTCCGGCAGCGGCGGGAGACCCAGTGCAGCCCGTTTACTGACTTTACAGCACTGCAGCTGCTCGAACCCTCCCAGAGTAAACTGGGATGCGTCAGGAAACACACAGACAAGGAAAACCAATGAATACAACAATAACTTGGTGAGGATCATTCCAGAACTGTACTTGTACTCACCAGGATGGTCTTCCACAGCAGCAGCAGGACTTTCTTCATGGGGAAATGGGGCGCGTGGCCGCTGCAGAACTTGGTCACCATCCCGAACAGCATGACGGAGACGGGCTCATGGTTATAGAGAGGAGAACCTGACAGGAAACATTTGAAACAATTCTACTCTTCCATCTTCAACACGCATCTTAAAAAAAACCATCAGATTTTCTATCAGTGCATGCAGACCGAGTTCAGTCCTGAAGGTTTCTCTGATGGTTCTCCACTCGGGAGTGTCTGTGGGTTCTTCGCGCTGGATGGTCTCCACCATCAGATACATGATGTTCAGCAGCACCCTGAAAACACACGCAAATATACAGACATATTTCATAATACTTACTTCATTTTGTAAAGCTGCATCAGCATTTCTCACCTTCATTAAAACACTATTCATATGTGGGACAATCTACTCTCTTTGCTCTATTGCTCAACAGCTAGCATAGATGTAAAGTGTGTTGTTGTACCTGAGGTCAGTGCTGTCGGCCAATGAAATGGCAGGTTTCCTGACCGCACTGCTGCATGCAGCACTGTTACTGAAAGACATTTAACACAGAGTTGAGTTATTCAAGCCCACAAATCTGAAAAAGTAAAAAAAAAATTCTACAGTTCAACTTACTCAATCTCCATATTGAGCAGCTCCACCAGTGCAGTGAACGCCCCCACATCCAGCAGCAGGAAGACATTATAACTCATCCAGTGCTGCACCTCCAGTTCTGAGGAGCACTCGCCAAACGTTCCTGAGAACACATGAATCAGAGCTTATTAACACTGAAATTATTCATCCATCCATCTTCTTCCGCTTATCCGGGGCTGCGTCACGGGGGCAGCAGTCTGAGCAGGGACACCCAGACTTCCCTCTCCCCAGATATTTCCTCCAGCTCTTCCAGGGGAACACCGAGGCGTTCCCAGGCCAGCAAAGAGACATAGTCCCTCCAGTGTGTCCTAGGTCTACCTGGGGCCTCCTCCTGGAGGGACATGCCTCACCAGGGAGGCATCCAGAACAGATGCCAGAGCCGTGAACAAGACCCCAAGATACTTAAACTCCTCCATCTGAGGCAGGAACTCCCCACCAACCTGAAGGGACAAGCCACCCTTTCCCGGCTGAGAATCATAGCTTCAGATTTGGAGGTCAGCTTCACACTCGGCTGCAAACCGCCCCAGTGCCCGCTGTAGGTCCTGGCTCGAAGGAGCCAACAGGACTGAAATGAATGCATGAATAAAGATTACAGATTGCGGTTTACCTTGAGCCATGTACAGGATGGCTCTGGCGACTTTTAAGCGGCGCTCTCGACCGATCACGTCCAGTCCGTCCAGCAGACGCATGGCATGAGCTCTGTGCTTGACCGAATCCAGTTCGGTCCACTTCTGATCAGGCACTGCAGAAACACATCAACATTTCATCTTTCGTAACACAAAGATCCTCTCAGAAGCACAAAAAACACAACATGAAGTTTGGGAAACTACGAAACAGTCTGGTGAAAAATAAAGAGCTTGACGCTTACTATGAGTGTGGAAATCTTCTTCAAAGCACTTCCTGTTGAGCAGAAACTCTGGTCCCTCTGTGTAACTGTACAACTCTACAAACAGCATTTCATTCAGGAAAAAACATGTTACTGTTGTCTGCAATTTGTTTTGAGGGTTTGCAAAATTGTTACATAAGAAAAACAGCACTAATAGTACAGAGTTGCTCTCACCTGACAGTTCAACTGTCCATTTATCAGCATCTGAATATTCAAACTCAAGATCAGGAGCCTCTGATAAACCCTGAGACATAAACACAACATATCGGTTTGTTTATCATCCATTTTAATGTTAAATACAGTCTCGCTGATTCTGAGTCACTGTAACTGTTCAATAATGAACTGACAACTGATTACAACTCAACCTTTCAAGAAAAAAAGTTTCAGGTACCTTTACAAATGACTGTATTGAAATTGCATTAGTTTCACAAAAAGGCTTAACAGTACATTTGGGATTGCACTTTAACCATATTTCAAAGAAAATACAATTATCTAAATACATATGAAGCGGTATTAAATGTGGCCAAAAAACATACAGCTCATTTAAACGCTTTAATTTCCGATTTAAACTATAATATTTTTTTAAACAATTGTAAATATTATGCAAAGACTGAATACGCATTTAGTCTGTACTCGAGTACATTATTTAAGTATGTTTAAGTAGTCTTTATTAAACACTGACGCATATGTCAAAGTTAAGATATGTTAATGTTATGCCGAATATGTTTATGTTCATCACACAGCCAGCCGTTATCTAACGTCAGAGTTAACTTAAATAAACAATCAGAATAAATACAAGAGAGGAATTAAATCACTGATGGTCGATGTTATTTACACCAATCAATCATTCGGTGTGTTATTCATTAATGTATTTATTTCTGAATGATAATAAGAGGGGTTTAAAGACTACTGAACATTAACTGTTTAATGAGTTTTCAGTTTAGTTCCTAAACGTGTTGTTAATAGACAATAAAAATGTTTTAACAATGACGCTCTCTTCATATTTTGAGCAGCTGTTTATTTAACAGTGAGTATAATTATTTAATAGTTGTAAAATTAATTTATTAATCGTAATCTTTGAATGTTGTTGATGTTTATGCTAACACTTTTGTCTAAACAGAATGCGAAACTGCATAACGTTATATATGATCAAACGTGTGTAAACAGCTTCGTCTGACTCTTACCTCAGAGTCCTTTCTCTGGTTTCTGGTGAATTCGCCGCGCATTTTATTTGGCAACATTTGGTTCTGTTTCTGTTTGTTGTTCGCAGATAAACCGACACCGTCCATCTTCTCTCCACTTCCGGCTCCCACTTCACACTCTCGCGTTACTTGGACCTCTCGCGATGCTACAGCCTGTGGCGTCAGCGGTTCCTGGCGTGATGCTCCAGACGCAGTTTAATGACCTTGATTTAATAATTTTGCTATTTTCTATTCATACAATTACTTTTCTTAATATATAAAGGTACAGGATGTTCATTCAAGGTAAAAAACAAACAAACAAAAACTAAACTAAATAACATATAACGAATATAACGTAGGCATATGCTATAGCAAAACAAAGCGTTTGTTGTACAAATGTAAGTGTGTGTTATATTAGTGATGGTATAACTCATTCTATAGTCTTAGTAGCATATTAGCGTTATGAAAAATTCAGCATTCAAATTTTAGACCTTAACACATTTTAAAACACGTTTTTAGGAGAGATTAGTGTTAATCTAAACAGCTACATATTTTAATATAAAATGTAGCCTTTTTGTAAAGTCAATTTAATTATGTTACATTTTATTTAACCGACATGAATAACAAGCAAAGTTCATTAAATATCCAAATGTCATGATCTAATAAAACGTAACCGTTATTTAGTTTTGCATGTGTGTACATTCTCTTCCCCCCAGCTATGTGCTGCTTCCTTTTTAAATTGTAAACACAACATATTTTGTGCACTATAAGAGTTACTCTTTTAATTTGAATCAGTGAACACTGTGGGAGGATGTCTACTGAGTTATATCGGCACAGGTCCACATTTGAGATTTTGAGGCACTGATCTCCTGGGATTCCCAGAAGTGAACATTTTTCAGTGGAAATCGTGATATTATTGCAACAGAAACTCGCCGTCATGGGATATGGTAAAATAGAGCGTATTGGCCCAGTGGTCATTTATCTCTGGAAGCCAGAAAAGGAGAGGATCTAGGCTCAAAACACCCCATTTGATGTCAAAACAGTCTACTTCGTGTCAAAACCTGAGAATATGTACCTGAAAGGTAGGCTACTCTTGTTAGTAAAGAAGGTGGCAAGGCTAGAGTCAAATGATAAAGAAACATCTGAAAAAAAAAACCTTGTAATGGCCACGAGGGGTCGTTAGAGGATGAAATCATTGCTGCCAATCCTCTGCTGGAGGCTTATGTTAATGCCAAGACTGTGAGGAATGACAGCGTATCTCGTTTTGTAAGTCAGTGAGGTCAGAGTAAATACATTTTAGCATTTTGTTATACATCTGCAGAAATTTCTGAATCATTTCTATCTCCTCAGGGTAAACTCATTAGGATTCGCTTTGGATCCACTGGATAACTGGCTTCAGCTGACACTGAAACTTGTGAGTCATGCTGTTTTCAGACAAATATATTTTTAGTTGGGATGACATGAACTGCACGCTCAAAGTCTGCTGAGAGGAGTTATATATCTTCTACCAGCTATTGGACAAAAGCCAGAGCTGCTTGGTGAGAAATCAGTTTCTGCAGTTTCCTCACTGCCAAAAACCTTGTTTGCAACAGTTTTAAGTTACAGCCGGGATAAAAACAGATTTAAAAGCAACAAGACAGCTTCAGGCATGACACAACCAATAGATGCTCCAGTGAAGAAATAATGTATAAGCTTTAATGCAACCAAAAATACAGTTTGCTTCTTTGTATTGCTAGTTGGTGGACTCGAAGCTAGAACACAGACAACAGTACTATCATGTTTTGAAAAGTGATAGTACAGAGGCCTTTTACAGAGCCTTTCTTATCACCACCAATCCTATCCAATGATCAGCCTGGGTGAAATTACTGTCAAAGACTGTGAAAGTCTCAAAGAGTCTCAAAGACGTGCCAAAAACGTTCATTGCTACAGACGTTAGTGGGCAACTGCGTAACCATTCTTTATTTAATTCATTGATTTACTTCTTGCATTTGATTTGTTGGTATAAAAATGCTGCTACTGATATTTTGGGCTTCAGCGCTGAAGAGGAAATAAGCATCTACAAGCTGACAGGTGCTGCGATGCATCTTGGAAACATGAAATTCTAGCAGAAGCAGAGAGAGGAGCAAGCTGAACTTGATGGCTCTGAGGGTAAGTGAGGATATTGAGATTTTCCATATAAAATGTTTAAAGATCTGCACTGTGTGCAAAATATATAAGGTTTGAGTTATCGCCATTGTTTCCTCATGCAGAGCACTCAATGTGGAACCAATCTGTAAAACCTTTTTCTTAGTGTCTGATAAAATAGCATACCTCATAGGTCATGATCCTCAAATCGTGCCCTGAAGGTGAGTTAGACAGTTCTTCATTGGTGTGTTGGACATCTTTGGATCTGAGAGCTGATTATTTTTGCCTCTGCTAGAACTGAGGTATTAAAGACAACAACCAGGAGTAAGAACCTGCCTGTGTTGAATTATTAGTTCAACAGCTTGGAGCAGCTTTGCAAATGTGAAACTGCAATGGTTCTTCAACCACCACATGTTTGTGCTGGAGCAAGAGGACTGCAAGAAAGAATCAATTAAATGGGAATTCAATGAACTTGGTCTGGACTTGGCTGCCTGCATTGACCTCATTAAGAAGGCAGTTTGAGCAAAATGAGTTATCCACTAATGAAGTTGACCTATTGCTTGCAGCTAAATGGGATATCTCAGACAGCCCATGGGCATCTTCACCATCATTGAAGAGAAATGCATGTTCCCCAAGGCTACAGACACAAGCTTCAAAAACAAGCTTGATGATCAGCATCTTGGCAAAACCCCAGCATTCCAAAAAAGCCCAAGTCTGCCAAAGGATCCATAATTCTGGAAGCTTGAGTTCATTTCCATTTTGGGTATCAGAATCTGCAGAAAGGGTTTCCTCAGCCGAAACCTGTATGGTGACTTCAAGTACAGCTGAACGTGAAGGCCCACAAATGTCAGGCAGAGCAATCTGCAAGTGATGATTCTTTGTAGCGTAACCTTTCATGGTCTTCCTTTCAAAGCTAGATTGGGACAAACATTTACATTTACTTTCAGTTTCTGAATCAATCCGGTTTGCAGAGGGTTTTGGAGAGGGGGCTAGTCAATAAAATGGCTTAAGTAAGCAAAGTGGATAAAAATCACTTTTTTTTTTTTTTAACAGGGCAAGGAAATCGCTGAGTAAAAAGCCTCAAGCCCAGATCACCACAGGAAGTTGTGATTACTTACAGCTGTTTCACTGCTGTAATAAAAACCTGCTGTTCTCTTTCATTAACAAATGCATATTTCTGTAATAAAAAATAAAAATCCATACCAAGTTGACGTGAAAAATATGAATGTCTTTATCTCACCAGTTCTCTTATAAACATCTCCCAGAAGTGATTGACACAATATGATACAAAGTTAGCCTTTCTTGATAGATTTGTGCCATCTGTACAAAATGAAGTGATATGGAAGACCGCAGAAAGGAAGGAAAAACCCTTTCACGTAGTTAACAAACATCAGCAGAACAAAATAAAAAAAACAAACCAAAAAATAATTAAAACATTCCTATTCACATCATTAAATTCATTGCAACACAGATAATTTTTTTTACATAAAGACATAGTATAAATACTCTTATTAGCATGAAATAATACTGTTAGAACGTTCATAGCTCACGTACAAACATTAAGCCGATATTCAAAGACAAGACTGAATCAAAGTCATCCAAAAAGCGGCTCAATACTGATTTCATGCTCTCTTTACACTAATTCAGTAGCGCTCACTTGCATTTCAGCGTAGTTGACATAATTCAAAGTATTGCTCAAGCCATTACAATACAAAATAGGTCAAGCGAAACCCTTTTAGTTCAGTTCAGAAGAATCTTGACCCATTCTTAGGAAATACAGTTGTTTTGGAAGTGTGGCCACGTTAAAAGATGAAATACAACCAAGTTATATATATATTTTTTAGTCTAAATGGACCGTTAAAATGTTATATATAATCACTGAAAAGCAACAAAACATCTGCGATAAAATCCAAAACATTTCAATAAAAGCATGAAAGCGTCTCAAAATTCACACGTGATACATTTCGCAAGCAATATACACACCTTAACTTTTAAATCAATCCCAAATAAATACACATCGACCCTTGGATAACATTTACGGACTCATTAAGAAGATCAAGTCGGTCCGTTCAGCGACTCGATGGGTCGACTGTCCTTCCAGTAAATTATGAAGTTTAATAGCAGTTATCATTTTTCCCAGCATGCAGCAGGACATCGAGACATCAGCTTGCATTCCATTTAATTAAAACACACTGAACTAGATCAAGTCAGTGTGGAATAACCCTATTTACACCAGAAAAAGTTAAAACCATTTGAGTGAGTTCCTAAAGGCTGAATTGTTAGAATATGTATAATAAACCCACACTGAACGTCTGAAGACGTCTCATGGGAAAACACCCCAAAATCAACAGAAAAATACCTCAAAAGTCATAAAAAAGGTATTTTTAGGAATATTGCGCACACACACACACACACACATACATATATATATATATATACATATATATGTGTGTGTGTGTGTATTTTTTTTGTATTATGACATTATTTTAATGTTTTTTACTATTTAAATAATCATCCTTTAAGGCAGTATAATAAATGCTACCATATTGAAAAAAATATTTTTATCCCCACATTACAACAATGAGAAAGTGTTTTTTTTCCCCACAGTGTAATGATATTTAGCGGGAAAATGTGCTTTTAAAATCTTTATGATCCTAAAAATGTGCTTCATTTTCGTTATGTGCCAATTCCTATCCGCATCTTTTGATTTTGGGGTGAATTATGAGCTTTTGCCAGGTTTCATGGCATTCACCCTTGTACTGTATACTGTAAACATTCAATACCGTGTCTTTCTCCAGCATTCATTCCGGGGCAGTCGAATCCATGTCCAGTGCTATTGTTGGTCCATTCGGACAAGTGCGCCAAGGCACTGTTGGGTAACAAACCAGGCAGCAGTTTTTAGACACAATATATGCCCTTAAAACATTCGACGAAAGCTCTAAATGAACACGAAACAAAATCGAAATCTTCTTTTCTAAACGAAGCAGTTTGCGGTAACACGGCATTCTCTCTGGGTAAGGAAGCTTCAATACTTCAATAAAACAATATTTCAACGAAAGCTGCACGTCCCCAGCGTTTTAGCATCCATGTACAGTACGTCAGGGTTTGGCACAAAATTGAGAACGAAGCGAGACTCAAATAAACACACAATGCGAGATTGTGACAATAACCGTCGAAACGTGAGTCGCGTTTCAGTGTTTCGAAACAAACCAGGTCCTTTCCTGTTTTTGGCAAGCAAAAATACTTTACGGCAGCAGAAAGACTTTTTTTTTGTGTGGATGTTTTCTGAATATAAAGATGAAACGATTTAGGACAGTTTTGTTTGGGTTTTTTTGGATCTGCACAATGTCGGGGTTACTAAGACACGTTTTCCCATCACGCTCTGCTGTAACGGCACACAGCTGGAATGCACCTCACGATGTAACAGAGAGCCGGAAAACCAGGAGAATTTCAGGAGAGGACCGGAATGGTGTACGGATGAGGGACAGGAACATCGAAGGCAGTGGGACTCGGATTACGATCGTAGAATGAGGTAAAGCCACGATAACTGAATCCAGATCAGAACTTGCATCGGACAGTGTAAAGAGTGAGCGCTGCCACACTCCGATGTGTTCTCCTACCGGAAACACACAAACAGAGAGTGTTTAGGTTAACGGCAACTAGAGACTTACCGTCAGAAAAACAGGCTGTTTGTCACTAGTTGCTGGAGTGTTTCTATGCAGTTTTAAGGTGTTCCAATTACTAATTGGTTTCTAGGATGTTGTGAGTGGTTGCCAGGGTGTTGCTATGCAATTGTTGGTTGCCAGGGTGTTTTGGGTGGTTATCCAGATGTGGTTCCTTGAGAGTTCTTGACAAATGCTTAAGTTGCTCACACGCCAGACAAGAAGCGCAGCACCACATTGCGCCACGCCATGTCTACAAAATTCTAACACATTGTTTTATATGAGTGGCTCAGGACATTGTGCAAAACAATGTGTTCAATTTTTAAAGATGTGGTGCGATGCAGTGCTTCTCATCCAGTGTGTGAATGCTTTTAGGGAGTCACTATGTGGTTGTTACCCTGATAGCACACACCTAGTAGACGTATATTTGACATCTGCAAGACGTATTATTTAGGTTGTTATATACATATGGACATCTCCTTTTAGATGTCAAATAGACGTCTATCAGATGTCTTTAAGATGTTTATGATTTAGAATGTATGTAAAACTGACATCTGAAAGACGTCTGCTAGACGTTTGTAGACAGCAGATGCTTTCCAGAACTTTTCCAGAGATCTTTAACAGACATCTTGCAAACGTACGTGTGCTGTCTGGGTAGGGTATTCTACATGGTTGCCAGGATGTTGCTATGCAGTTTCTAGGTTATTTTGGGTAGCTGACAGGTCATTTCTTATGCAATTGCAAGTGTGTTTGGTGTTTGACACTATGGGGTTGCCAGGATGGTGCAGGATGTGGTTGTGGTTGATAGGGTGCTCTGAGTGGTGGCAGGATGTTGCTATGCGATTGCATGTGTGCTCTCGGTAGTGGCTAGGGTGTTTCTATGTAAATAGTTCCTATTGAATAATTGACAGGATGTTGCTTTGCAGTAGTTTGAGTGTATAGAGTGGCTGTCAAGCCAGTTCTTAGGTTGTCCTGAGTAGTTGACAGGATATATTAATGCACTTCCACAAGTGTTCTTGGGTGATTGCCAGGATGTTGCCATGTGGTTAACAGTAGCTCTGGGTGGTTGCCAGAAATTTTCTATTCAGTTGCTAGGTTATTATGGGTAGTTGCCAGGACATTACTATGCAATTAATTTTTCAGTTTTGACTGTTTAAGCATGTAGGATAGAAAGAGGGGAGTGGAATCATGTAAAGTCCTTATCCCACCCCTCTCTCTTTTCTACAAGCTTAATAAAACCAAAACATAAATGTACTACTTCCTGTCTGCTCTGCAATACATTTTCTTAATTAAGGCAAGAATTCAAAAACACATCTTAATTCCAACAACAGTAGCAACAACTGTGTTTGATGAGAGAAGCAGATGGCGCTTTACCTCTGAGTTGTAGTCGAAGCATTTGTCAGGTCCTTTCCGATAGCGGGCGGAGTTTAACACCTCACACGGATTCTCTTCTTGAGCTAAAGAAGGAAATTAAGGAAACGCCACAAGCTCCATCTGTCCATCATTCAAACGCAGAGGGACAGCTAATATCTGTTAGTGTTGCTTTGTGAGCAGAGGATTATGGGGATGGAAGGATACACTTTGTTCTGACAGGCAGGAGTTTCTCGATCTCACAGGAGCTGCAAGGCAGTGTCTCCGCCACCACAAACAACAAGTTTGTGTTTTCTATACGCTTGGCGTGGAACAATCTGACAGAAAGAGAGTTTGCATTGGGAAAAGTGTGTATTAAATTCACTAATGACTTTTTCTACACACACACACCTGGAGCAGTTCCCACAATCCTGCAGCACATTGAAGGAGTTGGTGGTGTTTGTGAAATAGAACTGACTGTAAACCGTCACACAGCTGCTGCCCCCTTTACTGTCCGAACTCTCAGCCCAGACGTCTTCTAGAAGACACAATTGAGAAGAATTCAATCCCAGAATGCTCAAAGCTCATTAAGAAATGTACTCTAGGACGTATACAAAAAAAATGCCAAAAGTTGTATTTTCTAAAAACCCTTAAAGCTGCTCTTAGCTGAAGAGTGGCCTATAAAACTAGAAAACAGTGGTTGGTTTAAGATGTTTTTTAAGGAAGTTGTGTCAAACCTGTTGTGAACCAGCTGCTGTAGATGAGTCCATACAAGAACTGCTGCAGAATAGACCTGAAAGAAACCAGAAACATTAACATAAGAGTATCTGAATAAACATTATTAGGGTAGAAAACCAGATATGCTTGATGTTACAAATTTCTATCAAACATTTAAGCAAAAAAAACTGTATATGTACTAACCATGCCGCTGCTGACGTCCACCAGCCCAGACTGACAAAATCAGCAATGGAGGGCTAAAGAAAATAAAACACACTTTTAAGACACTACTACTACTACTAATACTATTACTAATAGGAGATTCAAATGAACTTTATTTTCATAAATGGTTCAATGTCAATGAGATGGTTCTTCATGAACTATTTGGTTCCTCACCACGTAGAATCCTCTGTGCGCGGCTCCCGTGTGGCTGCTGGCTGTCGGCTCACAGGCTGACTTAAACTGGAAGGTCTGATGACGGGCGTAGATTGAGTTGTTGTAGAGGGCGAACATCAGGTAGGGGTCGACCTCTCCGAAAAACAGACCCACCTGAAACAGACACAAACAAAAACACAAGATTATGATGAATCACGATTTATCTCAAGATTTTTAGTGTATTTGACAAAAAAATCTGAGCATCCACCTTCTTCCAGTGATCTCTCTGATTGGACATCACCAGGAAACCTCCGTCATCGATCAGGTAACACAGCAAATCCTGCAACATAAGAATATCTACGTTCAGGTCCAGATCAACTAACACGATGATCTGTTATCATCCAGAGTCTCTGTGTGCTGTTTCTCTCACGTCGCTGTTCACTTCACAGTCCATCTCACAGGATCTGGAGGGGCCGCACTGCACAACACAAACAGGAAGTTATGATCTCACCATACTCTTGTGAGTACAGATTAACATAATGTTAGAAGATTACTGTTTTTTTTTTGCCATAATTCCATTTTATTCCGAACAGTCATACCTTATGAGCGGACTGTCTGCTGTCTGAAACGTTGCTGGCAAGGATCTTGAACTTGTCAACCCAGGCCTCTAAATCCAGCTTAACACCGACCACTGAAATAAGGAACACAAGATGAAAACCGCCACAGAATTGCTTCTAAAGAGATTTTAAGCTCCTGCTTGTCAGAGAGGAAACGACACAAACATGCTTTTTCAGAGAAACGCACCTGCAGGTTTCATGGTTTTGCCTGAGATCACGACCTCCACGGCAGTGGTGACCAAAATCCCCACAGTGCCGTTCTCTGAGATTAACAGATCATCCATTGCTAAACACAAATATCAGAGGTATTAAAATGATGAAATGCAGAGCTGAATATCAAACATTTTAACGTACAGTCAACTTGACATCAATTTGTACTATTTTAATGTTAAAATAAAAAAAATAAAAACAATCATAATTTAGTATATATATATATATATATATATATATATATATATATATAAAATATAATTTAGTAATAAATAATAGATATTTATTTATTAATATTTTAATAATTAACTGGTGCTGTAAAAAATATGTATTAAAGGTTTAATATTTAGAAATCAATATAATAATAATTGAAGTAGAGCTGTAATAATAGCTCAAAACTGTAATCTTATATTATCAATACTGTAATATTTTATTAGAGCTGTAATATTTAATAACCAATGCTATAATAAAAAACATTGTATTATTTACTTAGAGCTTAATAATTAGTAATGAAAACTGCAATATTTAATTAGAGCTGTAATATGTAGCGATCACTGATGTTATTTTTAGTTAAATGTACAAAGTTTGAAAAACATTTGTGATTTTTAAATGTATTTTACAAAATAAAAATTTATTTTAATTTATTTTTAATTTATTAATTTATTTTAGTACAAATTTTAATTTACTTTAGAATTATTTCACTTAAAAATCTTTGAAAATTTTAAAATATTTGACCAAAGAAAATAACATATTTAAGATAATTTTATAGTGCTGTATATCTAAATTTTGATGCTAATCAGTGGTAATTTGACATTATTTGTGATTTTTGTGGTTCAGGTGAGGTCTCACAGGTTCGTGTCGGCGCTCTGAAGATGTAGCCTTTGTTATCCAGAGTGCGACGGTAAAAGTTTGAGTTCAGAGGTTCAGGATCCTCGTCCCATGATTCAGCAGCTCTGAAACAAACACAAAGATTTGACAGTGAAGCTAATTGTAAATGCAATCGAGTGAACAGTAGCCAATCAGAAGCTCCATCACTCACGTGTTGGGGTAAATGCGCGTGACGCCTCCATTGGTGGATGCGAACAGCGCCAGGAAGCCGTACCTGCAGAGATCAGACTGTCCAATCAATACCTCAATCCAGTTAATACAGTAAATAAACAGGCTGTGACGACTCTGGTCTTACGTGTTGAGATCTTTGTTCTGCCAAACGCGTGTGGCGAGATTCCAGAGGATCCCAGAATCCAAGATCAGGTTATGAATGAGACCCTGATCACCTGCGAGCACATTACAAAACATTTATTATTGTTTATGGAAAGATTCAGGATTGGAGGCGTGTGAGGTATCTTCACATTTCATATAATGAGAACTTAAAATTATTAAATTATTCAAATTTAATTTTAAGCTCAAGATGATTCATTAATTCATTATGTCTGCTGTAATTAGCTTTTGCCAGTATGATACTGTTATTCATCTAAAAATTAGATCTGTTATTATAAGAGATAAAATATTTCACAATCAATAACTCATATTATATTTATTTTTAGTTATTTTAATTGTTACTGGATAGTCAGTGGTTTAATATTTTAATATATGTAATATTAAGTAATAAATTCTGTAATTAATAAATGCTGAAATAGTTGTAATATCACAATCAATGCTGTAACATTCAATTCTTAGTGTTTAATAAATCTAAATATTTAATATAATTAGAGTTGTAAAATGAATTAGTATTAGTAATAATGAATACTGGAATAAGTGTTTATCATTTTTGCAATGTATAACTAGTGCTATTGTATTTAGTGATGAATGCTGCAATGTTAATTATCAATGCTCTAATATACAATTAGTTGCAATATTAATGAAAGCTGAAATATTTATTAATCACCATTGTGATATTAAGTAGAACTGTAGTCATTAATGCTGAAATATTTATCTTAACTTAGTAATGCATTTATATAATCAATATTTTAATATTTAGAGCTGTAATATTTAATAGTAAATGCTGTTTATTTAATTATAGCCAAGAAGCTGCATTTGATTATAGTGTAATAATTAAATAATAAGAGCTGTAATATTTCATAAGAAATTCTGTAATATTTAGTAACAATTGCTTAAAAGCGAATTATTATTCCTGCAAAATTAAGTGGTCTAGAGGAGAACGTTTCTCACAGTCCTCGGATTCAGGTGAGATCTCCACCATCAGAGACAGGAAGTCCGCCAAGAACTGTGTGTTATTCTCAGCCATCTGCAGACGCTTGCAGTATTCTCTTTTCATATTACAGAGAGAAAGAAAGAGACTGAACGACCAAACACTCGCAAACAATGCACAACATCTCAAACATTTACCAGAAGAAAAACATCATAACGGATGAGTGCATGTGTGTACCTGGGAGCTAGAAACACGTGACCAGCCGACTCAAAGGAGTTAGGCAGCAGGGACTGTAAATCTGAGAGACACGCAGCAGAGATTATTTAGAATGAAACATCAACGCCACTTATCTGACATGAAACATCATCACGATCTGTATGAAATGAAAGACTCACACTGCAGCTGCAGCATGACATCGCTCAGATCGGCCTGGATATAATATTCACTGTACGGAGGAAGTACCAGACCCAGACTGCAGGGGGCGCATAAAAACAAACGTTGAGTTTAGATCGTTTAACGTCAAACTGAGACGTCTGAAGTGTTTAATCGACTCGTACCTGTAATCAGTGTCGTTGATGGGCGTCCAGGAGTATATACGCGTGACCTCGTCAATGTAGCGCTGTGGGAAAATTTTTAAGTCTAAATTTGAATTTTGTACGATGTAGCAGAAAATGCATAGATCCCTGCGCTATTCGTGCTCGATTTCGAAAATGTTTTGGAGAAAAGTAGCATTACACAGTGGCCCTACGATGCGTGAAAGGCATACGAAATTGCGTAATTTAGTCAGTTACCGTATAGCGGATATAAAATGTCACGAAATTTGGAAACTTTTCAATAAGACACATCAAACGTAAGTTAGTAATAAATGTGACTGTGAGTATTAAACTGCAAAAATATGAATCACAGGTTCTGTTTGGTGCAGACGTGTGGTTTTGTTTCTCTAGAACTGTTTTTGCAGTTTAATATTCACAGTCACATTTATTACTAACTTAAGTTTGATGTGTCTTATTGACAAGTTTCCAAATTTCGTGACATTCTATATTCGCTATACGGTAACTGACTAAATTCCGCAATTTCGTATGCCTTTCGTATGAGGATTTTACGGTTCCTTTTAAATAAAACTACCGTCATATGTGACCCTGGACCACAAAACCAGTCACTGGGGTATATTTATAGCCAAAAATAAATTTTATGGGTCAAAATTATAGATGTGAAAAATCATTCAGATATTAAGTAAAGATCAGGTTCCAGGAAGATATTTAGTAAATTTCTTTAGTAAATTAAAACTTAATTTTTGATTAGTAATATGCATTGTTAAAAACTTTGCACCCTCAGGTTCCAGATTTACAAACAGTTGTAATGGTTGCCAAATATTGTCAGATCCTGACAAACCATACATCAATGGATAGAGTATTTATTCAGCATGATGTATCAATCTAAATTTAGAAATATTTACACTTATTACTGGTTTCGTGGTGCAAGGTCACATATCATATACATTTAGCATTAGTAATGTTTCGAAGATAAAAAAAGAAAATCTTAATGATGGATTTGTTTCTTATAAACATGCATTTTCATACAAACACGCACATAAATTCATTTGTGGAATTAAGATCTAGTTTTCTGTCGAGGCTGGTGTATATGTGTTACATATTTAGCCTCTAATGCAATTCTGAAAATTTGGATACATCCAATTAGTGACATCATTTAAGGGGTCGCACACATGTAGATCTAAAGTTTCAAATCAGTAATTTGAAGCCATTTATAGAAAGTCATGTCCCAGATCTCACACATGTCCTAGTTTCATCTGCCACATTAATGGCACACACACTTGCCTCGTCTATTGATTTAATTAGAGTTTTGATCGTCATATCTCCCGATCGGCCATCAATCATTTGCCGGCGAATCTAGAAAAGACACAAAGCAGATGTTAAAAAGTATTCATGAGCTCCTGCTGATTTAACAGAAGTGATCAGACAACTGATTAAGTCCAGCGTCATGTTTAACACATGAAGTGAGTGTGCCGGTGCCGCCCACATCAAAAACAATGATTTATTTGTTATGAACAACAGAGAAAGAGTTCAACGAGGACAATAAGCACTTCAGGTTAGTGAAGATTGTACCTCCTGTTTACTGCTGTCTTCTACTTCAGCATCCAGGAAGTCCAGTGTCACAGGCTCTGGTAAATCCTCCTCCTGCAAAAAAAGGCAAAACTCAGGATAAATCAGGATTATAACCGTTAGCAAAAAAAAAAAAAAAAAAAAAAAAATATATATATATATATAC
>JAUCMU010000047.1:2725557-2735795 GCA_032275025.1 Enteromius treurensis | reverse complement strand
AATTATAAAAAACAATATTTAAGCACTATTATTGACGTCCTCTGTTTGGGAATGCATACATTTGCACACACAGTTGAATTTTCGTTTTAATATAAAATGACAAAGGCTACAGTATGCTCTTCCATACTCATAAAAATAAATGCGCGAATTTTGACAGCACTACCAAAAAATAAAAAATAAATTAAAAAAAATTCACAAAAAAAGTCTATAAACCAATAAAAACTATAATTGCACAGAAATTATACTAAAGTAACACTGGGACAAACAAACAATCATGAGTCATGAACATGTCTTTTTATATTGCATGCCCAAAATAATATGCAATATAAAAATGGGCTGTTGTGGCATTATTTTAATGACTAAAAGAAAGGATAAAAACACACATGAGTGTGTTTGTGCTGTGATTTGTGACAGAGTCTCACTTGTGGCTGCAGGTTCGGATGCATCAGCACGTATCCATTTGGATCAATGGCAAAGATGTATCCATTTGCTCCCAGCTACACAGAGAGAGAAAGAAAAAGAGTCTGTAATAATGTTTTTTTGCTTTCTTTACTTTTAGTGGAGGAGTAGAAGACTAGGATCAAAAAAATATAGTTTTTCATTTGCTAATGACTTATATTTTAACAAAAAATAATATAAATCAAAGGTCGCAAATGAAACATGCACACTATTTATTTTATTAAAAAATGAATCAAATATATATATATATATATATTTGAAAAATTTTTACTAAAAAAAAAATCTGACAATGAAAATGCTAAATGATATCAATGTAACAATCACAGGATTTTCAGCGTGCTAGACTTCACCTTGTATTGTGGCGTGAGCCTTGTCAGCTCATCCAGATGAACATCGACCCCCATCACCCCTAAAATCAGCTGATTCTGAACACACAGGCACTGACATCAGTGATATGAACACAACATGATTCAGCTTGAATGATGATCCATCAGTGACTGAGCATCACCTGAGAGTTCCCGTCTACAGTGAGGTTGAACACCGGCATGGTCCCAGTCACCACCAGCCCCAGACCCTGTAGATGAACCACATCACACAACCTCACAATGCTTAATGAGGCATTATGACGAGTATGACGACACCAGAGCGGGCCGCATGTTTCACACACAGCAGGCGAGGTGAAGCGACTCTCACCAGCGCGTCCTGATAGACGTTGGTCCATTGCACCTGCTTGGCACTTCTTCCTGCCAGAACCATGGGGCGGCCCAACACGTCCAGATATTCCTGCCACACACATTCATTTAAACAGTTTACCTTTCATTAATTTGACAAGAATCTAATACACAAACATAATATTCACATAATATTCATAGTTTCTATTTAGAATATCTCAGTGTTTCGAAGTTAGAAATAAAATACCCCTCCCCCAATAATTTCAATAAAACAATTATAGTTTAAACATTTTTTTAAAAATTTTTTTAATGAACAGACAAAATTATGACATTTAATTTTATTCCAAAAAATATAATTGAATTAATTATATGCACCAATATAACAGTACATACTTTAAACATTATCATTTAATATATGGAAATTGTCAAAAAGAGACTTTCATCAAGAACATTTCAATGCAAAATCAACTGAAATAGATTTATGAAACAAAATACATTGCATGGATTTATTGAAATGAATATGTAAATGTATGACTATCTATTCACTTAATTTTGACTCTGAGTGATAAGTGAAGCACATACAATGTAAAAAAACAAATCAAATCAGGAACATAGTAACATTAAAATAAAAAATCGAGTGAATGTTGACAATGTTGCATCATTTTATATAGACAACATTAATGTGTGTGTGTGTGTGTAACTCACCTGGGTGTTAATCCTTATCGCACAGATGGAGCGGATCTCAAAATAGTATCCTGCCGAGACAGAGAGACGCTCGATGAGATGTCACATGTAATTTCTGTACAGTTCAACATGCATCACCATATTAACCCACTTATATCATCACATTACAGCCAGATTTCTATGCATCTAAATGAGCTTGTGTCTCACCCTTATTAGCACATGCGATCCACTGCAGCGGAGTGACATCATAATTGTGCTGCCCCACCGAGAACGTGAACACACGGACCTGCAGAGACCATCACATATCCCACAATTACCCCGGCAAATTAGACAGGAAACGAGTGGTTTCGCTGGAGGAAAGGGCTAATTATTGAGAACAAACACTTCCAGAGGACAACGGCACACCAGAAATACAAGACGCTTAACAGAGAATGAAGAAATAAATCATATCGTGTCATGTGAAATGGTCTCGGACCGTCTTATTGGGCCAGTTGTACTGCTCAAAGATGTCCTGGGCTCGGTCCTCCCCTCCGTCGGTAAATAACATGATGATTTTATTACAGTTGGCTCGAGGAACATTCGTCTTCTGCGGGAGAACGAGACACAGAGCGAGAGAAGATTACAATACTGTGTCTGAAGCAAAAGAGCAAGGAAATAAATCATGGCTTTAATGAAATGAGCTGTGATTGTTTTTGTGGTGACCTGGTTTATATGTCTACCGCTACAAGCTTTAAGCTCCGCCCACAAAATAATACTATTGGGCAAGAATCCAATTACATAGACGTAGGTTTATTTTAGAGAAATATTTCAGGTTCAATACACGTGAAGAATAATCTTCCCCATGTGTGGCAATGGGTTGGTTTCTTTCAAATAATTCCTTTGGTCTTCAAAAAAGGTGTAGTTGGACATTACAGGGAACTTTTTGGAGTAGAAGTATGCACATAATGAACCTTATTGTAAAGTGTTGCATATTATGGCTATACTATTGTATTTGAACAGTGTTTTTATTTTTACATTCACTTCTATTGTAAGTTCTACATTGTAAACCGCAGCTTACGTGTTTATTATTTTTTTCTGTTGAAGTTGTGTACATTGTGTTCAGACTCACGTTGAGCAGCTGGTTGAAGGCAAAGTGAAAGCCGGATTTGTAATCAGTGGTTCCTTTGGCCTGCATCTGCTGCACAGCCTCTTTAAAGATCTTCTTGTTGCGCACGTTCGCCTGAACCAGGTGTTTAAAGCAGGGCACCACCGCCTCGGCCTTCTCATTGAACTACAATAGAAAGAGAGAGAAAATGTAAATGTGCAATTAAATAAATAAAGACTTTTCAAAAAACTTTTTTATTGACTAAAAAAACGTTTATCAAACACTATGGAACAAAACAAAAGAGTTTGTAGAATCACATCAGTTAAACAGCAAAGATAAAAGACTAATAAATTGGCTTTCAGTGATAGTGCTCCATTTTTTGTACACCTTCTCACCTGAAAACCAAGTGCTCCATTAGCTATTGTTTCCTCATCTGTTATCAAATCAAAACTACTTTCAAAATCTGCCAATCAAAAGTAGCTGACTAACCCTTGCCACATTGACGTAATCATCGTCAGAGAGTGTGTCGAGCATCTCCGTGACCGAAGCTTTGATCAGTTTGAGAGTAAGTCCACTGACACTGCCGCTCCTGTAAAGGAAACATATCAATGTTACGAAACCAGGCAAACGTGCAGCTCGCAAAAGGACACGCAAATACTCACACGTCTACGAGGATGACCATATCTTTGGGCGAGGACGCTCCTTGAATGTACCTGAGGAAAACAACCTATTATTAAGATCTTTCAATCCTTGAAGTATTATTAATAATCCATTGATATAGTAGGATCTGTTGAGTCCCACCCTTAAACCCAACTTGTCCAATCAAAGGCTTTCAACAGGCGTAGACTATAAACCAAAAGACACAGGAAATGTATTACCAGGGTCGTCGTCGTACATCATAAAGGTCAATCTTATCTGGCGCTCTCCAGGGAGCAGCTAAAAGACAAAATATGTTAGTTATGTGGGACATATGCGGCCTGCAATCCATTTGGTAGGTTTCACAATTTTATGCAAAATGAACAATGATCTGCCTCAATGCATGTTGATCGGAGGGTTACCTGGATAATATCTTGTGACACCGGTGGCGCTCCCAAACGCTTGCCAGAGCAAGGACGGGTCGTCTCTGCTGTTCTCTATGAAGACTCGCTCTAACGCTTGCGTCCAGGTCAGCTCATTCAGAATCACCGGAGCTACAGTCAGACAGACACGTCATCAGCTCTCACTGACTCATACAGAGATCTAATAACATCAGTCTGGTCCCTCACCGCCTTTGTAGATGTCCGTGGGGATCTGGACGGCAGTGTGTGAGTAATTCACATGGTTTTTGAAGTTGGAATCGTACACAAACTCCAGTTTCAACGACATCTGAGAATCAACGTCCTCACCGTCCTGATGAGAATTATGATATAATCAGAGTCCATTGATTCAGCTTGAATCTGATCTTCAAAATCATCGTCATATGGTGATAAATGAACATGCAAAATAGTTGGGCTGCAAAATGATGAGTCACGATTAATCGATTCAAAATAAAAGTTTATGTTACATTATATGTATGCAAACATAATAAATATACACTACAAACACAATTAAATTATTCAAACATAAAGTTTTATTTTAAATCGATTAATCACAACTAATCTTTTCACAGCTTTACAAAACCGTGTTTTCGGAGTCAAACGTTCAAGCAACCAGCTTCTAAAAAGGAATGGTGAATGAATGTATGGAAACTTCCTATAAACATATCAAGATAGCATCATTGTCCTTTATATTACATATGCTTTTCTTAAAATAAAATAAAAAATCTACACTGAAAGTCTACAAATACAAGATTTTCCATATGTTTTTTCACATGGGCGATAGACAGACATGTACTCACATAGTCCATCTCTGCTTTAGAGTTATAATATTCAATATTTTCCTCCTGAAATAAACACACACAGAACAGAGATACAAAAATCTGCTGTTTAAGATCAGTTTGAGAACCTGAAGATTCAAATACAGATGTCCTCCTCATGACAGACTCTTAGTTCAGCACAATTCACTCGTGCGGTCAGCTCTAATGAGTCAAATCAGTCAGAAAAACGAGACGTCACAATCTATTGGGTTTAAACGGACCCTGCAGCTACAGACTCACACAAATCATGACTCACAGCGAGTGTGCGTTTGTAAAGCTCGTATCGGGATCAGAGAAACATAGATGTGAATGTCAGAGGAAAAAAAGCCTCGAGTATCGTAGATGGAAGGAAAAAAAAAGCGCAGCGTTCGATTCAAGAATGAAACGCTTGATCGGTGCGTTCATTTGAATGAATCAGTTGAATCAACACAGGAGTCATCGGTCTGAATCGACTCATATGACTCACTCACACATGCAAAAGCAATGTGATAAATTAAAATTCAAACTGAGTGAAAAGTATTGAGAAATGCACTAAAAAGCATAAAGTGGTGCTGTCAAAGTCACCTGACCTTGATTCCATCCTGCCACCGATGATCTTTCTGAAGACGCTCCGCTTCACTCGCAAGTTTCTGATGAAAAATACAAAGCAGAGCCGTTATAAATAGACTTTATGGAAGAGTATCTGTGATTAAGTGTGTTTTCTCACCTCAAGTGCTTTGCGTTTCTTGGCCAGCAGTCTCTCGATGTCTGTTGCTACTTTCTCGACGATTTCTCGAGGATTATTTCTGACCAAACTGAACTGTCTTCTCTTCTCACCGTAGATCTGAAACAACATCAAAGCATTCTCTTATATCTGGTGCTATCAAACGATTAATCATGTTAATTGCATCCAAAATAAAAGTTTTGTTTTCATAATGTGTGTGTGTGTGTGTGCTGTGTACATTTATTATGTATATATAAATACAAACACAGGTATGGTGAAAAATATGTTATGTTTATATTTTAAATATATTTATATATAAAAAATTAATATAGATATATAAATGTATCTTTATGTAAATAATTCCAAAATATATGCTGTATATGTGAGTAAATATACTCAGCACACACACATATTGTCACGAACAGGAAGCAAGAAGACGTGCGGGTTCATTCGCAGACTGTTTATTGAATGACACAGAGCGGAATCAGACAGGCAATCAGGGTCGTTACCGGTAAACATCCATGTAGGAAACAGAGCAAAAGAGTAGTCACGAAGTAGTCATGAAAACAGACACAAAACCCATTACATAGAAAAGCTGGAGTGCCAAACCCAGTCTTAAGCTGGCAGCTCCAGCTGGGCGTGACATAGCCCCCTCCTTAAGGAGTGGATTCCAGACGCTCCTGATGCTGAAAATGGTGGAATGACAACCAAGGAGGAGTGGGTGGCGGGAACGCTCACCTGGGTGGAGTCCATGGAGAGGGTGCCCACCAGGGCCGATCAGACAGTTCAAGAGCTCTTCAGGGCAGAGCTGTCGGCGGAGAAGACCACAGAAGTGGAGCAAGCAGTGGAGACGTCCTCCTAGGCGGAGTAGGCGGTGGAGAAGCCTACCGGGGTGGAGCAGGCGGCAGAGAAGCCCAATGGATCAGGTGGCAGGAACGCCCATCTGGGTGAGACAGACAGCAAGGCCATCTTCCAGGGTGGAGCAGACGACAGCAGAGCTTCTCTGGTTCGGCCTGACAACGACAGAGCTCTCTTGGGGCCACCAGACTGACATTGCGCCCTCGACAACAAACCAGTCAGTGAATTCGCCCTTCGAGACCGGAGTGGGAATGAATACAGCCTTCGAGACCGACTAGGCTGTGAGTATGCCCTCTGAATCCAGACCAACAGTGAGTGCATCCTCCGATGCCAGACTGGTAATGAATTCGCCCTTTGAGACTGAACAGACCGTGAAAACGCCCTCCATGACCGACCAAACCATGATTCAGAGACCTCTTTGGGCTGTGCAACCACCAGTGGGGTCTCTGGGGATTCTACGGGCGGAGCCGACATCTCCAGAGGTAGTGCAGCCTCTGGTGGACCCAATGGACTCTCCGGGCCACACACGGGTTCCGGAGGTTCTGGCCAGGGAGCCTCACAATCTTTGTGGAGCTCGGGTGAGTTCAGTAGTAGAAGATGTGGATCACAGACCGAGTCTGGCGGATCCGGCCATGATGAGTCCGGATCACAGACTGGATCTGGCAGATCCAGCCACCATGAGTCAGGGTCACAGGCCTCAGTTGACTTGACTGGCCGGGAAACCAGGACTGACTGTTCTTGACACAGCCCCTCGTACTGTGCTACGGGAGTAAGACCCGTTATCGACTGGCTAGATGCTGTGAGGGCCTTTTGCAGCTTCCCAGGCTGCGTAACTGGAACGACTGGACCTGACACGACCACTCGTATCATGCTACGGGGCTAGTACCCGTTTCTAACAGGCTTGACACCCTGAGGGCCTTCTGCAGCTTCTCAGTCTGCGTTACCGTGACCGACTGGAAAATGACACAACCCCTCATATCGTGCTACGGGGCTAGAACCCGTTAGTAAAAGGTTAGAAACTGTGACGGCCTTCTACAGTTCTGTGTTACTGAGACCGACTGAACATCATAAAGCACTCCTGGATGTATAACTGGGATTGACTGGGCATGAAACAGCCTCTTTGGCTGCAAAACCGGGACCAACAGAGCTTTGTACTGCTTGCAGATTGCGCAGCAAACAGCGGTCCAGACCGGACAAGAACTATCCTTTGATGGTCTCTTCATCTGCATCGACGCCGTGAGAAACCCATATAAACTCACGCATGTACACATCAATATGCCCTCCGTGCTGATACAGAGAACGTTAAAATGTCTCTGGTGCCTGTTTAAAATCCTGCCTGCGAGGTAGAGAAAAGTCTCTGAGCTCCAGAGAATCAAAGCAGTCGCTGAACCCTCATTGAAGGTCCATTCTGTCATGAACAGGAAGCGAAAAGACGTGTGGGTTCATTCGCAGACTGTTTATTGAATGACACAGAGCGGAGTAGTCAGTGTCCAGGCGTGGGTCGGTACATATATATCAAAGGGCAAAACAAAGGCGGTGGTCAAAACAGTCGAGGTCAAAAACAACAGATCAAGAGTACAAACAAACACGGTGTGGCAAAGAGACAGGTTAACAGTGCAAATGGACTGTGACAGACAAACAAACAGGCTGGTATATATACAGGTGGTACTGATTGAATCATTGAACCTAATTCAGAACAGCTGTGAAGGAGAGGTGCATTCTGGGGAATGGAGTCTGTTTTCAGGAATGAAAACAGACACAAAACCCATTACATAGAAAAGCTGGAGTGCCAAACCCAGTCTTTAGCTGGCAGCTCCAGCTGGGCGTGACACATGTATTATGTAAACAAAAACCTTTCTTTAGGATCCGATTTATCGTGATTAATCATTTGACAGCCCTAATATATACACTGCTACTGTACATTACAGTCAAATTGTAAAATACAATTTAAAATAGGTTTTCTATTCAAATGTTTTTAAATCATGATCAAACCTGAATTTTCAGGCTTCAGCGTCACATGATATTTTCAGACATCATTCTAACACAGCGATATTAACATTTCTTATTATTATAATTTTGTTTTCATCATTTTGTAATCAATAGAAAGTTCAAAAGAACAATATTGATTTGAAAATAAAAGAGAATATTTTATAACATCATAACAGCACTTTCAATAACTTGAAATATTACTTTTAAATAAAATCTAACCTCAGACTTGTACTAATGGTGCCGTATATTCTCTTGCTGGTACTAAATATATTAATATACCATCAAGAGGATCCATCAGCCGGGGGAAATGCCGAGAGAACTGCATGTTTGTGTTTTGAATAATTAATGCTCTTCGCTGGGAAACCGTGTAACTTCCTATCAGATGTGAAGCACTAAAAATAAACTCATTTTGCAGTGGTTCCACCTTGTGTAAATGAGTGTTTGCGCTCCAGCGTGAGGTGTGAGACAACAGCTGCTGAAGACTGAAGCCTCATTACCCCGGTAAATAACCTCTCAGTCCAGAACAAGAGCTCAGATCAATACATGAACATCAAACACACGCTCACTTACACACTGACAACTTCAACTCTCAGACACAGCATTTAAAGTCAAGATGAAGCCCATGAACTTGTAACTACAATGAAGACCCTAACCCTAAATAAATGAATTTAGAGCCTAAGATTACACAATCCAGTCTAGTCCTGCTGGAGAAATCTTGACTCAGCATTTATTTTGCAATGTTTATCTGTTTGCAGTGTTTTTGGTCAACGCATGAGTGTGTAGGGATGGAAAGAAAATCACACACTCCTCATACAAAGACTGATGAAATTCGAGGTCAGAGGTCATATGTTAGGGTCAAGAGCATTAGCTCAGGGTCACACAAAGTATATCTGATGAATAAAATCCTGCCGGGTTTAATCTCAGCTCTAGAGGCTATCATTAGAAACCTGTTTATCTTGAAACGATATTAATCATGTGATGACCTAACAAATAATCTACAAAAGTGCTGGGTATATGCCTGTATCGATCATCATCAGTGAAGCGCTCTGTCTACAGCACCGTGGGATTCTGGGTAAATGAATGAGGGGTGAACCATCTGTTCTCTCTCAGTGATGTGAGCAGACGCACACACAGGGCGCTGTAGCCTCTCGCTGGAAGAATGGCAGGATCATTATATTCTCCAGTTTCTGAGTTCTTCATTGTTTGTGGGTGTTTGACACGCAAGCCAGACCCACGGTAATGAGCACACGCTTGACAGAGATACTGGAAGAGACACACACACACACACACAGTCTTACCCCTTTCAGCTGTTGAGCGCCGCTGATGTGCTGCAAGACTCTGTCAATCTCCTGTTCAATACGACGAGCCCAGTGCATGATCCTACACAACACACACAACAAACCGTCACACGATGGAAAAAACACAGCTTCTGCTGGAAGTTCCCTGACAGAAATTATATCAATGTAGCTGTAGATATAACATATCATATACATTTTTATATAGATTACCAAAAACAAACATGCTATAATATATACAGCTAGACTGATATTAATTATGTCATGAAACTTACAACTATTACACACACACACACACACACACATCTTTGTTAACATTGGTTAATAAAAATACAAGCATTTATGAACTAAAATTAATAGATGCTCTGTGTTAACTAATAAACCTTACTGAAAAATGTTACCGTATATACACACACATAAATAAAACTCCTTCCTCGTCTTAATTGCAATCATCAATTTTTTTCTGTCTAAATCACAGTTTGGGAAACCTTATAATGTAGCCTAATTAAATATTTAATACACTTTGGCCCAGTTTCACAAACAGGGCTTAGCTTAAGCCAGGACTAAGCATTGGTTAAATTATGATATTTAAGCAACTTTT
>JAUCMU010000047.1:2699295-2716093 GCA_032275025.1 Enteromius treurensis | reverse complement strand
TTCTAAGCTTTCAAATGGTACCACATATGGGGTTATTGGTGCATGCAAAGGGTTAAAAATTCAAGGCACAACTTGAACGCGGAGTTTAAGGGGTTAAATTGCATCAAAAATAAATGCATGTGTGTATAAATATTCTATTCATAATGGCTGAAAGTTTTTTTTTAACTGTTTGGATTTTTGGATATTTTTGACTGTTCAGGAACATTTCACAAAAACAAAGCATCCTGACATAGTGCTGTTGTTTATTAAATCAAGATCTTTTAGAAACTGCAGTGTTTGTGTGTGTTTTGTGTTTGTTAGCTAAAGAAGAAACATCTGTAATGTCACAGTTTTTCACACTTAAAAATGAAAAGATCATCTTGACTTTACAAAACAGATCACTAAGGTGAAGAATTTTACACAAACATGTTCTCGGGATCTTCTCAAGACACTGAATATGAAGTCTTTTTGTTTAAACTGTTAAAGTGATTTTAAGCATTTTTCTTGCACAGAGACAACACAAAACATATTTAATATTAATTATAATACAAATAATATAGAAACAATTGAAAACTTATTTTCACTTATTTTAAATGTGTTTGTCTTATCCAGTAATCAGTAATCTTGGTGGAAAAATACTGATATATTCATATTTGCCATTCTTGACTCTCCTATGAAAGCCAAAAGGTATAGAAAATATTTAGTCACTGTCCAACAGGTTTTGAGCGTCCTGTTCATTGGTAACCAAACATTCACTGCAGCTTCTAGATATTCGACTATCTGACGATTCCTGCATTTCTGTCAAATAAATGCTGTTGTTGCTGTGTTCAATACACAACAAATGGTTATTTATACATGCAAGTATAAATGGCTGTAACAGCAGGAGAAAGCAATGTAGATGTTGTGAGAAAAAGCGATGACGTTTCTCTTCTAATCTGGAGTGCAACCAGCTAAAACCCTAAAACCATGTCCAGATACAATGTAATAAAATTCCAACGGCAAAAAATAAAAATAAAAATCTGTCTGTACCGGACGTGCCACATCACGAAGCTCTTATCTCCTCAAACTGTTTTCTTCAAGATGACAGGTGTATTTTCATTTTTAGTCACTAGATGGCGCAAGGAGCGTTATCTGTTTCATAGTCTCCAATCTGAGAATCTTGTTTTCATGAAAAGCAGTTACTGTGTAGTTATATATGATTTGAAATAGACAAATATATTAAGACACACAGAAACAAATCTGTGTTCAGTTTCCTTGATAAATAATATATTATTAGAAAAAAGGGTGCAGAATGTCATGCAAAGTGCTGAATTTAATACTAGCACGAAGTGAATGCACACTCAAAATTTGACTTACCTGATTTAAGTTTATTGCCACATCAGCTTCACAGCCGATGGCAACAAAAGATTATGCATTAGACAAACAATACTCTTTTTTTTCTAGGTCCATCGTATGAAACAAGTCAAGAGTAGTCCTGATTATAACCTTTGTCATTATGACATTAAATATTGACCTTGAATTTTAATACCCCTCTAAATACAGATTTACATTAAACTGTGCACACAACATTAAGGGTCAGCTTCTGCTCACACAGATTCTGTCAAGCTCTCCACAGGATGTGGTCTACTGGAACTCAAAGCAACAAAAAATAATTAGTATGAAATGAGAAATAAAAATAACAACTAAAACAACTTGAGTCCTGTTATGTATCTACATACTAATATACCATTGGGAGACTTATGACTGGATAGGTTTGGATATAATAATGGGAATGTTTTGGTAATGCTGTTGTTCAGACAGGGTCTTTAACCGCAGCGATCAGAAGATGCTCAAAATAAACCACAAGAACTGAGACTATCTGCAAACATTAGCTTTAGATCATAGAACAGATTTCCTTTAAAATATAAAGGAAACATCATTACGGTCCCGGTTTGTTTAGACTATTGAATTTCAAAGTGATGAAAAAGTGAAACGAGAATTGAAATAAAGAACTGAAAAATACTGACCAATCACAAAAAAAAAATCATCTGAGCTGGTATGATTAATACGACACAACTTCCCCTTAAAGCATGCTTTACTGTGATATAAAAACAGTCAAACAAAGATTTCATTTTTTTTTCTCTCTCTCTTGAAAGATAAAACATTAATTCCACTCTATACTCTATTGCAGCTCAGTGTCTGAGTCAAAGTGAAACCTGCTGTGGTCTGAGTTTAACTCAGGCCAGTTTAGTGTCAGAATGACCCAAATGGATGTGACTTCTTCTGAGTGGAGAAATGTCTTCCTCCTGTTTACTATTGCGTGTGTGCGGTTGACTGATGAATAACGTGTGAAGACTTTATTTTCCTTTAGGTCAGTTTTTCACTCTTCACAAAAGATTGACAGTTTAATGAAATTGCCAACAGTGATATATATCACATCATGCTATTATTATGCAGCATTTTAAATGTATTTTATTTCCATACAAACAGTGTGGGGCGATCATATTATAAATTTAAATTAAGTAACACACATTGAAAATGATGTTTTTTCAACTCATTATACATATAAAAAAATACTTAAAAAAATTATAAAATATTAGCAATAAGCTTTCCCTTAAAAATAAAATAAAAAAAAATCTTCAGAATTTACAAATGTATTTCAATGGTCATCAATTAGAAAAAGAAAAAAAAAAGTTACTTGAACTATAAGAGCATTGTGGTGTCCTTGATATTTATTCATTAGGACACAGCTGCAAACATGCTAAAGGCATACACTACATATAAACTCAATGAGTATAATTAGAATTCAGTATAATTTACTTAACATACAAAAAGTTAAGATTTTAGAAGTGTATAGTCTCAATCAATAAACTAAAGTTGGCAATTCTGACGGAGATTATTATCCGTAACCAAATTCTGTAAATATTCTATGTACTTGGCAATACTTCCAAAAGCACAACAGGACTAAAAGTCTATTGGTTGAACAGATGCTTACGTCGCCACGTGCTGCCGCCTGGGCGAGGTCATGTCTTGACAAGCGCGCGCACTGTCTGTCAGAGTTCTGTAGGGTTTATATGCAAGGCTCAAAACTTAACTTAGCTTAACGCAAAATGTGCATATTAATTACCTTCAATGAATGCCAGCTTTTTGAGGCTTTACGAAAATGATTCGCGCATTTGATTTGTTCTTTTTGTTCCTTCTGGTTGGTAAGTTATAAATAGTCTTATCATAAAGTTAGAACATTAAAATGAATGTTTAAACATGTACGTCGACCGTTTAATTGTTGTTCTGCAGGTGCGTTTGATGTCGAGTCAAATAAAGTGTCAGTGCTGGTAGGAGATTCTGTCACTCTGGACTCGAATGCTTCGGAAATAGAGCAGAACAACGAGATTGAGTGGAGGTTTGAAAACATTCGCATAGCTAAAGTTATCAAGGGCACCCCCACCTATTATGATAATGCCACATTCAAAGACAGACTGAAGCTGGACAGAAACGGATCCCTTACAATCAAAGACACCAAAATAACAGACACCGGAGTCTTTAAATGCACCATTATTAGTAATAAGGAGTCAGTCAAGACATTCAGTGTTACTATTCATGGTAAGTAGAGTATAATATGTCCTCTTCGTATTGAAGTAGTCATATTTCAGAATGGTTTCTATATTTTAATTTACGGATACATTTCAGAATGTACTGTTAAAACTCTCTCTCTCTATATATATATAAAAAAAATATTTAAAAAAATCCTTATCTTATTGTATTCAGGTTTCATCTTATTTTATGTGTTGCAGCTCCACTATCCATTCCTGTCGTTACCAGTGACACTTCGCAGTGTTCATCAGGTTCAAAATGTTCACTGCTGTGTTCAGTGGTGAATGTGAGTCATGTGACTCTATCCTGGTACAAAGGAAACAGTTTATTGTACAGCATCACTGTGTCTGATTTTAGAGACAGTCTCTCTCTTCCTCTGGAGGTGGAATATCAGGAGAAAAACACCTACAACTGTGTGATCAATAACCCCATCACAAACCAGACCAGACATGTCTGCATTAATGACCTCTGTCGTTTGTGTTCAGGTATGTTAGCGGTTACCGTTTTGTACTTTATTGTGATGTTAGGTTATATTTACTAAGTTGGAAAATGTTGTTTCTTGTGGTTAAGTTCCCTCTTCAGGTGAAGTCCATTATGGTGGAGGGTCCGAGGCTGTGATCCGATTGCTTGTCACTGCTCTGGTGGGTGTGGCTGCTGTGGCTGCTTTCATTGTGCTGGTTTATGACATCAGATCCAGAAGAGTGGAACAAGGACATATTCTAAAACAATAATGACGCCTTTTCACAGAAGTGATGATGTGTTTCTTATCAGCATTGCAAATATAGTTTTTTTTATTTTTTTTTAATATATATATTTCCATTTATATATGTATAAAGTCAGTACAGAAATATAGCGCTATTAATATTACCTTGACAGTAAAGGGCAATAAAACATAGGTTCTTTTTTTGTTCTTTCTGTTTTTTTTAAATAAAAAATAAAAGCTAAAATATATTCACTTTTTCACAATTATAATTGTACATTATATAATGGTGTAAAAAGGAATTACACAATTAGCACCATTAGAATTCCAGTCATCCTTCTGCTGCCAATCACAAGAAAAATATTTGCATTATTTAAAAAAAAAAAAAATTTGTTTAAATCAATTTGTTTTCTGATTTCCCAAATGTTGCTTAGCATTTTATGCGTGTTGCTATCTTGATTTCGCCTGCCTTGTGTTTAAGGACTCTTATTTTGAAGTTCATTCTTGTTCCTATCAGTACAGGCATCATAACAGTTGCACAAGTGTTGCTGTTTTTGACCCTTTGGTAGGGTATAAACAGGATGCACGAATTCACCTCCAGTTTGCAATTGATGTACACGGTCTTAATTGTTTGCTTTTTTATGTGTCTGATATAAAATAATTACACAAATGATGAGTACATTTCTTTTTTTATTCTCATGCAATGTAGTGTATATAGTATGTGTTTCAATTCAACAATTACTTACTCAACACAACCAATCTGACAATAGATAAGAACAGAACAATACAGAAGAAAGATGTACAGTATATTTGGAATATATACAGCAAAAAGTACCACGGACACCATGTTCTAATGAACAGGCTTGGTTATTCCAGTAATTCCAATGAAGATTAACCTTGACTCCACAGCATGAAATTAAACTATTTGGTAAAAAAGCATTCTGAACGAATCAAACGTGTAGTGTTTCTTTAAAAAGTGGCATTAACAACCACTGGCCTGGTATGCATAACAGAGGAAAACTTTTCTGAATTTAGGACACAGTCGTCATGTAAACATATCCCAATTCTGAACAGATGTCAGAAATACAGAACACACATCATATTTGTTAAAACACTCTAAGGGAAAATGTTTCTTAAGTCAGTTGGAGCACTCATAGCCATATGTCAACATGCTGGATGTAGTACGGCCTTAGTGAGCATACAGAAAGGAAATTATCCATCAAACTGCACAGACAGTGCTCTATTTATAATTAATACATGATTTGAAAAATGATATTGATGTAATATTGGTGTAATTCTTTATCTTGAGGTCTACAAAAGTGTTAACATGATCATTTCCACACTTTTCAAATGTTTTTATTTTTTATGTTTTATAAGAATTTTAAATCACATATTTTCAATGCACATTTGTATGGACATCCTAAAGTGATATAGTGATGGAAAAACAATGGCATAAGACAGAAAAATCATTTTGTGTTCTCTCTCAAAAGTTTTGCGTTTCCTCAATAAACTTTTGCAATCCCTCGAGGAAAACTGCACAAATACTAATATTCTCTGGACCACAAATAATGCTTTTAGTTTTTGGAGGAAAGCAAAACATTTGTGAGAGACCACAAATGCATTGACATTGTTTTTCCTCTCATCTATTTTCCCCCCTTCATGTCCCTTTTAAGGGCTCTATAAATTTGAAACCCACTGTTTCAATATATATTAAAAAAAAAACATTATAATGATTGTCAAATTACCAAAAAGTACAAAACAATGCAATTTCTATAAGCTCAACTGACCAAAAACGTAATATAAATAAAAATCTTATCTGATTGCAGATAATGAATCAATCTAAATGACATGCATCAACTTAGTAATAAATTCAAGCACCTCTCCATATATTTTTTCCCAAAAAAATTGAAGCATTAACTCCCTTTTACTGAGCAAAATGGTCAATTTTCAAACTCTATTAATGTGACGTGTCTATGAATGCTGTTGGTTATCACTGTTCAAATTCTGCATTGTTTCACCCACTGTTTCTGTTCCACCACCTTTAATAAAACAAAGAAAAGAATCACAATAGTTACAAGTAGAGAGATAAATAGTGCTGATCTGCAAGCAATGTTAATGCTACACAAACACAAAGAAATGTACAAAAATAAAATCAGCAAAATAAACAGTGATAATTTAACAGTTATCTTTCATTTCTATTTGGGTGTTTTTTATGTATGTAAGATACCCTGTCTGTTCAAGCATTTAATGCTGAGTCAGAACAGACGGACTCCAGTTGAAAAAAAACTAAATCATTCATTTCCTGTCATTTGAATATGTCAGATTGATATACTCAATTTCATGCTTGAATTATGCTCATTTTACTTACTCTTTGTGTGACATACTTTAAGCCGACCCTTTTTGATGGCAATACAGATTCCAATTCCGATCACAATTAAGAGCACAACAATGACTGCCAACACTGGACCAGCTGTCTCCCAAACTGATCTCGGGGGGAGCTCTGTAACAGATCAGCAGAATTATTTATTATGTACTCCGGCTATTGAAGATATTAAATGACGACAGAGGCAAAGAAACCTTGTTCATTTTTAAAGGATCTATTTTACCACTGTTGATTTGATAATATGCATCCAACCCAAAGTTGGCCATCCTCCAGGGCTGACTGACACAAACAAATCCTTCATTGTTACGCATTGAAATAAAAGTTCCCCCGAAACTTACAATTAATATAATCATTTCCTCAAACTCTCATCATTATAAACCTGTATTACTTACTTTCTTCTGAAAACTGTTATTTACACCTGAATAATAAAGTTGAAAAATTGCCAGATAAGAAAAATACAGTGCCAACTGTTGACTGAATATTTAACAATACATTTTTGTACGCATTAATGCAAAATCCAACACAGTATCACAACCAATTTGTATGTATTTTACAAAGTGGCTAAATCGTACAACCTCACTCATACGATTTGTCAGTGAGGGGTTAGGTGTAGGTTGTTCTTACAAATTTGTATGATTTAGCAAAAATCATAAGATTTTGTGAGATCATACGAATAAGCAGCCTAGTAAAATATGTACAAATTGCCGTAAGATCATGCTGGTGAATCTGAGCATTTAAACTGTTCTTGGAATGATATAGGGTAAACGCAGATTTGCCCATTTATTTACAAATTAATAAATACATTTAAAAAAGGTAACACTTTATTTTGATAGTCCACTTTAGACATTCTACTAACAGTAAGTAACTTTGCAACTACATGTAAATTAGCAGTCACAGACTGTCAGCTTAATAATTTTATTTTGATGAGTCCAAAACACACAACACACTGACTATAAGAAACTTTGCAAGTATATGTCAACTTATTCTACTAACCCTAAAAGTCTACTCTGAGAGTTTGTAGACTTATAGTTGTGAATAAACGAGAACTAGTTGACATGTAGTTGAAATGTAGATACTTATAGTTAGTAGAATGTCTAAAGCAGACAATGAAAATAAAGTGTAACCAAAAAAACAATGCATAGAAAAGTTTGAGCCACTCACCACTAACGTCAATACGGATTTTCCTGTGTAAGATCACGCTGCTGTTGTTGATCTCCAGATCATAGTCTCCAGAGTGTTCAGTTTGGAGGTTTCTGATGGTGAGGTCTCCAGTAGTTACGCTTAGTTTGATCATGTTTTTCCATTTAGCGTCAGTAGCGCCATTTAATCCATTAACTTGCTCGAGACCATCGACGGTTCCGAGGTTTGTTACTTTACATGTACTGAATGATTTTACTAGCAAAGTCTTAATTAATATACTTGCAATATGTCATTCAACAGTTTAAAGGCTCAGGATTCTAAATCTATGGTCTTGATATTATAACAACAATATGTTTTACTTGTATTGGGAGTTAGTATAAATACACGCAACATTGACAACAGAAGTTCTGTTTTGTCCAGTGATGATGACAGATATATTCAATCATGCAAACATCAACGTAGTGTCCATAATAACTAAAACAAAACAAGAAATCTGTTAAACTTTTTGTATAAAATTCATAAATTTAAGACAAATATTGATGTGACATTTGTTTTGATTAAGTAATATTTCTCAAGAGAGAATTACATTTACTTTTACTGTACATTAAACATTACACTCTGAGGTTGTTTCAGTAAAAAAAAAGAAGCTTACTATCGTATTTTTAAGAGTCTTACGGACATAATTCTACCCTTCATGTTTTCTGTAAAGCACTGATTGGTCAGTGATTCAAAACATGCTAACAGCATATTCTCCAACAGTGTCCAACCCCATCTTCACTTTGCAGCTTTAATTTTAGTCATTCAATGTAACGCTTGTTCAGTTTTTGATGGGTGTAAAATGCAGCCAACTAATGATTACAGAGAATTACACAGTTGTTTTGATTCTCCGGTTAATCTTATGAAGATTTCAAGCATAGAATTTGTAATTGAGAATCCTAAGGATTTTTTTCTTACTGAATTAACCTTGTGTAATTCATAGGCCACTGGCATCATGAAAAAAGTTTAAGTTTTAATAACGGTATTTGAACAGGTTTTCTTCTTTCATCTTTCATTGGTTATTTAAACATTTAGCACTACCCTAATCTCACTGGAATGTTTGAGTCAGTGGTGCTTTGTCAAGCTGATTGTGATGCTCAAACAGGTTTTGAGAACAGTGCAATGTCATTTTATTTTTCCTTTTTTAATAAAATCTATGAGCGTCTCACTTGGAGATGACCCTTCTTATTAAACTTGGAGATGAGACACTGAAACACTGAGAATACATCACTTTTAATTCTTAAAGTCAATGTGAAACTAATTTTGCAGCCCATTTTATTGCAACTGGTTTTGATCCAATTTGGTGCTTTGCTACCAATTCAATGAGGAATAAATTGGGACACAACATGATTTTATACATCAGAATCGATTTGATGTTGAAAAAGTAAGTTTTCCTTCTGGGAATTGTAGCCTGAACTGAATGCAAAGTACTTTTACAGCTACTTTTAAAATACTTGTATTAAGTGCACTTTTTTAAAGTTGCATTCTTCAAGAAAAAAAGCAAAGATTAACTTAATTTTCAGTGGCTGCGTCTTCAAATTTATAGATTTATAGCCTAGTCAGAATTGTGGCTTTGGCTTAATCGCATTTTAGGTTTCTCTGAAACATTTCCATACATTTACTCCTAAATATATTTAATGTAAACAAATTAACTATAACTTGTCGAAATTGTTAAGCTTCTCTTTATTTTTTGCCCACATTGCAATAATATTGTTGGATACTTGAACTACAACCTCTGAACTTGTATCTTTCTAAAGAGCCCCCAGTTATGTCTGTAGTCCAGAGGGTTCATGAACTGTGACTGTTTTAGGTTGTGTAGTTCGTGTTTGTGTTTGAGCTCAACTAGTGGGGGTGAGTGTTAACAGGTTAAGTCAGCAATGATGGTGCCTTGATCTCCAAACTTCCACACTATCTGATCATCTTTCTGTACTTTAGTAACACCAGTCTGTAGAGCGACAGAATCCCCCTCCATCAGTAAAACTGACTGCACATCATCTGTCTCAGCAACAAACACACGGACAGTTTTTGGAAAGAGATTAAGTCAAATTCGCTTTTAGTAATTTCCACACTTGTACATATACATGTTACTAATCACTAAACATTACCATACTGCATGGCTGGATTAACTCTCTCGTCTCACCTATTCATCTTTTCATACATATGCAATGTTAAAAGCTACAATTGAAAGTTGTTAGAAAATAAACTTCTGAATTTTAAAGTTCAATTCTGCTCGATAATGTTATTTGTATTACAATTGTTCTGTTACCAGATCCGCTCAGAATAAGCACGCTGTACTCTGAATGTCTTTGCCATTTGCCGTTTTTAGTTTTAACTATATATTTTACAGATGAAAAATCACATATCAATCTATAAAGGTGACACCTGATCATTTCACAAGCTGTAACCGAGCTGTTCTCAAACAATTACATGTGCGCTAAGCCATTTCTGAGAAACACTGAATATAGTCTTGACTGAACTGAATTAATTCATTAACACCTTCATTGCTCCTTCCCCAAAATGCACAACCACGAGAGTGTAGAAGTCTCTTTAACATGAAATGAAGAAAAAACAAGCAAGAGCAGGCCCACAAGCTCCTTTTTGCAGCCACTTAGCAGTGTAACATATTACTAAAAAAAATTCAGTAATAATATTACAGCTACCATCTTTAAAACAGCTTGATACCTTTTGGTGCATCAACCCCAACTGATTTGAAATCCAATAAATCCTAGATTTTCATCATTTTAATATCTCAATATCTATTTTTAAGTTATGGCATTAAACAGCTTGCCTATACCTCTGATCCAGAAATAAATTGTATTAGAGAATGAAACATCTTATATATACTTATGTGATTTATTTGGATAAAATTCATCATGAAATATAATTGTATATGGTAAACAGAGCAATTGTAGCTATAATTAGCTTCAAGCTACACAATTGATGGGACACTTTTACTTAAAAGGCACTATCATTAATCAACTGAGCATTTGTAATAACTTCTTCTTAAATATTACTAACAATATACTTCTGCCTCATCATTTGGCCAAAATCCATTGGATTTTGGAGGGTATATACGTAATTTATTTTGGGCTCGAAAGAAAACTAGCAATGCTGTTAAAAATCCCAAATAAACATTTTGTTTATTATGTATATATGAATACAAACATACATACAGCATAAAATGTGCATTTTATAGCTAAATATTTACATGTTACAATTATATTGATAGAATTCATATTGTATACATATATATTTAATATATCCCTAGGGCTGGCCAAGACTTTCCAAGTCAGTTAATTTAAGCTATTAGTTAATTGGTCAGGGGAGAAGTATTAAACTATAATAAGGAGCATTTAAAGCAAAAAATAAAGAAAGCTCTCAGTGTGACACTACATCACATAAATATTTCAAATCGAATGCAAACAAATTAGACTAAATAATCTATAATAATTACACAAGAGAAGTGAGCTTTGTGTCTCGCTCAACTACTGCTGATAAGCTACAAGTGTTTTGGTGTTCTGTCCGATCCACTTTCAACACCGTTTCTCAGGAATCACATACTGCACTTTTAATCTAATAAACCTACCAGATTACATTTATTATAAGATGGGTTACTCACCACGGACAGTGACACTGAATTTCTTCGGTATCTCTTTAGTTGTGCTCTTGATCTTTAGTTGATAAAGTCCAGTGTGTTCAGTTCTGATGTTTGTGATGGTGAGAGACCCAGTCTGTTTGTCCAGCTTCAGTCTGTCTTTGAATCTCTCATCAATATTGTCAGAGAAAATACCATCTGCTTCATTCATTTTAGCTATGATAGAGTTATCATCTCCAAACATCCACAGTATTGTATCATCTCTCTTTATTTCAGTAACATTAGTGCTTAAAGTGACACGGTCTCCCTCCATTACTACCACTGTTTTCACTCCATCTGACACAGCCACAAACACATCTGTAGAACAAACAGGAGCATACTGTACCGTTAAGAAAATTCTTCATACGTGTGCTGTCTATTATTATTACTTTTTTTTACTGTAGAATTAAATTTTACCCATAGTCCCAGTATGGAAGACATAAATAGGCCAAGGCCTATAATAGGCGTTACGCATTACATCAATTAAAATGAAAGAGAGGAGAAAACATACTCATGCCAGAATACTGCTCTATCCTTGCCATGTTGTGTTCATCATTAGTTTGGACATGACCGGACGGAGAAACTGGAAAAAACAAGAGAATAAAAATAAACTGCACAAGATTTGTTTCTATTCACAGCTTCAGATGTCAGCGTTACAAACTTTGGTTAGTGTCCTTTTATCCAAAATGTGTTTGGATTTTACAGTGATGACTCAGCAAAATATGTCATATTAAACAACAATATAAACATAATCAAAAGTGTCTCGTAGGCTAATGCTAATCTCATATAAATAAACTGAGTAAACTGTGCAGATTATCAGTATCAGGTGCAAAGAGTGCTGCTGACAAAACCTACAACATGACTAGCGTGAATAACAATTGTTTATCATACAGGCGCTTCTATAAATGCCGCCCAGAATATTCCAGGCCGTCAGCGCCCTCTTGTGTCTATAATCACCAAACACACATTACCTCACACAACCGCCTCACCCTCAAAACACGCTCGCGTTGTTGCTGTGTGGTTTATTTGGTCTATTTGTTGAAAAGTAATGAAACTTTGTCTGTATTAAATCACTGGATATATTAAAGTGAAGAGATTACAGCGAATGGTTATTTTCCGTTTACGGCTTATACTGAAACTGAAAGTGCTGAATTTTAATACAAATATCCTAATAAAAATAAAGGTTACTTACCGTCCACGAGAAATAATATCCAGCAAATGAAGGAAAGGTTCCTCATACTGAAATGTCGTTTCTGAAAGCATCTAAACTGAATGAAAGCAGTGATTGAGTGTATTGATACTGGACTCGCGTTGAACCGAAGAAAGTCACGTGATTTCTGCGAAAGCGGATGCGTTGCGTCATACCAGTTCGAACTGTTTCAATGTATAAAAAATAGCATTCGGGTTTGAGATCATCTTGGGGGCTTCTGTAATTAGGTTTAATTTGGGCGATCATCTGGTAAGAAAAATAATTACTTTTTTTGTGATACTCTCTTAGATTTTGTGTTTAACATTATTTTAATTTTGTTTTGTTCAGACACAAGCCCTATGTTTCAATAAAGCTAAATTATATTTTATTTGCACAAATATTTGAAAAATGTGTTCACATATTAGAGGTAAATGAAGCCTTTTTTATAGCACAAGGTGTAAATTCATTAGTATGTCATATTACAGTATAAATAATTCACTCCTGTTTTTATTATTTGATTCTCACTGAGGTCCAGTTATTTCAGGTGTGATGGGTTTGCTTTCAGAGCTGAAGTCAGGATGAGACACTGAGACAATAGAGTTGCTCATAATGTTGAATCTAGTTTTTTTTTTAACAGAGAAAAAAAAAAAAAAAAAAAAAAAAATAAATATATATATATATATATAATGAAAATGTTGCCAAAAGAAAAGTACTTTAAAATATTTTAATTGCACATACATGATGGAAAAATACACTACTAATTCAGACAAGAAGAAATCATGGTTTTTAGCCATTTAAGACACTTTTTAAATAAATGATTAGATTGTTATGGACTGTAACATCTTGCAACTCACATGTACTCGCAATTATAGAATTGGTCATTCAGGCACATTTAACAAATTTCAGACCACATCAGTCTTAATAACTACTATTAGTTTTGTATTGTGTGACTTCTGTTGTGAAGCCAGTGTGATCAACACAGGAACATCTAATACAGAATATTTTCCCTGTCAGTCCTGTCTGTCTTTGTATCTTGTATTGTTCCCCATGTGCTCCATGTCCTGGTTTACCCTTGCATTCCTTTATGCCCTAATTTGGTCTTTCCCGTTACCTGTTCTCATTTGGTCCCCATTTAGTTGCTTTGAAGTAAAGTCCCTCTCCTGTTCCAGCTCCAATAAGCACAACAGAAAATTTCAGAATAATGACAGATTTATTGTTGGTCACATTAAGTTGGCGGGAAGCATCTCATCGGAAGGGGATCCAGGCCAAGATAATAAACAGAACGGGAGACTAACTCGGTTAACAGTGTTAAATGACCTACCAAATAAAATAAGGGAAAAATACAGAGACCTTCCCTGTATCTCTAACTGGCCAAAAACCCGGAGAAAATAAGAAGCACCAAAAGGCAATCCCCAACCTACAGCTTCCGGATAACAAATGAAAAATAACATGTAAAAGTTAAATGTCAGAAGGAATGAAAAGTTATATACAATTAACGGAACGGAGAGGTAATAGTCCCGGAGAACTGACGGTCACATTATTACCCGCTGTGCACTTCAGCAATTTCACTATAACTTTCTCTATGAATTAACAATGCTAGTTGGCAACACCACACACAAGTTGTGCACACACACACATTCAGTGCTCCTCACACTCTGCTCTGCTTCTCAGCAGTCCTGTTGCTGGTCCCAATCAGGCTCAACCAGGAAAGAGAGAGACAGAGAGAGAGAGAAAGAGAGTCTGCGTACACTCAGGAGCACGCAACATTCCCATACATCCATACAAAACTCAGATTAATAAGTACATTTACGTCCAGGGACGTATCATCTTGTTTAGGCCCTGTGTTTGCTGGATCAAAAAAATAAACTACCCAGTTCCTGATTGTACCATGTACTAACTAAACAGCTCTTAACAGAAACATAGATGGTATTTTATCCTTGCTATGATTACATGTTACACAGAGGAATACTACCTGTAAAGACTGAAAATAAAAAAGTATATACGATACATTTATAATAAGCCAATACATAATACAGTACAATACAAAACAATGACAAAGGAGGGGGATAACAGTAAAAAAAAAAAGCGCATTATACAACCCAGACTGCTGACTCTGCTTAAGTAGCTGACAGCTAATATGCTTTCAGATTAATATTGCATTATTTCATTTGAAGGTCTGAGTCTTTTCTGTAAACATTCTATATGTTAAGCAACTATTTTAAGTAGCTGTAAGCTTGGCAATATCACAGCAAAATTACCACCGCACATATTAGTTTCTTACAGAACTAAATGGAGAACTTTCTGAGGATTGCTCATCTCACTGTGACCTCTTCTTGATCTGTTAATTCCACAGGCTCCACCTGAGTTTTAGACCAGGATGTTAACCGCCCACCTAAGCTACCGATGTAGTTCACACCAGCTCTCCAGCTCAGCAAATTATCTTTCTCCAGGCTGAGGAGGAACCAGAAGAGAACAACAGTGTTGAGTAGAACAATTTTGATTTTATTTTTCAATTACTCTGAGTACAAAGTATTCTGTAACAATTGTTACATTTCTGTAATCAGTTTAGTTACTGACTTTAAACTATTCGACACACAAAACAGTATTTGTTTGAAATATAATTTGCATGATGTTTGTTTGTTTGTTTTTGCCTGCCTGTTATAAAAAAAAGTTTACTCACCTCAGGTTACAGTTAGAGTCTCGCAGCACATCAATGAGCTGCTGCTTTGAGTCTCCTATTTTATTGTTACTCAGATCAAGCTCTTTTAAAAACAACAGTATTTTTGTTTTGGCCAAAGCCTCTGTCAAACAAGCAACATCCGTAATGCCACAGTCATTTAGACTAGAAAGAGAAAGACAAACAGACAGAGGGAAGGTCATTCTCTGACAGTAGATGGCGCTCATGGAACAGCGTTTTTTTTCGTAGGGTTTTATACGATTTGTCTAAACCCCAGTGACGGGTAGGTTTAGGGGCGGAGATGGGTGAAGGTCATTTGTACAAATTCATATGAATTAGCAACATGTAAAATATGTATAAACTAGCAAAAATCTTACAAATTTGTACAAATTAGCCATCTCGTAAAATATGTACAAATTGCCGTGAAATTGGGCTGCACTTTTAGTTTCTGATAGCTTGTTTCACAGAGAAGAAAGCAAATCAAACAGTATTGATGTGTTTTCAAACAGACCTTCAGCTCTTTGTATTTATTTAACAACATTACGGCCCATTTTCACAGACAGGGCTTGGCCAGGGTTAAACCATTTTACACTAAAACTTGCCAGAAAATATATTTTATTTTATTCAACAATATAGCTGTGTACTGTTGCACTTCAATCCGTCTGAAAAAAAAAGTACACTGTAAACATTGGATTAATTGTACCATTTTGTGTACTGTTACGATATATTGTATTTTCAAAATCAGTAACGTTTAAAGTTTTTTTTTTTTGTTTTACATTTTTTGTTTAAAAATTAGTTACTCTTTTTTTATGAAATTGTTAACCTTTAGACAAAATATCAAAGAAAAACACTGCATATGCGTTTTTTACTATTTGATACATTAGGATTTTATGGCTTATATTCAGGGAAGTGTTATAGTGGCTCATACTCAAATAGTTATATTCCAAAATGAATAAAAATTGGCAATTTGGTGCAGTTATTCATATAGTTAAAACGTATTATGTCGTTCTCACAAACAGCCAGTTCTCGGTTCCACGCATACAGGAACTAATATCGACAATATCCACACCTAACACCCCACTCTTCTCCTTCTGTACTCTCTCTGAGGCAGAAGTATCCAAACCTCTCCTCTCCAACTATCCTAAAACATGCCCACTGCAGGTATATCCGATCCCCTCTCACCTTCTCCAAGCAATCTCTCCCACACTCCTACAAGCACTTACATCAACACATCTCTGCTCACAGGCACTTTCCCCACTGCATTCAAGCAGGCTCGGGTAACCCCAGAGCATCTAGAAAATTATTAATGGGGTGGCAAGGGGGTGGCATTAAAATTACGAGGGGTGGCAACACTGAAGCAAGGATACTTGCATGGTTTTTGTAGATTCAAGGAACGCTATTTTTATTTGGTGCATACACTAGGGTGCACATTTTTACACTGTCTTATTAAAAATGAAATGAAGGCTGATGTGTGATTGACTTGAACCTGA
>JAUCMU010000047.1:2675817-2686554 GCA_032275025.1 Enteromius treurensis | reverse complement strand
AAAAAAAGATCTGTACAAGATTAATCATTAAAAAAGGAAAGTTAATTGTGTTCCTTGAACACATACATTTAAAAATAAAACTGATGACTGAATAGGGAGGCAAAGAAAGTAAAGGCCCAGAGATCATTCATTTGTTAGACATCAACTCACCTGAGCTTCTGTAGTTTACAATTCTCCTTCAGTCCATCAGAGAGCAGTTTCACTCCTGAATCCTGCAGATTGTTGTTGCTCAGGTCAAGATCCTTCAGACTGCTGGAGTCTGAACTGAGAACTGAAGCAAGATCTGAACAGCTTTTCTCTGATAGATCACACTTACTAAGCCTGGAAATAATACACAACTGAAGCATTACAGTAGTAGAGATTCTAAGTGAAGGTTATTTATATAGCACATTTCATAGTAAATTGTAATGGTGCTTTACACAAAAAGGATTTAAAATAATCACAACCGTAAAACTGAATATTGTAGAACTATAGAACATTTTACAATGGTTTTAAAAAACTTATAAATAACTTAAAATGAGGATAAAAGACAGTGCAATCATTCAGATGTAGCACAGTCTAGTTTTAAATGTGGCTACCGTTTTTTTTTTGTTTTTTTTTCACAATTAAGTGAACACAGTCCATGTGACATCAGTGGATCAGTACTTCTTTTGCACAAAGAAAACAAAAATAACAATCTAACTCTGCACTTTAGAGTGTATTCCAATGTAGCACATATGCACGCTTTAACATTTTTGATGTACAGCCTTGTTTAAATCCGGGTGAAAGCACTCGCATGTGAGTATCTGCATATGCAGATAAAGTAAAAAAAAAAGTGTGTTCTCCTAGCATGACAAAATTTAAGTTGAGCCACTGATGTCACATGCACGGTTTTACCAGTGTTTTTGCTATGTTTCTGGATCTGGGATCATTTCAGTTCTATTGCTGTCTATGAAGGGTCTGATGGCTCTCTGGTCTCATCAAAAATATCTTAATTTTTCTTCAGAAGATTAACGAAAGTCTTAAGGGTTTAAAAATGACATGGGAGTGAGTAATAAATGACAGAAATGTTAATTTTGGGTAAACCCTTTAATTGCATATGAAGCTTATTGTGAATGATTTTAAATTTAATCCAACCATAAAATTATTTTTCAGCTATTTTCTAAATAATGTTCCAAATCCTTCTTTTCAAAATCAGCTTTTTTAATTGTGTATTAGTCCAATACTATACTACTATATTCAAAGAGTGCCTTTTTGTATACCTACAGTCAATTTTGTGAAATATTTAAAACATTTCAGACCTTTAGTTTTGGCTAAGATCAATGTCTGTTGTCACACAACTTACCTCAGTATCTCCAATTTGCACTTCATATGCTTCAGTCCAGTACAGAGAAGAATTACATTTGAATCCTGTAGATAATTATTGTTCATGTCCAGCTCTTTCAAATTGGTTTCTGATCCAAGAAGTGTAGCCAGAGCTGAACAGCTTGCGTCTGTTAAGTTACAATCATTTAGCCTTCAAGGGAAAATAAATGACATCATGAAACTAAATTCTTTTAGTTGTGCAAATTACATTTTAATGTGATATGCTTCAAATTTCATTTCCACACACACACATGTTGGTTTTTGTGTTTAATGGGGACTCTCCATAAGTGTAATGGTGTTTATACTGTACAAACTGTATGTAGAATTGCGCTACACTGACCCTAGACCTAAACCTACCTCTTACAGGAAATTGTGTGCATTTTTAGATAAAAAAAAAAAAACACCATTTAGTATGTTTTTTTAAGTCCTTTGAATTACAGGGACACCTTCATATTATGAACCACATAAACCTGCACACACATACACACCATATGGGCAGTTACAGAAATTTGATATGATACTGACAATGTCACAGATAAAAATCCTTTTTTTATTAGTTATTTTTATTTAACATTTTAATTTTAAGGGCCAAGTTTGAGAATTATAATTGCAATGACATGCATTTTGACTCAAAATTTGCGTTTAAATAACTTATCTTCCTTTCAATCCAACTGTACAAGTTTTAAACATCTGTAGCTTTTTTGAGGTTTTTGAAGAATTATATCACCTTAGTATCTCTAATTTACAGCATCCATTCTGTAGTACATCAGTGAGCTGCTTCACTCCTGATGGTCCAGGATCATTTCCTGTGAGGTCCAGCTCTATCAGGTGTGAAGGATTAGATCTCAGAGCTGAAGCCAGAGCTTTATATCCTTTTTCAGCGATACTGCAGTTTGAAAGTCTAGGACAGAAAAGAAAATCACTGATATTCTTACAGTTTCCCAAATAAACCCAAAGTTAATTAGATTTCACTCTTTTCTTTTCTTTTTACAGATACATTGACAGTTAATTGCAAAAATGTATAAATAACAATCGATTGCAAAAAATGCACAGAGAACTTTAATTTGTTAGACATCAGTGGAAATGTTTAGTCAAGTCACCAGGCTTTTAGCCAATACTGCTGGAGTTGCATGTGGAGCAGGATGGCTCCCATCAGGCCCAAAACCCCTTGGAAAGTTTTAATGGGAAAGAAAACTCTAACTGGAAACCACATTTGGTTCATTGATAAATTACAATAAAGGAAACAATTACATCTAAGTGCTACCTCTGGGATTTGCATCCTAATTCTTCAGATAGAGAGCTGTTGCAATGCTGCTCTATATGCAATAAGCTCAAACATGTTGCTCATTGCCCATTTCATACCTGTAGCACAATTAAAAGCATGTACCCTTATAAGATCAAACCTGTCCTAAGGCCATTCTGAGCATTATATTTTTGATCAAGTCTGGTTTGTAATACGTGGTCTGATTTAATGGCTCTTTAATCATTGGCAGCTAATTGGTGTCAGGTTAAATTAAGTTGCTGTCAGCTAAAATTGAGTGTATGTACACTGCCCATATTTCTTAACAAAGGAAATGGTAAACCAGGGCATTCATCTGGTGTTTTTAGTTATATCCAAATAATATTTTTTTTATACATTTTAAAGAGTAAAAATACTTCCCAACATTCCCCCACAACTTACTTCAGTATCTCCAATTCACATTTTACCATCTTCAGTCCAGTACAGATTTTCTTCACTCCTGAATCATGCAGATTATTATTATTCATGTTCAGCTCTTTCAGACTTTTATTTGATCCAAGAAGCTTAGCAAGAGCTGGACAGCTTTTGTCTGTTAAATTACAATCATTTAGTCTGCAAAGGAAATAAATCACATCACAAAATTAGGAGGAATGTATATGATGTGTTTTTCAACATACAAATATAAAATATTGTTGACTAAATCTACTGTAGATTGTGGCATTGTGGTTAAAAGACTATGACTAAACCTAAATAAAATTTTTCTGTCGAAATTAACACTACTACATGTATAAATATATGCATAAATGTAAAGTAAAAAGCAATAAATAATTAGCTTCACACATTTATTAACCTGTGATCATGAAAAAAAAGAAACGATAAGAATATAAGAAAAATATAACATATGATTAATGCTAAGTATGTTAAAGAATCACCAATGAAGACAGCTACACATTTAAATTAAACCAAAACATAATAAAATGACTTACAGGGCTCTTTTGGAGGTTTTGATGACTGCTGAAAGTCTAATAAGACACTCGTCTGATTTCTTGAATTTTCGAAGCTCAAACTCCTCCATCTCCTCCTCTGATGTCAACAACACAAAGGCCAAAGCAGACCACTGAGCAGGTGAAAGGTCACCAGATGAGAGACTTCCTTTGCTAAGATGGTTCTGAATTTCTTTCACCAGTGATTGGTCGTTCAGTTCATTCAGACAGTAAAATAGATTGATAGATCTCTCTGGAGACAGATTATCTTCTAGTCTCTGCTTGATGTAATGAACAATTTCCTCTTTGCTCTGGTCATTGTCATTTTGCTGTGTCAACAGACCACGTAAGAGTTGACGATTGGACTGGAGTGACAGACCAAGAAGGAATCGAAGGAAAAGGTCCAGGTGTCCAGTTTCACTCTCAAGTGCCTTGTCCACTGCAGTCTTGAGCAAATCAATCATGGCTTCATTGTTGTTTTCCAGTTCTGTAGAGTCTTGAACAAATATGCTTTTCTTGTTTTTGTCTAAAAACAGATGAGCATAAAGGGCTGCAATGAACTCTTGAATGCTCAGGTGAACAAAGCAGTACATGGTACCAAGAACAATCCCTGTTTCCTCCTTAAAGATCTGGGTACACATGCCTGAGTACACTGATGCCTTACAGACATCAATACCACAGGCTTCCAGATCTGATTCGTAGAAGATAATGTTATTCCTTTCCAGTTGATGAAATGCCAGGTTCCCCAGTGAAAGGATGGCATCTCTTTCCCAGGAAACATCTGGTGTGTAATCTCCATCATACTTTCGGCGGATCTGCAGGATTTGAAAGCGGAGAAAGTGTGTGTACATTTGTGTCAGAGTCTTGGGAGTATCTTCAGTATTTGATTCCTGCAGTGTCTTAGAAACACCATCAGCCTTATTTCTTTTTTCCTCTAAAATGTTCTGGAGAACAGTGGCTGAAATCCAGCAAAAGACTGGGATGTGGCACATGATGAAGAGACTCCTTGATTTTTTAACATGAACAATTATTTATTTGGCCTGATTCTCATCTGTGAACCTTTTTCTGAAGTACTCTTCTTTTTGTGCATCATTGAATCCTCTTATCTCTGTCACCCGATCAATACAGTCAGGAGGAATCTTACTGGCAGCTGCTGGTCTGGTGGTGATCCAAATGAGAGCAGAGGGAAGCAAATTTCCCTTGATTAGGTTTGTTAGGAGAACATCCAGAGAGACTGGTGAAGACACATCAGACCATGTCTCATTACCATCAAAATTTAGAGGAAGACGACACTCATCCAGTCCATCAAGGATAAACATGACTTTAAACTGATTCCTTCTTGTGAGGTTCAGTCCTTTTGTCTTTGGTAAAAATTGAGTTATAAGGTCCATTAAACTTAGTTTTTCTTCCTCCTTTAAGTTCATCTCTCGGAATGGAAGAGGAAATATAAAACTGATATCCTGATTTTCATTTCCTTCAGCCCAATCCAGAATTAACTTCTGCACAGAGACTGATTTCCCGATGCCAGCAACTCCTTTTGTCAGTACTGTTCTGATCGGCTTGTTACGTTCAGATGCTTCAAACATCTTTTTGCATTCAACTAGTATCTCTTGTGATTCATGACGCCTGGAAGTAACTTCAATCTGTCTTACCTCATGCTCAGTATTGACCCGTTCACTACTACCCTGAGTGATATAGAGGTCTGTGTAGATGTTATTCAGAAGTGTAGAATCACCTTGCTTTGCAATTCCTTCAAATACACATTGATACTTTTTCTTTAGGCTATGTTTTAGCTGATGAATAAAAATGAGGTCATCTAAACACAGAAAAAAAAGAAAAAAAAAGTGTCAGTCCATTTTCTTTATTACATTCATAAGAAGCTTGGTTGCAGTCTGGAGCGCTGATAAGTGACAATATGACAGATGCCCATGAGCCTCTTACCTTCTAAAGTATCAGCAGCTTCTTCTTGCTTCATCTCCCTCAGGAAGTATAGTGTGAGATCAAGAGCTGCTTCTTTGATAATACATTTGTTCTCATTAAAGTCCTTCACAAAGTATTGTGTGTTGTCTTTTTGTAATATTTTCTTAAAATTTTCAAGCTCACTCTTCACAAATTTGATTATTTTACTCTCAATATCCTAAAAAACAAACAAAAAAAAACTAATTGTACATCCATATTTTGTAAAAGCTATTTATAAATTAGATTTCTGTGATCAATCACATGTTTATAAGCATTAAACACTTTTCTTACCTGGAAGATCCCCAAGAGATTGTCTTTGAGATTGGTGTTCCTTTGAGTCTGGAAATCTGAGTCTACTGTCTCACACTGAATCCTGTTAGCAAATAAATGGAGAATAATATTACAAATATTACAGGAATATTATGATAAATATATCAGAGTTTATATAAATATCTGACCTAAAAAAAACACTGTCCCTGACACGAATAAATAGATTAAATGATAATTTCGTGATATAGTCACGAACTGCTGTGCGACTGGGTTGCGCAAATGATAATTACCAATTAGAAACAGTATAGTTGTGTATTTCATCCTGTTATGACTATTGTTGGATGGACATATTCATGTATCGTTCGATGATCTTTATTTTCCATGCTTTATTTGCATGTACTGTATGTCTTTTGGTGATTTGTCTGTGTTGCATAATGGTCAACACAATTTGGTCAGTAATTTATTTTAAGTTTTCTTCACTATACTTCTATTACATACTACCCCTGTAAACAAATAAAGCTATAACGCTATAATGTAAACCACATGAAATACCTTTTAGTAGGTGATGTTTTCTTCTCACTGAAGTTTGGCATGCGACCTTTTGACGCCTCACTCTTCACAGACACAGAACTGGACACATATCATAAATGTAGACACTTTTTATACATTGCAATTACAATATATATAATAATACAATAAGCATAACTTTGTAAATGATGATTTTGCTTTTCAGATTTAATATGTTTACTATCTACTGGCTACTTTTTGGTAGGTTTTTAAATCCATATTTTAAGTAATTTGTAGTACAGTATATACTGCCTCTGTCAGTTAAGTGCATTGTTAAATGATTAATTCATATTCCCGTGGTAGCACTCTATGTTATTTAAATATTAAGTTTGATTGTCCATAAAGCCCTGTTTAATATTTATAAGTATTTAAAGGGTTACTCTACCCCAAAATGAAAATTCAAATGTATTTGTTATTCAAATGTAATCTGAATGCTCCATATGCTGTTAGTGGTTTAAGCGTAATATTATAAAGCTACGAGAATACATTTGTATGGAAATAATGACTTTATTAAAAGATTGTCACCGCAACATCTCTGTAGCTGTCACAATCTGGTCAAGGTGCGGGACTCTGGTGACTGGGATCGTGTGCAGGTGACGAGATCGGCTGATGAGGTAAGTGACTGTGTGACAGTACCGCCATTTCGGACAGCATCTGGTGCACGCACATTACGTACGCAGTTCTGTATTAGATGCAATGGAAATCTGCGCTGTTTGTGCAAATTAAATACACATACAAGACATACATATCTTTCCATCCGGGGGACTCACACAGAACTGTGTACATAATGTGTGCCCACCGGATGGATGTTGTCCAAAATGGCGCTACGGGGATGCTACAGTGCAACAGTACAAATCTTTGAATAAAGTCTTTTCTTTCTGAACAAAAAGTACTCTCGTAGCTTCATAATATTACTTCAGACTGCCCTCCACGGTGCTCAGGAACTTTTACTCCTGCACCAGAGAGCATCCTGACGGGAAATATCTTAACCTGGTTCAGGAACAGCACCATGCAGGACAGACGAGCCCTACAGAGGGTGGTGCGATCCGCTGAGCGCACCATCCGCACAGAGCTCCCTGACCTGCACTCAATCTACAGCAGACGGTGCTGGACCAAGGCCAGGAAGATTGTGAAGGACCTCAGCCATCCAAGCAATGTTCTCTCTGTTAAGGTCAGGAAAGCGATTCCGCTCCCTGAAGGCCAACACAGAGAAACTAAGGAGGAGCTTCTTTCCAGCAGGCGATACAGTCTCCATTTTGCACATCCACACACATGGTTTTTGCACTCAGTGAACTTTCACTCCACACAATCTGTACTTCAATTTGCACTACTCATTTGCAGTTGGGAGAAGCCTACGCAGTGATAAATGAGCTGATGTGTGTATGTATATGAACGTGACAAATAAAATTTGAATTTATTACTGTTGAATCACTGAGGGTCGATGGAGCATTCAGATGACGTCTTTCATACTTTCAAACCAAGCTTGGAATGACATGAGGGTAAGTGATTAATTTTCATTTTGGGGTGGTGTAAGCCTTTAAATAAATGAATTAATACATAAAGGAATAAAGAAATAAAGAAATAATCAATCTTACCTCTGTGAGAGACTCATCTCAGATGGACAGTCCTGTCCTGGCTCCTCTGACATACTGCAGCTAAACATCAGGTTTGTGTATACAGTCAACTGCTCAGTATGACCTGGAGATGATGATATGTTACGGAGATCAATAACATAGTAGTTTTTGCTAGTTGCCAAATCAAGACTATAAAGAAAAAAATGTGCCTTTTGAGGATATCTCTGAATATTTATTTATGTCACACCGATTGGTTTGCACTGGAAAAACAAAGCCAAAAACTAAATATTTTAGGCCAGGGCGAGTCCTGGGAAAATGTCACGTATGGTCACATTAAGCTAACCCTGTCATGATAATCAGCTGGAGTGCCCTCAAGCTCCGCCAGAGCAGCCTGTCCCGAACTCTGCTTGTGACCCCGACCTTGATTCTGCCTCCTCTACATTGCCCTGTTTCCTGTTGTGTTACCCTGCCTGTTTTTTACCATGCCTATGAATAAAAGTCTGCAAGTGGATCCGCAAGCCTCTGCCACAGTCATTACAAACCCAATCAGCAGACTTAAAGGGATAGTTCACCCAAAGATTAAAATTTGATGTTAATTTGCTTACCCCCAGGGCATCCAAGATGTAGGTGACTTTGTTTCCTCAGCTGAACACAAACAAAGATTTTTTACTTTAACCGTGGCAGTCTGGTAGTCATTTAATGGAAGTAGACCTTTCAAAGTAAAAAAACAAACAAATCCAGATTACACCCTGTGGCTCGTGACGATACATTTATGTCTTAAGACACGAAACGATAGGTTTTTGTGAGAAAATGAACAGTATTTATATCATTTTTTACCTCTGATAGACAACCATGTCCAAAGCGTCTCTGGCTCGCGCTTTAGCGTAGATTACACAAACCCCGGAAGTGATCTGTTGTGAAAATGTCGGAATTTCCATGAGATCAGTTTAAAGCTCCACATTGCATTTAAACGTACACACATTTTAATTGGTGCTCAAGAGGTATTGACGTATTTGAGGCTATTAGGCTATTGTGTTAAAGAATTGAAATATGTTTAATCATAGCTGATATTTGTGACATTATCTTTTTACACATTTTTACAACTCATTGACTGAGGGATTAGGTTCACTTACCTGCATAACTTTCGTTATAGATGCTTTCAATTTTCGATCATTGTAAATCAGCAGCCCAAAATAAAACGAGATACTTTATATGGAGAGCTTTATAACGCACTTATGTAGTTCCCCAGTAAAGAAGCACATGGAGAATGCTTTCTCTTTGACTCGTCACATGGTAAAGAAGTACATCCTTTGTGTTGCAAATCTGTGGTTTCCTGTGGAAGTTGCCCTTTTTTATACGGTTTGTGTCAGTTAAACATTATGTTTGTATTTAAATGCTGTTAAGTTTTGTGAAAGCTCTCTCAATGATTAGATTTGCACCAATATCTGTCTTGAATGTTTTGTGTCTCTGAATAACATTATCCTGGTGATCGAATCCCCGCTACAACTTTCAGTTTCTTTTCCGTAGTTATCTTTATATTTAGAGTGTAAAAATGCGCCTCCGTTGTTACAAAATTATGGGAGTCTGATGTAGGTAGAGAACGAAAGAAAGAAAGAAAGAAAAAAAGAAAGAAGGAAAGGTATTCATCTATATATAAAAAAAACTGTACAATATTATAAACAAATCATATCCAGAACCAATAACTCATTTTCACCAGCTGAGGTCAGTGTCTCTTCAGTTCTGAGCATCAACAGTCAGATCTGGTTGTCTTCTTTGTCTCAGCAATGGCTCTTTTATGTTCAGAGTTTCTCAAAGTATTTCAGAATTCTCTCCGGTAATTAAAAAGTCTCAAAAAGTGTCTGGGCAGCCAAAACTCTAAGTCTTAAAAAGTCAAGATTTTGGGAGGATTCTCCCAAATCTCCTCGACTACTCAGGTACACACACACTGTCACGCCCAGCTGGAGCTGCCAGCTAAAGACTGTGTTTGGCACTCCAGCTTTCTATGTACTGTGTTTTGTGTCTGTTTTCATACCTGGACTACATTCCCCAGAATGCACTTCTCCTTCACAGCTGTTCCGAATTAGGTTCAATGATTCAATCAGCACCACCTGTATATATATATCAGTCTGTTTGTTTGTCTTGTCGTGGTTCATTTACACTTTCAATCCAGTCCTTGCCATTCATGTTCCTGTGATTTGTTTGTTTCTCTGTTTGGATTTGCTCGCTGCCGACCTCTGCTTCATACGGACCTTTCGCCTTGCCTTCTGATTTGGACATTGTTTACATGGTAATCGAACCTTTGCATTGAATACGGACTACTCCTTATCTCAGCCTATGTTGTCTGTGTTTGCCGGTGATTGTCTATGTTTGAATATTGACCACAAGCTTTAATAAACCCATGTTCGCATTTGAACCCAAATGCCTACTCTACTCACTCGTGACAGAATGAACCGCCAGTCAGGGTTCAGCAATGGAGGGTTTTAAGGCTCGCTCAGATCTGCGGTCTACTCATGATGTCGTTCACCGAGGGACTCATGGCTCTTGTACAGAGAGACCCGTCGCTCGAGGACTTTTTCTCTCCGAATTTTTCGAACTGGCTGAACGGTCGGGTCTCGGGGACACTGTAATCTCCATGGCATTCTTGAGCGCTGCAAGCCAATTCAGCCCCGTGGAGCTGTCAGACATTACGGGGTTGGAGTGGAGATCGGAGCTCTTCCTCTGTCTGATGATGATGATGATGATAAGCCTTTATTTGTCACAACACTGTTACATGCAGTGAAAAGGGGACCCCTCCGACCAT
>JAUCMU010000047.1:2659053-2670450 GCA_032275025.1 Enteromius treurensis | reverse complement strand
AATTAACAGTAACTTGCTGGCAACCCTGCTGCCAGTAAGTTACTGTTATTTAACGGCGCAATTTTTTACAGTGTGTGTGAAAGGGATGGATTTACTTTACAAAACTGTGTTAATGAAATATTTGTACAAATAATCATGTCTCACCTCAGTGTCTTCAGCTGACAGTTCTGATCCTTTCATAGAGCTGCTTGACTCCTGATTGTCCAGGATCATTTCCTTTGAGATCCAGCTCTATCAGGTGTGAAGGGTTTGATCTCAGAGCTGAAGCCAGAGCTTTATAACCTTCTTCTGTTACATTACACTCAGAGAGTCTAGAACAGGTAAAAAAAGATAGCATTCAGCTACATAATCAATTATATAATTAATAAAACTAAAATAAAATAAAAACCTGAAACTGAATATGACTATATGTTCACTTTTAAAACACAGTATATAGGCTATAATATTATTAGTATCATTATATTTCACTAACTGCAAGGTGACTTGTTAACATACAGGTCTATACAGTAACTATAAATAATTTCTATGATATAAATCAAAACCTCCACTTGTGACACTGAAGGAAACCCTAACCGCTGCAGGTGAATAAAATGCAGAAAGAGATAGCTAACTGATTACACACAAGGAAAATAAATTCAGACAATGTGACAATATATGGTTGATTCATGTTCTTCCTTGCATTTCGGTTATTTTATAAGAAGAATATTTCAAGTATATTTAGAATGCAATGCTAATCAATATTAACTTTATCACTGTATAGAATACTATATAAAAAGTATGTTTTCAACCACATTATAACAAAACGTTTAATTTAAAACACTCAACTAATTTTATGAAGCGAATTAGTGATATCCTGTTATTAAATGTTTTTTGTTGGACAACAGGTTTGTAAACATGCGTGCTACTGTGGTACATTTATTCACCACACAGACACATTTTTTCGAAATCTGTGCAACCTATAGGTCACACTGCACAGCCTGGCTGAATATGAGGACAAAAAGTCCTTGAGACCTTCTATACATTACACATTAACTCACCTGAGTATCTCTAGTTTATGGTTCTCTTTTAGTCCATCACAGAGCAGCTTTACTCCTGAATCCTGCATATTATTGTTGCTCAGGTCTAGATCCTTCAGATTGCTGGAGGCTGAACTGAGAACTAAAGCCAGAGCTAAACAGCTTTTCTCTGTTAGATCACACTTACTGAGCCTGCAAATAAATAGTCTGTCAGTGTGTATATATTCTTAAATGTACAAAACATGCTCCTGAGGTGCCCCAAAATAAGGTAACTCAGTCTGTACCACAATTAACACATGCAAATTGTTCCTTTGTTACCAAATGGTTTTAACATGCATTTCAAAAATAAATCTATTGTGACCACTTTGGATGAGATATTGTTGAGACACTCCCCTGTAATCTATCTCCAGAAACAGGGTTGGGAAGCACTGCTCTACATGACTTTCGCAGGAGCAGTAGTTTTTTGACTTTACATTAAATTAATTGACAGTGTTTCAATACATTATATTAACATCTTACATCTTGTAAAAAAACAAATCACATGTTTATGTGGTCTTACAACGTACCTCAGTATCTCTAATTTACAACTGATACTTTTGAGTCCAGTGCAGAGCAGCTTAACTCCTGAATCTTGAAGGTTATTATTGTTCATGTTCAGCTCTTTTAGACTGGAGTCTGATATAAGAGCTGTAGCCAGAGCTGAACAGCTTTTGTCTGTTAAGTGACAATCATTTAACCTACAATGGGAAAAATACCAACATGCAAACTGAAATTGAATACATACAATATGTATGTATATACAATTTGTTGATATTGAAATGTAATATCATGTTCATAAACCCAAAGAACAAGATGGCTACTACTGTATGTGGCATGTGTGTGGAGCATTTGATGCTTGGTCTTTTAACAGTTACTTAGAAAATTAAACTTGTCTTCTTGATAGATTAATTAATACAGTTTAACTTACAGAGCTCTTTTGGAGGTTTTGACAACTTCCAAGAGTCTAAAGAGACACTCGTCTGATTTCTGGAATTTCTGTAGATCAAACTCCTCCAGCTCTTCCTCTGATGTCAACAACACAAAGGCCACAGCAGACCACTGAGCTGGAGAAAGTTCAGCAGATGAGAGACTTCCTTTGTTAAGTTGGCTTTGAATCTGTTTCACCAGAGTGTGGTCATTCAATTCATTCAGGCAATGGAACAGATTGATGGATCTCTCTGGAGACAGATTACAGTCTAATTTCTGCTTTATGTACTGAACTATTTCCTTGTAGCTCTGGTCATTGCTGTCTTGCTGAGTTAACAGACCTCTTAAAAGTGGATGATTAGACTCAAGAGACAGACCGAGGAGGAATCGAAGGAAAAGGTCCAGGTGTCCATTGTCACTCTCGAGTGCCTTGTCCACGGCAGTCTTGAGCAAATCAGTCAAGTTGTCACTTTTGTTGTCCTGTTCTGCAGAGTCTTGATCAAACACACTTTTCTTGTTGAGGTCTAGAAACAGATGTGCATAAACAGCGGCAATGAACTCTTGAATGCTCAAGTGAACAAAGCAGTACATGGTACCAAGAATGATCCCTGTTTCCTCCTTAAAGATCTGGGTACACATGCCTGAATACACTGATGCTTTAGAGACGTCAATGCCACAGGCTTCCAGGTCTGTGTCATAGAAGATCAGGTTGTTTCTTTCCAGGTGATGAAATGCCAGTTTTCCCAGTGAAAGGATAGCATCTCTATCCCAGGAAACATTGTACTTTCGTCTGCTCTGCTGTATCTGAAAGCGAAGAAAGTGTGTGTACACTTGCGTCAGAGTCTTGGGAGTGTCTTCGGTATTTGAGGCATCAACAGTCTTAACATTTTTCATATCATTATTTCTCTTAATTTCCAAAATGTTCTGGAGAACCGTGGCTGTAATCCAGCAGAAGACTGGGATGTAGGACATGATAAAGAGGCTTTTCGATTGTTTAACAAGATCAACAATTTTGTTGGCTTGATTCTCATTTGTGAATCTTTTTCTGAAGTACTCCTCCTTTTGGACATCATTGAATCCTCGTATTTCTGTCACCTGGTCGATACATTCAGGAGGAATCTTACTGGCAGCTGCTGGTCTGGTGGTGATCCAGATCTGTGCAGAAGGAAGCAGATTTCCCTTGATGAGGTTTGTCAGGAGAACATCCAGAGAGGCTGATGATGATACATCACGCCACATTTCATTACCCTCAAAGTTTAGAGGAAGACGACATTCATCCAACCCATCAAGGATGAACAGAACTTTAAAATGATTCCTTCTTGTGAGGTTCAGTCCTTTGGTCTCTGGGAAAAACTGACTTATAAGGCTCATCAAGCTTTGCTGTTCTTCATCCTTTAAGTTTATCTCACGAAAAGGAAGTGGAAATACAAAGCTGATGTCCCGGTTTTCTTTTTCTTCTGCCCAATCCAGAACAAACTTTTGGACAGAGACTGATTTTCCGATGCCAGCAACTCCTTTCGTCAGTACAGTTCTGATAATTTTGTCTTGTTCAGGTGCTTCAAACAAATTTGTGCATTCAACCTGTATCTCTTGTGAGTCAGCACGCCTGAAAGCAGACTCGATCTGTCTTACCTCATGTTCAGTATTGATCTTTTCATTACCACCCAGAGTGATGAAGAGATCTGTGTAGATGTTATTCAGAAGTGTAGAGTCACCATGCTTTGCAATTCCTTCAAACACACACTGATACTTCCTCTTCAGGTTTAATCTCAGCTGTCGCTGGTGAATGAGGACAAGCTCATCTAAATACGCAAAAAGGAGCAAAAGCACAGAGGTGTGCATCACTCTTAGAATGTATACATAAAAGTATCTCAGATTGTAATTTTTATGAGCTTCTTACCCTCTAGAGTATCTGCTAGTTTATCTTGCTTCATATCTCTTAGGAAGTAAAGTGTGATATCCAGAGCTGCTTCTTTGATACTGCACATGCTCTCATTAAAGTCTTGCACAAAGTATTGTGTGTTCTCTTTTTGTAGCATTTTCTTCAACTTTTCCAGCTCATTTTTCAAAAATACGATTATTTTGCTCTCAAGATCCTAAAAGCATGCAAACAAATTAAACATTTGCTTAAAACATATACATTTTACATCTAGAACAAATTGCAGTCAAGCAGCATTACATACATCAAAGAAGTTCTGCTAGTTATACATTTAACTTCAAATTTACCAGAACATAAAATAGCCAAAACTACTTTAGTTTTATTAATAAATAGCCTATATTTTATTTGACATATTTGTGAGATAAAAAAATGCAACACAACCTAACATAACCAACACAGTCTCACAAGCAATTCGTACATATTCGTACGAGGTGCCAAATTTGTGCCAAATCGTACTAATTCGAACGAACTCACTCGTACGATTTAGTACGAATTGTCTAAAATCACGTAATGGGTAGGTTTAGGGGCGGGGTTATTTTTAGGTCATTCGTACAAATTCATACGAATTGGCATCTCGTAAAATACATACGATTTAGAATAAATCGTATTAATTCGTACAAGTGAGGTTGTACAAATCCATATGAATTAGTCACCTCGTAAAATATGTACATTTGCTGTGAGATCAGGTTGAACATAACATATTACACATATTCCATCAGGATTTTGATATATATTATTTTAAAATGAACACTGTTCAAATGCAGAAGAAGACCTTACTACCTGAAAAATCCAAAGGCGATTTTCACTGAACTCTTTACGTAGGCGGTATGTCTGGAATTCTGAGTCTGATTTCTCATATTGAACCCTGTTAGCAAAATAAATATACTGATATGTCCAATATTGGAAAAAGCAATTTGTGAACAGATACAGTAAGTTGTGTCCTGAAAATGGTATAATGATCTTAATCTTTTTTTTTTCTTCCTTAAATTCAAAGCAGCAAATTTGCAAAAGTTATGGCTTACTCTCTTGCAAAATGACTTTACAAATTTTGGCATTTTAATTTATTAATATTGTGAATTAAACAGAGCAGGGTAAACTGTGGTTTCTTGTGTCCACACCTGTTGAGAAGAAAAGTTGCCAGTTCAACATCACTCTTCAGTCCCTTCTGTGCTTTTAATATTTGCCACCGTGTAAATTCTGCTCCGATATTCACTGTTGTCTTCTGTCCTTTGTAACTTAATCATACCAAAGAAACAAAACGAAACATGGAATCTAACTACAACACAGTCTTTATCATTACGTTATTCAGATTAGTCTTACCTGTACTTACAGTTTGTAATTATGTAAATGTAACAGGCAGCTACTGTTAAACATATGTAACAGACTGAGTCTGTCACACACTTAAGTACACTATTGATTCACTTTATTTTAAGTACATTATGCCTGTGTAATATATAATTTTTTTATGTAATTGGAAGGAAATCACATGTATTTAAGCACATACATGACAATATTTAGTTTACATAAGGTCTGTTACAAATGCATAACAGTAGAAGCATATATACATAATTACTACCAACCACTCCATAACTTAGTTACATGGTAAGTTCATTTTGTTTCATGTATTTACAATGGCTACTACTACAGTAAGTACTGTCTATGTAATTACTCTGTATTATGGACACCTTTAAATAAAGTGTGACTTATAGTATTTTATAATTCATAACACATAAAATACCTTTTGGTTGGTGATGATGGTGTTTTCTCACTGAAGTGTGGTATGTAAAATTCTGCAGACCCGTCACTCTTCAGAGACACAGAGCTGAACAAATGTGACCCTGATCTAGCACTAACGACACATTTCGACACATTCACAAAGAGAAGAGGGGAAAAAAGTACCATATGCACAACTTCAGACAAGGTTCACGAATAAGAATGAAAGTCAAGTAACAATCTGACAGGCATTTTTATATTTCAAAACACATGAAATACCTTTTGGTTGGTGATGTTGGTGTTTTCTCACTTAAGCTTGGTGGAAGATCACATGACCAGTTACTCTTTACAGATACAGAGCTGAACACATGTGATCCTGATCTTACACTATAGTGCGACAAAGAAGAGAGAGCAAGAAAGTTTATTACATGACATATTTCAGTATATTTGAAGAGTTACGTGTTTTAGTGTAATTTAATGTACCATAGCTGTACAACTGTCCTTCTAATATTTTAATATTTTCCATGGTGAATTCATGTCCCCCTGTGTTATTGTACTATTGAAAAGAAGCTCCAGATGCTCTAGATTTCTTGTTTTTATTTGGTTAAGTTCATACACCACCGTGGAGCTAATGTCACACAGCACTTTAATGAAAAACATGTGAAATACCTTTTGGTAGGTGATGATGGTGTCTTTTCACTTAAGTCTGGTGGTTCAATTATTGAACAGTCACTCTTCAAAGACACAGAGCTGGACACATCTGAGCCTGATCTTACACTAATAACAAAGAGACAGGAAAACAGAGAGGAAAAAAACAGAGGATTTTTAGCACCACACTTAGCTCTTTCTAGAGGTTAACACAAACTATGTCCTGGTGTGAGACTTCAAGTAAGTGATCAGCCCTGCAGCAGTAAAATTATGCTAACAGTCAAGTGAACCACTGGTTTCCAACCCTTCACAATTTGCACTTTCTTGTAAAACACCTGTGAATCTAAAGCTGTGCGACAGTAAATCCATATGTGCATTAAATTAGCACCAACCAAAATAGTTAATTAACAAAGGAAACAAACTGTGCACTGAATGAAAGGCTAAAAACATATAGGAAATAATGTATACCTGTATGTCAACATATTTACTTGACCCTGGAACAACATTTTAATCCGAAAATTTAGTCTTGACCATATCTCTACACCTACACCTACCCTTAACCATGAGTATATGCCAAAATCAGATTTAATGATAGATGAATGACAACTGATGTGCAAGCACCAAACACTGATTATAAGCCTAAACTTCACAAAAAACTATGGTTCTTCAAATCTGATTGGCTAATCACAATTTTGTTCCATGGCCAACAAAGATGTTATTCCAGAAATATGTCACGCTTAGCAAAATCAGGTTCTGCATGAGTGCATACAAAACTTTTGGGCAGTTTGCACGATATTTCCAAATGTAAAATAGGCCTACATAAAATATTAAAAAGTCTTTGTTGACAAGGTTTTGTCTTCACAAGAAAGTTGTATTTAAAATAATCAGTTGAAGACAGAAACAGTCTTACCTTTCCTTCTCTGTGAGACTCATCTTCGATGAACAGTCCTCTCCTCGCTCTTCAGACATACTACAGTAAAAATGTCAGAGCAAACAGTAAAGCACTGATTTGTGAAGACAATCAGCCATTCAGTATGATCTGGAAATGAACCAAAGTTACCATAAATAACATGGCAGTAGAAAATCCTTTCTAAGCCACATTATCACAAAACAACAGCATAAAATAAAATAAATTAAATTAATCTTTCGGAAATATATTAACCTTCAAATGTTTAAGTATTTTCTGGCAGCTTTGATTTGTTTTTGTTTTTTTTCTCAAACTAACAGCCTCTAAAATAAAATAAAAATCTATGCTTGCCTTTAACATGTTTGGTCTTATTTTTACAAACCGTAAAATCCTTTTATGAATTTACCTTGATACATTTTTTTTCACTCCATTAAGTATCTGTGCTTTTTTATTACACAATCCTTAATTACGTAATTGTTGGGAACGTCTAGAATAATTCATATATATATATATATATGGTTTCACAGAAAGACTGTCTGAAAAAAATCAACATCCAAATTTGAAGTCAATGAAGTCAAGACACTGAAATTGTATAAAATAATAAAAGTCAATAAAAGTAATTTTAGTATTGAGTCTTGTTTTTGTATGTAATACACATAAACATTTTAAACATTTACAGCATGCAAAACATGTAAACATTTATAAAAAAAACATTTACTATGCACAGATTAGATATATAAATAATGTATTTGACACTCTTGCACCAACAAGCACTAATAGCTCTGTTTCTAAAGGATCATTATTTGATGTGCACTGCCCCATAGTCCAAATGTCAAGCTATGCCCATTGCCATGGCAACAAATTATTTCCGGACTGCCTACACAAATACCAGAATATTATTATGTGTGTCACTGTATTCCTAAAACATGTATTCAACAGTGCCAATAATGTAACGATATGATATATGGCCAGCCAATGTTAACAAAAAAAAAAAACACATAAGAATATTATACCCAATTTGTGCTATGTTTACATTCTGATTGTGAAATATCATTATGATACATTATGATTGTTTACTGGTAATGCATTTATTTATTTTTCTTCGCAAGACAGAAATAAAAAGAAAACTGCACTCTATAAATAAAATAAACAAAATTTCCATTATATAGTTTATAAAGCTTGTTCACATGATTTCTGGCTCTGCATCATTTACATTTACTATTGTTTTGTAACCATCAGCTGGATGTGCCAGCTCAGGCCACTGGAGGGCACTCCAGCCCCCAGGACTCCTGTTGTGTGTTTATCTCTGCTTCTCACTCCCGGACTTTTATTATGAAGTCATGTACTCTTTTCTGTGTGCTCAAACCCGGACTTTTATGTTGAAATCATTGTCACTGCTCAGTTTACTTCCACCCGGATATCCCCCGACATAAAAGCCGCTCAGTGTTAGATGTTGTCACGGTTCATTGTTCGTGTTACTATTCATTCTTGTTTCTGGTTCTTCGTTATTCTGTTGGATTATCTGTTGACGATTTCTGCCTGGATCTGGACTTTCCCTCTATCTCTCCACAAGGACCTTTTTTAACGGTATTTTGACATTTTGCTTTGTTTACGACTCTGTCTCTGCTTGGGCCTCCATCTACTGTTATTATCCTGATCCTGAGCCTTTATTAAAACACTGTTTGCACATGAACTCGCAACGCCTAACGCCCCGTTTGTAACAAGTAAACCCCAAATGAGTTAAAGTTGTACTAGGTTTAGTATCATTTTTAGAGGTTGTAATTATTTTTAAGTTTAGTTACTGTTCTATGTAACTATGTATTATGTTTTGTTTAATTGTTAAATTTTTTTGGATGACAATTATACCATCAGTCTAGACAAACAAACAAACCAAAACAGCATTTATATAAAATACAGAGCAGGAGACAAATACTTTGAAATAAACCTTAACACAAACCTGAACAAAAATCAAGATGCAACAAAACCTAAAGATCACAGCACCTCAACACACTAACAGTCCGTTAAGAAAGTCACTAACCTCAGCTGTGAGCTGTTTGTTTTTCAGGTGTCAAGTCAGTATCAGTGTCTGAGGGAGATCAGCTCACTGATGTTGCAGAGAAATGATCTGCTATGTGGATGTCTGAACTTGAAGACATTCTACAGCTCACATAAACACAAACATCAGAACTACAGACTTTGTACTTTCTGAAATCACATCAGAAGAACAGAGACGCCACTCAACATTTTCAATATCACAGTCTATTCTGAGTACAGAATTACTTGACCTGTTTCATACGTGCATCTTTTAATATTAAACCACAGTCATAATTGAGAATTATGTCAATCTGATAGATAATACAATACAGATTCATAAACATGCATTTCATTACGCATTTACTGTACTCCTTAAAATAAATTTTACAATATGAACATAATATCTGATTGTTTGATCAAATTCTAATTAAAAAAGGAAACTGTTGTATTTTATCAATTTCATTTTATTCTTTAATATGTTTAGCTTTTTATCTTATCTGGTATTTCCCAGCTTCAGAGATCATATTAAATAAAAGGTTTAAGCTGAAGTTCAAAATTCTTAGCCGTCTTAGAAAAGCTGCATAATTAATAACATTTCTAATTGCAATTACAATTACGGATGTCACGATTACGTAATTGTTTAAAGTTGCAATTAATCGCTCAAAATCCACTTACTGTGTGCTCAAGATCTTCTACACTCAAAAAAATGACTCTTTGAACTAACTTAATTCAAGCATGTAATCATGTAACCAGGGCCCACACAACCAAATTTTGTTTTATTTATATGAATGGAATTTGTTGAATTTATGCAAACTCTTTGTGTTGTGTTAACATCATAGAATTAGGTAGAATCTATTTGAAATTGTTGCTTCAATGTAACTTAATCTAGTTAAGTTTAGTGAACAAAGCATTTTTTTGTGTGTATGTTAACGCACCTGATTCTGATAATCAGCTCATTAGAAGAGAGCGCCGTGCGTGAGCTGTGTTCCCAATCGACATGGTCCCTATACAGTGTCCGTTAAAGTTTACTTCACTTCGGAACATTCATTGAAATAAGTGAATGCGACTTAAATTACATCTCGCACACTTAAATGCACTTTGAATTAAATGTATAAATTCACTTCGAACTGTAATCATGGCGGAATATTTGGTGAGGTCCACTTCACAGTGCACATATGTTCGAACAGAGCAAATGACAAGAGAAACATACGAAATGCGCATAGCGGGGGACGCGAGGAGAGGACGAGGATTGAGAACCGCTGAAATAGCACAGTGTGTGCGAGACTTGATTTAAATCGTATTTACGGTCCAAGTCCGTGAATGAATGTTCCGAGGTGAAGTAAACTTTAACAAACACTGTGTAGGGACCATGTCGATTGGGAACACAGCTAATGCATGGAGCTCTCTTCTAATGAGCTGATTATCAGAATCAGGTGTGTTAACATAGTGAGAGATGCAAAATATGCAGAGCAGGGGGGCGCGAGGACCAGGGTTGAGAACCACTGTTTTTGACTCAGGTGGCTTGCCATATTCTTCGCGAGTGCAGAGAGGATGTGTTACGGCGAGGGTTCTTGATGGTTCTGGCGCCAGCGCTGCCGGAATGGCTTTTGCTGCTTCGGCCGCCATCTTGTGTCTGAACGGTGTTTGCCGAATGGCGCAGCAAGTACTGACCCACGGGTTAGATGTGCCGCTCGCGGCGTGGTGATCACTCCGGTCTTTACCGCGAGCGTGAATGTCCTCATCCACCTCTCCCACGGTGAAATGAGAACCCTAAAACAACAGCACACAGTCAATCAGATGTTCCAAAGTCCAATCAGGGTCCTCTTCAAGTAAATCAAACAATAGTTCCCGATCCAACCCAGCTAAAAAGCATGTCTTAATATTCTCGTCTGTGGTGTTAACTAGATGAGACACAGAAATGAAATCCTCGACATACCTCTCGATGTGTTTTCCGTGCTGATACAGCGAATACAAAGTTGAAATAGAAACCTGATTATAATCCTGCCTGTGAGGTGAAGAAAAGTCTTACGTTGTAAAGTGTTACGTTGATAGAAACAATCGCTGAATCCTCGTTGACGGTCCATTCTGTCACAAACAGGCTGAGAGACAAGGCGAGAAGATGAGCGGATTCAATAGCAGATTGTTTATTTAAAGGCAGAGTAACACAGGCAGGG
>JAUCMU010000047.1:2605153-2629190 GCA_032275025.1 Enteromius treurensis | reverse complement strand
CACACCGTGAACACACACCCGGAGCAGTGGGCAGCCAGTGCTGCGGCGCCCGGGGAGCAGTTGGGGGAACGGTGCCTGGCTCAAGGGTCTCACCTCAGTCGTGGTATTGAAGGTGGAGAGAGTGCTGGATATTCACTAACCCTACCCACAATCCCTCACAAAATCAGTCACACTGTATTAGTAAATATGGAACTGTCAAGAGCTACAATAATAATTTACAGATAATACAATATAATTAAAATGTATTTATTTAATTTTATATTTTATTAAAGTTTTATTTAGACCCTGTGTGTTTTTATTTTATTTTATATTTTATGTATTTATTTATTTGTATTTTTTGAGGAAGAGGGCACAACAATACTATTCTTCTTAGGGCACCCATTTCACCAGCAGTGATTCAGTTAATTGTCAATACATTCTATAGCTCTTACTATAGCATTTTAGTTGTTGTTGTTTTTTGTTTTTGTTTTTTTAATACTCGAAGAAGATGCCTGCTCTTCAACAGATTTTGAGGCCCAGTATTTGTGCTGTAATTCCTAATGTTTTATTAACAAAAACTGAGAGTATTGATAAAATCAAGGGATGTTTTGATGAATAAATTTGTTCTTTAATAAGAATTATTACAATATTTTGTATACAACATTTTATTGATATCATTATTTATATACCATATATGGAAATAAATGGTTAATATACATTAACCAGCTTTATGATTTTTTTCACAGGTTTCACCACAGGTTGTGCGAGATTAGTAGTAGCCTATAAGACTTTTAATGATTATTCTTTAATTATTCACCAAGACTGCACAAGATTTACAACAGGATCTGTGTTCTCATGGAGAATTTCTAATAGTCTAAATGTCAAGTTGAGGCACGTTGTTTGGCTACTAATTAGACATAGGCCTTGTTAGCTACAGACGAGATAATTTATAATTAATTGTTCATAATAAGACTAAATAAGTCATCTGCTTTTCAACCTAACATAGCACAACACACCTTGTTTTTTAACCAAAACAATACAATTCCACTAAATTTAATGTTTTTTATTTTTTCACAATCGCCATTACAATAAACAAATGGATCAATATAACAAAAAAATACTAGGCATATGTCTAGATCTATGCTATTAATAAGTGTGATTAGTTATATATGCTCTTCCAGGAATTTTCTCCCATCCTAATTTAATTTAGCATGACACATAAAAACGTTAAATGAATAACAAAGAAATAAAATGCAATGTAATGTACCATTAAAATACATAAAAGTATGAAAAATAGTAAATCAACAGAATAGTAATTTAATCTAAAAAATTTAAATGGTCAATTATTGGTTTCACTTCTTTGTCTGGTGTTCTTTTTATTTTTATTTAAACCAAAATATAAATAGTTTACCCTTCAAGGTAAAGTTATCTGTTATCTTTTCAAATCTTTATCTTTTTTTTTTTACTTACCACGAACAGTAACACCGATTTTTTTTGGTCGACCCTCAATGTCTAGTATATAAATTCTTTCATGTTGAGATGCAATGTTTTTGATGGTGAGAGATCCAGTTTTATGGTCCAGTTCCAGTCTGCCTTCGAATTTCCTTTTAGGAACATACTTTTCTGAGATTTTCTTGTTTTCAATTTTAGCAATAATAATGCCATCTTCACTCATCCACTCTATATCATCGCTCTGTATATCAGAAACATCAGTGTGTAAAGTGATAGAATCTCCCTTCATCATTGATACTGACACCAATGCTTCATCAGAACCAAACACACCTGAAGAACAAGGAGAAACAGGTGTTGCAAAGAGCTAGATTAAACTTACACAGTAATACTTCAGTAAAAATATGTGCCAAAATAAATGTTTATATCAACGGCATTAAATTCTCAAACAATTTACCGACCGACAGACTGTTAAATATGCACAAGTCTACAAAAGAAATATAATAATAATGATTAAAAAAAGTAAAAAAATAAAACAAAAATTTAATGCTTCAATATTCGACAAACAATGCATTTACGATAGAATAAAAAAATAATAATTAATAATAATTATAATTCAACAAACTATGTGAAGTTTTTGTAAATAAACTCATTTTGAGAGGAGCGCAGTCGATTAATCATGACTGGCACGGCTCTCTGCATTTGATAAACAAAAGTTTAATCTCGTCATCTTACATGACCATCACTCTATTTGATAATGTTCAGTGCTTTGCCAGAACCTGCTGACCTGTCCAGCATCCTCTTACCAAGCTTTTTTGGGGGGCTTCCATCCGGCTGCTGTCCTTCTCCAGCTTTTTTGGGGGGCATGCAAGGACTGAGCCAAACACCAAGCTCTAGCCCTGACTAGGGTTCAAGCCTCTAGGGTTCGTTGTCCGCCGTCCTCCCCGCTAAAATTTACCCTTCTTGATTATGAGGAAGTGCGAACTCTTGAAATACAACAACAACAAAAAAAATATATATATATTATTTTAAAGAAGTAATTTTGATTACCACCACAGATGGGCACAATTACATGAAAATTTTTTTTTTTTATATATATATTTACAAATACTTGCTCATCATAATTTAAAATACACTTGTATGAGAAATGTATAAAATACAAGTAATTTGTATACAATATTTACAAGTAAACAAGTGTGCTTTCCACTCCTTGAACAACTTATATACAACATATTAACATTAACATTAACATATTCTTTAACCCTACCTCTAGACAGTATATGGATCCATATTTCTTCTCATTTTTTGCTTACTGAAATACTATCACGCATTTCTACAATATTTTTTCATGTCTCTTCATCGCTCCTTTATCGATTCTTTATAAACTTGTAAAAAATTATGCAGTCCTGTGAAACTGTGATGCCATACCACCTAATCGTACTCAAGAGAATGGCTGAAGCTATTTCAGTGTCAGCAGTAAAAATTAACTATTTGTATGACTGTTAAAGCTAAATTCTACATAGAATTAAGAAACCCTTGTTTTTAGTAACACTAACTGATAAGTCAGCTGTGGTCAGCCATGTACTGCTCATCTTGCACACACTCCATAGTAGACCTAACAGCGATCAACAGCCAGTGGGATTTACTGACTCATGTCGACAGATGAGGTTAATTGAAATCACACATAATGACAGCAAAACCGCCCTTCATTCACATAATAATTAGTCTTCAGGTTACTTTCATGCGGTTCATACACTGGCAGTTATATTTATTTTAATTTAATGTTCAATAGAATTTCAGTTTTTTATACAAAAACAAGTACTGCAGCTTTTGCCAAGCAAGCTATCACTTGTCAGTTGGCATGTACACTGTAAAACATTCCTGTAGAAATTACAGTATTATTGGCTGCTGGATGCCAATAACATACTGTAGATTCAAATTTATGTTATTTATGGGCAACAATTTGTTCAAAGATAACATTTAAAAGTCTTTATCTTTACAGGTAAAAATAAATAAAATAACTGCCTCATGCAAAGCAGTTTTGGGAACCAATATCAGAAAAATACAGAAAAAGGTTGATGAGGATTTCTGGTTCCCAAAATACTTTGGATGAGGCTGCTTTAAAGGTTTTGCTCTGTAAAGATACAGACTTATTATTCTTTAATGTTCATTTATCTTTGTTGCCAATAAAATTGATACATATTAATTTACAGTAAGTTACTGGCATCCAGCTGCATTATTACAGCAAATCTTTTTACAGTGTTAAGTTCTAGAGCAGCTTTTTCTTCTGTCCAGTGATAGCATTCAGTGAACAATTTCTGATAGTATAGGCTATATTTTAATGATACTAAACAAAATACTGTCTCTCAAAGTATTTTATTACAAATCACATTTAATTTTTATTATTCAGCAAAATACAAAGTTTAAAGTCTACCTTAGTAATTAAATACTTATTTTACAAAGTAAAATACTGCCCATCTCTGATTACAACAGTAATTCAGATCCACTCCACCTACTGTTACAACAAAGCACTTCAAAGCAAAAGACACAAATTTATAGATAGCCTACGTACATATCGTTAAAAATGCTAGGAAACACTGGAGATATAAAATAATAACATTAAATGTGTAGGCTATTATATTTCCAATGCATTGCCTGGTGAAATCTAAAGTGCATTATTTATTAAAATAAAACTGACTCACCGTGCACAAATAACAAAAACCCACAAAAGGAGAGAATGACTCCGCATTTTAATGCTATTTCTGACAAACTGGATGACTGCAGTGATTCAAGGTACTGATGAGAGACTCGAGACAAACCAAAAGGTCTTGTGGCTTCTGCGAATAAAGGTATACTACTTTCTGACGTCATATACTTTCACAGTGTCTCAAAAGTCAAAAATCCTCATAAACACATATGCACACGTTTATGAATATCAATCAACAAACTGACAAAAAAAATGTAAGATCATCATTGCATTTTATTTATATTATCCTTATTTTACATATTTGGTAAATTTATTGGTGGAAAGTAATAAAAACAAACAACTAACCCATCATTCCCAGTAAAAGCATATAGACCAGCAGCAAATGAGTTTCAAAACTACATTGAAATTGCATGATTTTTGAGTCTACACAACATGTGCAAAAAAAAGAAAAGAAGAAAAAAGAATGTATATATATATATTATACACACACACATAAACAAACACAACAACAAACAATAAGACTCAAAGTACCAAAACATAAACAGAAATGTAAAATTAAGTTTATGTTCCCCCCCATTTATTCACTGAGGAACAAATGTTCACAAAAAGCAATATAATAAAACATATAATAGCATTATAATAATAAAAGCAACAATGCTTTACTCTTAGTGTTTCATAATAGGAGCGATAAGTGTCTATTATTATTTGGCTAAGCAGTCATACAAAATACATTATAGATACGGTTACGTGAGTTACACACTCACAGAAGAGGTATATCAGTTTGTAAATTATAGTGTTAGACACAAGTAAATAAAATGGATTATTTCAGCAAAAGCATGTCTGTAAACACAGCACAGGCTCAAGGATATGTACAAAAACACAAAATTCACATTCACTAGTTGCACTTTATATAGTGGATATTCTCAAAAATAAATACATTAGTCAGAGAAACACAATTGTGGTGCACATATAATGCATACAGTACATACCAGTTCTCACAAGGACAGCTCTGGATCATTCATGAATGGGACATGTTTTGTAGAGGCAAATAACAGCATAAATGATATGTTTCTCTTCAATTTTGACCGCATTATACCAACTCCATATTGGATGTGCTACCAATCTCATTACTCACCAAAGGAGACTCAACTGACACACTTGGTATGTTTTGACTGGAATCTATAAGAAAGCACAGAATAATCACTAGAGAGGTCAAGAGACACTGAGGTGGGGAGGTCAACATTCATAGAGTGCATCTTAATGATATATACAAGCAAATCTGGGCAACTCACCAAGGACAGAAACATTGAATTTTCGGCATAGTTCCACTTTTCCATTGGTGGAAATCTGTAGTAGATAATCTCCAGAATCTGTGGTTCTGGTGTTCCCGATAGTCAGAGATCCAGTCTTACAGTTCAGCTCCAGTCTGTCTATGAACTTCCCATCAGCACCATCGTAAGTCTTCTGACAGATCTTATTGGCTTCTCTGCTGAGTTTAGCTATGACACTGCCTCCAAACTTCCACTCTATCACACTGTCTCTCTGTAGTTCAATGGGAGCAGTCTCGAGAGTGACAGGTTCTCCTTCTATCACTGTTTTTTGTGATAAATCTGTTTTTATCAAGAAACATGGGTCGAACAAAGCCAGAATTCAAATAAACAACATTTTGTCAATAAGAAATAAAGTAAAGTCTATTTACATTATTATATATCAATCATGTTCACACTTAAGCACAGGAAGCTCAGTATTATCTGAAGGAAGCACTCACCCGGTTCCCGTGCCCCTGTAGATTGATAGCAGTTACATGACCTCAGTTTCCTGAACAAATCTAGAAAAGAAGGTAAAACCACATAAACCCTCCTCAAATGCATCTCAGTGGTATCTATTTTCCATCGCTTGAGTATTGTTTTGTAATAACCTATTATTATAATTACACCTGACGAAACATTGAAATAAAATTAGTTGAAAATACTTGCATTTCTGTTACTTACAATTCCCGTTGTGCCAGTTTTTAAAGCCCACAGCCAAACACCAAACCGCCATCATTGACAAAAGTACTATAGCGATTGACATCCAAACTACATGCGAGTGGGATTTCTTAACAGCTGAATACAGAAAGTGCAAATTAGCACAATGTTGGAAAACTACCTCACATATTGACACAAATGATACCTGTACACTATATACAATAGTGAAATAACAATAGATTTTCTGTAAATTGCCTGTGATACACACCACTAACAGTAACGTTGAATCTCCTGTATCTGGTCCCGGTGTTATTACTGATCTGCAGCATATAAAACCCAGAGTGTTCAGGTCTGATGTCTGTGATGGTCAGAGATCCGGTCAGTTTGTCCATTTTCAGTCTGTTATTAAACATTTCCTTGTCACCAGCATCTAATGAGACCTCACGGGTCTCTCCATCAATTTTAGCGATGGCAGTCACATCACTTCGACACGGGACATGATGAAGTGGATTATATACGCAGCCTTTGGTGGCTCGTCCAAACTTCCACAGCATCAGATCATCTTTCTGGACTTTAAAATCAGTCTCCAGCGTAACAGATGCTCCCTCCTCTGCTGATACAGGCTTTAGTTTGTCTGCACCTGGATCAAACACACCTGCAAGAGTTTCACAGCTGATTATTTGCACCACAACTAATTAATATAAAATGGGGCATAAAATAGACATGAAAACAATAGCTACATTTAAACAGGAATCGAAATACCAAACACAAGTCTAAACTTGTCATATATTTAATTAAAAAATATTTGATGAGAGAAACAATTAATAATCACTTAAAAGGTTTCTAAAACATTGTTTTAGACACAGTATTATAATTAACAAAGGTAAAAAAGTCTAATATACAAAACACGTGACAATTTTCCTTTAATTAATCATTTATAGTATTATATAGGAACCAGACCACCTAACTACAATGTGGTCTCCCAAACTGTGGGATTCCTATTATGGGAGGGGGCTGGAAAATCATGTGACAACAAAGAGAGAGAGAGTTTTAAGGCCAAACAGAGGCAATGAACTGCACATCCCAAGGGACTGATCGTGTTGGGACCTTCTTTCACGCACAGATTAAATCTTCACTACAAGGATAGAGTTTCAATGTAAAGAGAAAATCCAGATGAGATCTAGATCTAAACCCAAAACGTCCCTTAATTTTTGGCAGCTGCTATTTATGCTTTAAATGTTTTTCTTTGTCATGTTGTGATATTTAAATTGTCAGCTATCCGGGAGTGATTTTAGCGACACATATTATGAATAAACCCTGTTCTATTTAATCTATTTTGGTATTGAGTGTCCATTTAATGCTTTTTTTTAATTATTTGCATGTCAAACCTAAAATTGACCTTTTTACAACTGTGTATTAATTTCCAGCTTTAACCAACGTGTTAATTCCACAACTAGCTCAGATTTCTGATGAACACACTCATCAATGCACTACTCACCAATTACAGTTACATTAAATATCCTGTTTGAGGAGCCGCTCGTGCTGAACATGTCCACCTTATAAATCCCAGAGTGGTTCGTTCTGATGTTCCTAATGGTCAGAGATCCAGATTCAGTGTTTAAATCCAGCCTATCTCTAAACCTCCCATCTTCTTTAAAAAATGTTTGGGAATCCTCGCTGAGTTGAGCTATGAAAGTGTTTTCAAATTTCCACAGTATTTGGTCATCCTTTTGTATTTGATTAAGACAAGTCTGTAGAGTGACGGAATCTCCCTCCATCACTGATATTGACTTTACGCCATCTGTCTCAAAACCAAACACACCTGAAGAACAAACACACAGTATATTTATAACATATAAACACATAGAATAAATAATCACTGAATGCTATCTAACTAGATATGCTTCCGTAAAACTAACTTATCCATAAAATATTTAAAGATTTTCAATAAAGAATTTGATAAAACATTCTACACGAATGAGTTACATTTATAAACAACTGGATTTGTTGTATTTTTAAATGTTACTAAACTAGGTAATTAAAGGTGTGTTTGCCCACACACACACACACACACACACACAAAAATACTTTAATGGTTTATTCAAATACAGCAACGTCACGACGCTGAAACGTAAACATACGCAAACTGACATGCAAAGCACATGCGGTACCTCAGGGAACTAAATATGTCAAGAGGATGCATATGGAACACTCCCTCTAAAAACAAAGCATTTCAATGCGTCTACATGACTTAAAACTGCTGCAAAAAATCGTTCAGAATTGTTTTAAATGTCAACAAATGCACCCCCACTTCCTGTTTCCAGTGAAACGAAAGCGACCAAAATGAAGAGAATCCCCAACTTACCGTCAGCAATGAACAAGCAGGAAAGGAGCACACTTATAATGTTCATAGTTATGAACATCTTAGTACAATTTGTTATGAGTTTACTACAGCTATTATTTCAACACATCTGTTCGTTGATTGAGGGTGTGTATCCTCTAACCGCTGCAAATCTGAGCGACAGACAATCCTGAAACTAAAAAGCCGACTTAACACCGATGCAGAGACCGAGATTATTATAATTTTTTTTTCATAACTATGGCTGGGTTAAAAGAAGAACCAATGCGTTTGCTTTTGATGGGAAAAGACGCTGAATAACACCTTCTTAAGGCAGCAGTATGTTCTGTTATGGATGAATTTCCAGCGCCTCCTAGAGTCTAGAACCATTAAATCTGGTTAAGGTGGTTTTACATCTACCTCATCAGTCTTCCAATGGTTTTAAATCATGTGAGAACACAACAGGAATGGGACCATCGACCACCTAAGTACTGTACCACTTCCTCTTGTACCTGCATTTGGCCCACAGATGTTTCTATCGTTTGCTCTGAAAATATGATTTTTCAAATTTATGTTCTGAGAATTTTAAACACTTTAGAAAACAGCAAATGCAAGACACAATAGAACATGCATGCATTCAACTAGACATGTTTGAAACCAACTAAAACCATGTTAATTAGATCAATTGTAACGAATGCTGCTGCATATATGTTCCTTCTTTATTTTTCCAAATGTTTCCCAATTTACAAAAAAGGCATACATTTTCAATTAAAACACAACAGCCTAACAATATTAAAAAAAATGGGGAAAAAAGAAAACTCAATGAATTTAAAATAAGTGCAATAACGTTGGCATTCATATTACTTATGAATCTCAATGATTAAAAAAAAAAAAGGCCTGTAAATGTGGGCCAACACAATGAGAAACATTTAACACCCAAATTATAATATGTCCCCATGTAAACATAGTATCAAAGTAACAGTAAAATCTTAAAAACATAAAAAAGGCACAAAAAATACATGTGCAGATTATAACCACAAAAACAAGTTCATCCCTTATAGGTCTGAAATCTTTTGCACATGTAAGAACATGTCACACAATCTCCTTTTAGAATTCCCTTTAAAGCATCAATCAATCACTTTTTTAATGACACCTGCTGATGTCAGGTGATCTTAAAAGATTTCCACCTAAAACTTATAAAGCTGCAGTCAACAGTCCCATCAGCCACCATGATATATCTATCAATAACACTAATACAATATCACATAATTATGCATAAAGAAGTGTACCATAAAGTAATAGAATCATTGATCAGCATGTAGTGCAAACTCTTCCAGCGAATGTATGACATATGTAAGCATATTCTCTCAGCAGCACATAGATAGATTTCCTCCACACCTTATGTTACAGAGGCACTGAATTATTGTTCTCCTTTCAATGGATCCTGTACCCCATTCCCTTTAACTTCACCTGAAAGTAAGAACAGAAAGAGTAATAAAAGACAGTATAAAGTGCATTTGGAAAAGGGAAGGTAATCCTTCTAGCTAAAATGTGAAATTGTACCCATGTAAAAATGCTTACTTTGCTTAATATTGGCCATGCATGCAAAGTTAATACTAGCCTTGTCGACATCGTCTCCGACAGTAAATCCCAACCACCGCCAAGATCAATGCAATAACAACTAGACATATCAGCACTACAACGCCTGTGGACAGACCAGGTTCTGTAATGGATAAAGAGAGAGAGAGTCAGCTCAAAAATAAATCCTGTGACAAGCATCTTGCATTTATATGAATCCTCAATCAGTTACACAGTTTAGGGTTTCTCCATGCGAGTTATTACTTACAAAAATTAAAACGACTAATATAAGCAAACAACATTTTGAGAACGTTGATCTACTCACCATCAACCGTAACTCGAAACCTCCTGTGTTTGATCCCTATGTTTGTTCCTTTCACCTCTAGTTTATAAAGTCCAGAGTCTGTGCTTCTGGTGTTGGTGACGGTCAGAGATCCAGACAGGTCCAGCTGCAGCCTGTCTTTGAATCTCGCATTAGTTTCATCATATGAGGGATTTTTACTGTTCTGTTTGTTGATTTGAGCTATGGGAGTCGTTCCTTCTTCAAACTTCCATTCTATCACATCATAAATGTGTATATCGGCAATATTATGCTGTAAAATAGCAGTCTCTCCCGCCGTTACTGAAACTTTTGTAGGAATTGTATCTAAAATACACATAGAAACAAACGCACAGAAATAAGAGCTGTAATATTCAATCATTTAATGAAATACATTTAGCAAAAACATTACTAATATTATATTATATTAAACAATATAATTGAATACATAATTAAATTACACAGTATTATTTAATAATGAATTCAAATATTTATTTCAACATTGGTGTTAAATATCGGTTATTTGGTAAGGCACAAATACAGACGCTGATTTCCATATTGAATTATCCAAAGGTAAGGATTTAAACAAGTTAAATAAAAAAAGATACATTCTGTATTATCTGATGATGAGATTGGATTTATTTTTAAATTAAAATAAACATTCTGTATGACCAAAACATAGTAGTTAAATTTAGAAAACAATAAAATACTGTTTCATTTGGGTATCTAAGTACTAATTTAGATATAAAACTTATATTTCAGTAAGAAAAACTAAAAGAGTTTAACTACTATTTGTTTTCACATTAACATCGACTACTTACCTAGGACAGTAACTCTAAATCTCCTGTATGTTGTGGTAGTGATATTGGTGATCTTCACCTCATAAAGCCCAGAGTGTTTGGTCCTGGTGTTTCTGATGGTGAGATCCCCAGTTTGAGCGTTTATTTGTAGCTTGTCTTTGAATTTTGCATCCTCAGTGTCACTTAAAAGGGGATTATTGGCCTTGATCGTAGCTATGACAACAGATTCAAACTTCCACTCTATCACATCATCTTTCTGTAGATTGGTAATACACTTGGTGTCTAGAATGATAGGATCTCCTTCCATCAATTCGCGTACCTCCACTGCATCTGCATCGACACCAAACACACCTGGAGAACAAACGAAACATTATAAAACAACAACAACAATATTCTTCAGCTGAGATCCTAAGCTACATGCCATCAAGTATTTTCAACGCAGAACTATAAACAAGCCCCAAATTTAGTAGAAACTAAATTTTAATATATGACTAATATACACTGATAGCTAAAGAAAAAGAAACATAAATGTAAATATAAACGTGCCAAAAAATATATATATATATATATACATATTAAATATGTTTAAACATAACATTGCATTTAAATGCACATCTACATGCATCTGTACCTTAAATATAAAATAGCCAAAAATATATTTTTTTAATATTCTGCCTTCACAAATATTATTTCTGCATCAGTACAAAATACCATAATAGCCTATGTGTTACACGTTAATGTACTTTACTTTTACTTTACATTATGGTCGGACCACTGTTTTATAGTAGGCCTATAAAACAGAAACCATTTCAGAAATCTGGCGAGGGATATGTAAAACAGGACCCAAATCCAAAAAAAAAAAAACACACAAAAACGATCTCATTCAAAATAAACTAGTAGTTTCGTCCTTGGGTTTTAAATGAAATCTCGCGAGAGTGCGGGCGAGCAGAACGCGGAAACTGGTCTGCGATTGTCTTAGCTGCGATTTTAAAATTGAAACTGGATGATACAGTGGCGCTTTATAACATATAGAGACGGCGATGTTTTTCTCCGGTTTAGTTATATAATAAGAGGTTTACTTCATTTGTTGGTTTTGTTGAGCCATTTAGACGGATTAAAACAGCTGTAATGGATATTTTTAAATAATAAAAAAATCTTGATAGAGATCTGTACGCGTTAAGAAAACACTGAGAACCGAGGCGGAAGATAGTGCATTATATACGACTTACATTGTGACGGGCAGTCAACAAATTAAGGGTAAGAACAACATTCTTCTGTATAAAGAAGCTGTTTTGTATGTGTGCTCCATACCACGGAGGAAATTCCTCTTTTAATGCCATACGTTTAGATAGAGATTAAAAATGATGGATCAACCGAAAAACTTTTGGTAAAGAATCAAACTGCCGGGAATATCTGAGGAATACGCTAGTTTAACCTGGAAAAGTCAACACTGTACGCTTATATGTCAAGCAATTTCTTAGAGAGAGAGAGATTTTTGTCGTTACGCTGACATTTTTCTACTAGAGCGGACTTGACGTTTTTGGGGCGTTAAAAGTGTTGTTTTCGAGCCGAAGTCGGAGTCTTCCGCCAGGTGGCGATTTACGGCTCAGTATCAATGTTTCTACCGAGCAACATACATACATGTGTAGGGTTTTTGTCTCATTTAAGACATTTGAAGATCAAAACTTTATTAATATCTTCTAGCTACAAGAACAAAGCTCCAATGAAGACCTTTGCACATGCGTCTATAAGATTACTCTTTAAAATCCTCATCTGTACATCAAACATTGATGTGATAAGCTCTTTCATATCAGCGCTGAGAAAAGTAACAGCTGTCAGTTGACAATGCCGTCTAAAAGCCACTAGGAGCGGTCTGTATAATAATTTACAAGAATAACCACGCTGATAAGCTTAAACTTAAACGGAGAATTGAGAAGCTGAAGAATTATGCAATAGACAAGCTGCAAGCTATTGGTAAGCAGCACATAATGGAAAATACCAACAAACAACACAAACCTGACTATAAGAAAAAACAAAACAATGAGTTTACTGAACCACGTTCACATAACATTTTTGTAAAAAAATGTACATGCCTGCGTTTTTCTCATGTTTGTAGGTGATCGTGTGATAAGCTGTACTTAAAAATATTCAAACATTTAACATTTTTCTTGTTCTTACATTATGTTTAATGAAATTCAATTGAAAAACTGTAAATATTTAAATAACCTTCAGACTGCACATTCAATTGAACTAAAAATAAACGCCGTTTCATAGTTTTTTTTTAAAGCCATTTCAGAATATTAATGGCAAAACATGTTAAAACTGCTGTTTAAATTACTAGCATGTCACATTGCAAGATATTTTGAAGCAGTTTTTTTCAATGGTCAGACTACCACATGGTGCATTTTAGACCAATACTTTGGTAAGTAATTTAATGCCCTGCTTTCAAGAAGACAAAGTGTGTATTAGTGGGTATAAAATTTTGCGTGTTTAAATAAAAATGACACAATTTTTGTTTTGGGGAACTATCCCTTTTTCCACACTAAAGCAGTTTGTTCAGGTTGCTGAGACCTCTTCTCCAATAACATCCATTCAAACAGAATGGCCGCTTGTCTTCAGTTACGTCTTTTTATGCCATCTTCGAAGGCTTTCACTGGGGGAGGGGTTCATAACTGCCAAGCCTCGAAAATTCCTTTCTTACTTTACAACATTTTCAAAAGCCACAAAGATTGTCCACTTAGAAATTAAACTGTCACATCGTAGAAAAGCCTAACCACATTGTCGAAAATAGATCCCCAATTAAAACGATAGAAACTGATGAGAAAACTGTAAGAGATTTTTTTTGGATTGAGGACAACTACTACAGCATTTATCTCAATTCTTCACATCTAAAATTGTAGTAGTGTTTCTGGTTAAACCATTGCTAAATAGATATCACTATTATGTGATTAAAACTTTCATATTTAAAATGTGTTTTATTCCTTTAAAATGCAAGTCAATGAAACCCCAAACAGCAGAAATCTAGCTGAAGGTTATATAGCAACGTTCTTTGAGCTCAGCTGGCAGCATATGGCATTAGAATGTCAAGGTCATGGGTTAGACTCCCGGGGAACAAAAATATAAGCACAGCAATATGGCGCTAGACATGCAACAACTTGCAGTTGAGCTACAGTTACATACCTTTACATTTACTCAAAGTTGTTTCACAGTTTTTGCTGCATAAATAGTCTGTGTGATATTTTTTGTTGATAATATAATTGATCAAAATATTTAAAAAAAAATTAATTAAATCATCTACACCATAAGTGCACTACCATACTATATTTACTATACTATGTACCATCCTACATTGCCCTACCATACTAGATAAAAATATGGTTTATAAAATAAAAAAATTGATAAACCTCTTATAGATGCATCATACATTTGGTGAATGCTTTTATCTAAACTGACTGGTGTTGCATTCAACGTATACCTTTTTGTCATCTCATGCATTCTCTGGGAATGGAACCAATGACCATGGCGTTGTTGTAATAAGCACATTTTTAGCTTTACATTGTATAGATGTATTTTCGCATCAGGCATTGATAAAACAGAAGTGCAGGCCTCAAAAAACATATTTTTTTCATTATTCACTGATGAAGAAAAGCATTAATAATTCCTTTGCTCAAGCATTTGGCAAGCAATAGCCTGTTTCCCCTTTTTAACAAAAGTGTCATCAAAAAATAAAAAACAACACAGCAAAGTGGAAATGATTCATATTTCCTCAATGCCCCCAGTATTAATGACGCATCAAGATGAAACACGCTTTTGCGTTGTGAAATGCTAATTCATAACCTAAAATCAATACAAACCCTGCTGAAAAAACCCCCAGCTAAAACCAGCCTAAGCTGGTTGGCTGGTCTTAGCTGGTTTAGGCTGGAAGTAGCTGGTTTTAGCCAGTCATTCTAGCTGGTCTCCCAGCCTTAACCAGTTTTTCCTGGAAACCTGGGGAAAAAAAAACCTGGAAAACCAGTCTGCTTACCAGTTTAAACTAGCTGAGACCAGGCTGGTCTCCCAGCTAAAACCAGTTTTTTTTCAGCAGGGGAGTCAGTGTAGCATGAATTAGCGTGCTGTTTTCAATGCTATGTTAACTAATATCATTTCAGATAGACAGTTTAGACGCATAGATAGCTAACCTTATGTTCCTCTTTGGCCCCCTTGTGTATTGAGGTTGTCAGACCTTTGCACGAGCCCCCTCACATACTCTGGCAACAAATAGCATACTAGTTATTTATGATATCCTACTGGATGTTCACTGTAAGTAGCCTACATTAAGGTAAAAGCATATGTTCGCTTTCGATTTAACAGGAAAAGAAAAGAAAAAAAGCAGTGAAAACCATCAGCACGGCTTATATATTAATAATATGGGCTAACTTGTGCATTTCACCGGAAATATTATTAACTTAACATAGACATACATTTTACACATAAATAGTAATAATTATTATTATTATTTTTCGTTTTTGCATCCAAGTGTATTAACCGCTGTAAACATAACATAGAAGAATAAACAAGCCTTACGTTTGCCAACCTGTATATTTTTATATAGATGCTTCGGATGCTTCATCTTTCAAGCTATCTGTCCCATAGCACGACATCAAAATACATGAAAAACTGGTTTGTGCAGATGAAGACGGCGTACTGCAGGCCTACTGTACGATGACCTTGCGTAATATAGCATACACGCATCATAACGCATTACCATGTAGTCAATACACCGCGTTTATAATCGTTTCCAATTTATTATTATGATTAAGATACATAAAAAAAAAAAAAAAACAGGCAGGAATTGTAGGCTACATCACTGGCTACAACATGACATAACGCATAAACAACTCATCTTTTAAATCAGCCATGACAATCGTAAAAAAAAGATTGCATCAACAAAATTAATTAGACCCCAATTCCTTAAATATTTGCAATATAGCCGAAACTCGAATAAAGATCTGTGAGGAATACGCATTAGGCCTATTGGTATCTCGGAATCCTGATTACAGTTAGCTTAACAAAAATCGCACAGATTGCACGGACGGACACTTGAGACGATAATTAAATTTACACTAGTAGCATATACCATACGCGGTTTTCAAAGCCCCGACGTGAATTTGACATCTATCTCCAAAAGGCTGGTTTTACCGCAAGGCCTGAACTTGAAACCTAGTGGCGTCCGAGGATTTAGAAAGATAAACAGCTCAGAATACAGAACATACCCCACGTTTATTCTCTGTATCGTATCCATATAAAAAACATTAGCTAAGAGCATGTTAAAACCCACAAGCGGTATAAAAATACGCGTACACAAGCAAATACGCATTATTTCCGGTTATATTAATTAAAACCGAAAGTGTGAAAGCTACACAAATAAAATTACTACTTACCTTTTATGAATAATAAAACAAGAAACGCCAAATTCGCGGTGTCCATATTGATTGTAGTAGAGATGTGTAATTTCTGGAGCTTAAAAAAGGTAAGGATCGTAGCTAGAAAAATCCATATAAATAGGTCGTGTTGTGATTTCTCAGCCGCACCCAGCCAGATTTATAGCAACTATTACTAAAAAAAAAACGGCTAAATAATGACGACGACTATTTTGAATTTGCTAAGATTAAAGTCTGGTATTCTTTATCGTATAAGAGACGTGGGAAATGGCTTGCGTCCCCTTAATGCTACAAATACAAGAGAGCGCACAACTCGCTCGAAATGGCTGATTCTTCCGTCTGGCAGGTAACGTGACGCGGGACGACACTGACTCATAACGCCACCTACCGTACAAAGAACTTAGATGCAAACCACACCAACTTGTCAACGAAAATACTTATACACCTGTTCTGTCTGGACATGAGAGAACATCATTTTCAGTTGAATGAGAAATAATGTGATAAACCTTTAGCAGTAAAATCATAAGAAATATACTATTTAGGATAAAAAAATATATATTAATATTCCTACGCCGATTGTGGACATGCTCCTCGAAACAAAATACTAGTTTAGCACTTGATAGTATCTTCGAGTATTAGCATTAGCATTGCTTTGACCCTATAGATCAATACATTTCTGAGCATATTTAAGAATCATATTGTCCTTTGTGGACAGGTGGTTGCCTGCTTAAAATATTACCTGTCAGATAACTACAATGTTATTTTTGTAAATGAAGATATGGCAAAAGTGACACATGTAAAGTGTGGTGTTCCACAGGGCTCGGTCTTAGGTCCTTTTCAGTTCTCCATTTACTTGTTTCCTTCAACTGATATTTTTGGGATATTATTACATGGGTGGAATTCAGCTTTATATTTCCACATTCAAAGCTTATTCGAAGCATTCATTTTTCATTTTAACTCAATTTGATTAGTTTATATCTGGTAAATAAAGGTAAATGCTAACTAAAACGGTGTTTGGGCTGATTTAATACAGATATGTTGTTATTCTATCAATTGTTCTCTATCTGTTCATGAACAGAAAATACAGTCTACATATTCATAACATAAAGAATATATTATTGTAATAAACTTGTCTGGTTGTCTGACTTTCTCAGTACAAAGAAAGTTCAATCTTAGTTCAATCATCTTCCCTACTAAACCAAATTACGTTTATATCACAACTAAAACATTTAACCTGTTAAATTCACCTGCTCATTTGAGAAATGTATTAGTTGCAGGGAGATCCTGACTGCTTTTTTGTCTTTCTCCAGCTGTGATCAAAGCTCCAGCGGCAGTTGACATGAGATGAGTGGAGACTGGACGTGAAGAAACAAAGGCATTCTTTAGTGTACTTGGACGTTTCAGCTTGGTCTATAACTAACAATATGAAAACTACACAAATCTGCTTGTAATTTACTAATATAGATAGGGATGTGAGGGAATCAATTATTTAGAATTATGTGTTTTGCAAATGTTTATCCCTGTTAATTTGTTTTTACCAAAATTGCATTGACCTTGATTGCCATTTTATGTTCAATTTTATGCTTTTGTTTAAATCATATAAGTAATATAAAAATTACATATCCAAATAATCAGTATCAGGTGTTCCAATAATTTCTATGGCCACATGTGTATGAAATCAAGTACCTGGGCATGCAGAGTGTTTTTTTTACACAAACATTGGTAAAAGAATGGGTTGTTTTCAAGAGCTCAGTGAATTCCAACGTGCATCTGTGATAGGATGCCACCTGAGCAACAAGTCCATTCTTTTGGAAATGAAAGAAACCACAAATATAGTGTAAATCTGGTGTATGTTAATGAGGAATTTCACTCAAATGTAAAACATTTGTAAATCCAAACTGTGTTTTGTCTGTGTTCATGCTGTTTGTGGCCATGCATAGATTCTTTTGAGTTTACAACAGGTCACTGATGTAGTGTTTTTTTTTTTAACTGTGTTGTTAAAAGAAAATAAAAATCTATAAATTCTGCAATTTTCCTGTATGAGGTCTTTTTTTTATGCATAGTATGTTTCTGTCTTGTAACAGATGATTCAGTTGTTTTTAATTTAACAACCATCTGTGCAACATTTTCGGATGTAACTGAAATTGTTGCATATTTTACAAAATAATTTTGTATTTGAATCATCAAAACATTTATCATTCTTTTGGGGTGCAAGTATTAGAACCGCTGTTATATCTAATAAGGGGGAAAATTATTTAAGCATACCTAAATAAACCTATTGTCAAGACGGCAATGTAAGAGGTTAATCATACATTCAAATTGCTTTTTTAATACATTGGCAGGATAATACAGTTGAAATGCATAATAAAAAGTAAGGCAACTTTGGTTTTTTATACAATATAAAGTATTTCTAATGAGAACATTTTTAAACGATTAAAAAAGTATATATGTATAAACAAATAAAACAGGTTCTTTGTACAAAAATACTTCAAAATGAAAGTAAAAAGACACAACAGACACATTAACAGAGTACATTAAAACAAAGTACCCAATATAACCACCACATGTCAATACAAGAAGTTAGAAAACACTTAAATGTACATTATAGCATTTTTTATTTATTTTTTATTACTGTGGATTTTATTCTGTATGCATGACTGGCAACATACAAGCTGTCAACCTATCCATGCATTTACCCTAATATTCCTGATTTATAGTCCTAAAAATAATAAAGAACAGAGCAACATTATCTCCCCCTAGTGATCTGATGCAACATCATCATATTCCTCTGCATCTGCACGTGTCTGCTCTCTCCTCTTTTGATAAGATCTTCTTGATCTAATGTCATAAACCAGCACAGCAACCGTAGCCAGGCCAACCAGAACAGAGCCAGCCAATCGAAACACAGTTTCAGTAAAACCACAACAGTGTGCAGGGCCTGAAGAAAGACAAAAACACCATTAAAGTTTGCATACATTTGCTTCATTTCTAACATCACAGTTTATGTACCTGCACATGGCTGACAGAGTTTGCTGATGTCCAGATGTTGAGTCTGGTTGCTGATGGAATTGTTCACTACACAGCTGTAGTTGTTGTTCTCCTGATATTCCACCTCCAGAGGTAGAGAGAGACTGATGCTGAGATCAGACACACTGATGCTGGACAATAAACTGTTTCCTTTGTACCAGGAGAGAGTCACATCACTCACATTCACCACTGAACACAACAATGAACAATTCTGTTGTGAAGCCGATGAAGAACACGTTGGAGAGTCTCTGGTGAAGACAGGAATCTGCAGAGGAGCTGGTGAACATAAGAGAACAATGTATACAAATAAAAAACAATATGGTTCACAATGCATCCAAGCTTGTTAAATTAAGCATTTGGGTGTTCAGAGTCTTTTTTTGTGTGGTCTAAAATTGAGATGTGGAGATCAAATGTCTACATACTTAAAAATTACTTATATAAACATTGATGTACCTGGACATGGCCAACAAAGTTCATTAACGTCCAGATGTTGAGTCTGGCTGTTGATGGGGTTGTTGAGCACACAGCTATAGGTGTTGTTATCTTGATATTCCACCTCCAGAGGTAGAGTGAGACTTCTGAGATCAGACGAACTGATGTTGGACAATAAACTGTTTCCTTTGTACCAGGAGAGAGTCACTTGACTTATATTAAACACTGAACACAGCAACAGACATTCCGACGCTGACGAGCCTGAGGAGGAACACTGGGAAAAGTCTCTGGTGATGACAGGAATGGGAAGACGAGCTGGAAGTGATATAAAATGATAAATTGGAATGTTTAGTTAACTAAAATTTATAATATATATAAATTTATAATATATTTAAATATATAAAAAAATATTAATATATATATATCAATTACAATTTTTGTGAAAATGTTTTACTGGCAAAATGCTGTGTTATTTTTGTGTGCATACTGTAGACTATAAAAAAACTTTTCTTTTTTTTTTTTTACGTTTTTCAACTTACAACTACAAACCATAAAAAGGAAAGATATTGTTTTGAATGCTGTTTATAAATTGAATTGTATTGTATATATTACAAATATTAATGAAAAAAATAAAGCTAATACGATGCTGATCCTTTTTTTCATCATGTGGTATTTTTCATTTTAAAAAGGCATAAAAAATAATTATCTGAAAAAATAACCCATTTATTAAATCAAATTATCCCATAATTTTAGTAAAAAATTAACCAAATGTTACAAACAACCCATTTTGGTGGGTTAAAATTAATAACATGTGGGTTCTGTCCTATATTTAACCTAGTGTTTTTTAGTGTAAGCACCACAAAAAGAATTACGCACCATAGACTTCAACGTTGAATGTTTTGAATGAGGGCGTATTACTTATGATCTCTAGTTTATAGAGTCCAGCATGTTCAGGTCTGATGTTTTTAATGGTCAGAGATCCAGTCTCATAATTCAGCCCCAAGCTGTGCTTAAATCTCCCATCAGCTCCATCATAAACGTTGAAGACTCCGGACTCTTTTTTGACTTTAGCAATAAGCATCTTTTGAGGTCCAAACATCCAAAGCAGGTCTTCATCTCTCTGTATCGCTGTTTGTAGAGTGACAGAATCTCCCTCTGTTGCGGTTTTAATTTCACCTGTCTCAACACCAAACACATCTGGAGAACAATGGAACAGGAACTGTCACTCAATCAAAGATTATTTAGTAAGTGTTTAGCCTATTACCTGGTATAGTAGATTTTTTGTACAATTAGGTGGTCAACTACAATGACCTTAAAAAAAAAGTGAGCAATTCTTGATTTTCTATCTTATATCTATATTACATTTTATATCAGTTATTTCGAGCTAATGGCATGAAACATTAATAACTTACCAAATCGGCATTCAAAATGCAAGAAGAACCAAACAAATGCGTAAAAGATCTTCTGTGACTGACACATCATTTAACGATTCAGGCGAAATAAAATCCTGCAAAAAGAACAAATTTCCTACGAGAAGCTTTCCCGTGGATTTATTAAATTGTTTACGTAATGATAGTCTATTTTAAAAACGGGAGTTAGTTCGTGGTCTGTATCGAAATTACGCACGACGTGACTTTCAGTCAGATGATCTGAACTTCTGTGCGCGCCTCCGTGATGTGTGCGCGCGTCTGTGAACGCGCTCGATTGTCAGCGAACGCCTTTGTGTTGTCTTTCAGATTAATGGACCGGGGTCTTTTTATGAATTTATGAATGTAATTCATTCTTACTTGTGACTGAGTGCTTAAACTGTTTTTATTCAACTACATAATTTATTTAATTAGCATTAACACATTTTATTACTTAATATTAACAACAAACATATTTCAGTAGTCTAGGCCACTCATTTTAGTAGCTACAACATATCAATGTTTACCATGAAGACATCTTTGCGGTTTTCTCGTGAATAACGATTCCACCTAATTATTTTTTTTTCTTTACATTCTTCACGTACAGTTTAGAGTCAAAACGAAACCTGAGAGGGCCTGATTCCTTTAGATCCGGAAAGAAATGTGGTTTTGGTCTGATAGACGGACAATTGCGTCTTAGCGAGTTTATGCGTGTGGGTGAAGGGCTTCTTCCTGTCCTGCTAGCATGAACCTCGCAGACTTTTCCTTTTACATAACATATGCCCTACAGCTAAATGTGTCAAATTAGAATGCCTAAGATGTTTGGAAACAGAGAAGAGGTAAGAGCAAAATCAAACATTTTCATGAAAAATAAAAAGAAGCGGGGTCAAGGTGTGATTTCGAAAAAAGTTTTATGGAAACAACTTAGTTTCCACTAGAAATAACCTACTAAACAGCAAATCTCAGGCTGAAAAGTCAAGATTTTTCACAGACAGTGTAAAGATATACTTTTTTTTTTTTTTTTTTTTTTACATCCACAAACATTTAACTGTGTTTCACATTCACCAGATACTAAAACTGTATTTGTTTTTAAAAGTTCTGATATCAAAACAAATAATAAATAAATAAATATCAAAAAGTTTTTTGCCATGTTGTAAAAATGTTGGATTATTTAATTTTATTTGAGCCTTATTGACCTTTTTAACATAGGTATGAGGGCCTAAGGGGTCTTATCTGTGAAGTAATTTCCTGTTTTATGGTTTTCTTGTCACATTACAACAACAACAAAAGATTTCTACATGTTGTTTATTACGCAATATTTTTTTGATTTAATGGATAAATATTTATGCAATTTGTATATAATATAACGCACAATTAATAAGTAGCCTAATGAATTCTGTGCAATCCTAGCTCATATAGTAAGTTATAACATACCATTAAGAACCAAGGAAATAGTTTTTTGGCAGAACTACGGATTTTACATTTATAATGTGCTCTTGTGAAAAAGACTGGACAATACTTGCATGCTAGAAATGCACCTGTCAGAACTGTATAGCATGATGTTTTTTTAGGGTTGCATGATGGGCCCAAGGGTCATCGTTCTTCAGTATTCTTCAATGTGAGTTATTTTTATTAGTGAACAAAATCCTTATTAATCACTTGATTGATATTCATATGTGCACAGATGAACACTTTACATATAGGTCTACATATTTTCCATTCATTTTAAAACTCATAGCAACTTTAAGTCAAAATCTCTTTGAGCATGCTTCCAGTAATGTGAGGATGTTGTCTGCAGTATTGTTCTGTCAGTGCTGTAGTAGAACCGAAGATCAGCTCTGACTGCTCTTCAACATTACTGGAGCTCTACCTAGTGGCTGTCAGTAGTAAACAAATCTAACTGAACGCGTGGATGGATGAAGATCCAACGCTCCCTCCTTAATATACCTAAACCTAATAACCAAATTTTTGCTACGCATGATGAAATTTAATAATAAAAAAAAGGTGGGGCATATGCTAGAGGAATGTAGGCTGCAGACCATTAGGGTGGCCAGATTGTCATGGTAAATATAGCAAAAATAATCTGACAACCTATTAAAATAAAAAACAAAACAAAAACCTTCACAAAAGTTCTAATGGTTTTTACTGCAAAACCAGCCTATTAGCAGTGGTGGCACTTTTACAGGTTTGTGTTAAAATAGCAGTATTTTCTGCTATATATACTACTTTATATATTTCAGTAATGTACACTAAAAAACAGCATGCAGTAATAACTTATTGAGTGTAAAACCTTAATTGTAATTGAAATTATTAAATAAAGGCCACATTATTGGGACACACTACACCTACAATAACCCTATCTGATACTTCATTTTCCTTTTATTGGAAACTATTTTATACTTCCCCTGGTTTTTATCCTTTTAGCTGGCTTTTTTACAAAGAACTGGCAAAATGTAAAAAAAATAAATACATTTTAATCAATGAAACATTGTCACACGTTTACGTTCACGTTCACCTGATCTGGAGTCTGCAGTCACAGAGAGCACACAGTCACTAATTACCAGATCTCACTCACCTGAGTTCTAACACCTGGTCTTAATCAAGGAGCTCTACAA
>JAUCMU010000047.1:2574732-2586204 GCA_032275025.1 Enteromius treurensis | reverse complement strand
CCTGCCGGACCTGGGAATCGAACCTGCGACCTTTGGGTTACAAACCCAACTCCCTATCCATTAGGCCACGACTGCCCACAGCACCCCATACTAGTCTGGCATATATACTACACCGTTTTCAGTGGTTTCGTGTTTACACAAATTTTTTTTAGAACGAGGGAAAAATATGATTGGATAGGGAACGCACCGGCTTCGTGTGGACGGAGTCTTAATCAGCAGTGCTGTCTACACTGGATGAAGTGTGATCTCTGATTCGGCGCAGCTCGTCGCATTCTAGCTTCTGCATTTACTTCATACAGCATGAAGGGAAAGTTTTATGAATTTATATATGAATATTTACAGACTTCGGGCATGGGGCCTTAAAAATAAAGATTCCAAAACTTTATTCAGAGCTAGAAATTAAAATCATAATGAAATATATTTAATACGTATTAAGTTACAGAAATGCAAACTTTGGAAAAGCAATAGTTATGTCAATCAGACAAGTATTCAGTGCAGTTGTTCTGAGACGTGGAAACGAAATTTAAATATTTTCTGTTCTTCTGAACTTCCTCTTTAAAAGAAAAGAAGCATCATTAGTATGGAAAGCGACCCACATTTGGTTTTTGAGCATTAAAATGTGTACAATTTAACAGATAACTTAAGGAGCCATATTTAGATCCCAGTATCTCTGGAACTGAAACATACAGGACCAAAAAAATGAAGATACCAATAGGAAAACACGATAAACACAAAATACTGTTATTCATTTATTTATTAAAAACGCAAGCTTATTTACATTTCAGATTTGCACCTAACATACCTGTACATACTAAAAAGCTCCAGGTTGCATCAACAAATGCCTTTTGTTCTCACTTTTGCATTTGTTAAAACTACAGGGTTAAATTTGGTGTAGGGCATATTTCCAACATTATAAAGCAGCAACGTTTAGTGACAGTCCACCAATATTTAAATTCTGAACCGCCGCAATCATGTACATACCTATATCAATTTAACAAAAATGTGCCAGAATCTGCATTTTAGCTTCACTCAGTGGACATTTCTCTTTGAGACTGCAGCACAACGTGCAGTAAGAAACAGTGTTGCTCAAAACGTGCACAGAGGTACATATTTTTATGAGACCATTTCACAATCTTTCCACAGTCATATTCACCCACATGTAATTTGACTCTAGATCTCAGCTGAAAGTTGTCATTTTTACCCCCTTTACAAAATAGTGCATGATTTCAAAATATACATTTGTGACATTTAATACTTTAGCTTTCATCAGAAAAAAAATAAGAATAAAATAAACAAAGTCCAACACTTGAGTTGAGAGGTTTCCGATCATCGTTTCACAGCAAATCCCGCATACACCACCTCTTCCTCCTGTTGAGCTTTCTGCAAAAAACACAAACACACATTCACATTATATATCTATCAAGATTACTAAGGTGCATTTATCTCAATTCTGCCATGAAAGTACACTATAGTACAGATTACCAAATAATATGTTGTATCTCATTAAATTGCCAAGAATAGCATATCCAAATTTTTCGTAGATACAAATATTATTTTTATTTTATTTTATTAATACTATGACATGGTAAACATTTTCACTCCTTATTTTCAGTTGCACTGTTGGATGTTCAGATAAAAGCAAAATTAAAACGAGGAATGGAAATAATCACCAATCATTCATTCAGCAAATAACTTGTAAATGTACTTTTAATTGTTATTATTGTATAAAGTTTTAGCCTAATAGTGATGCGTGCTGGACTACAGTTCCCAGCATGCACCGTGGTAATGTTGGTAAAACTACTAATTTGAAGGTACTCTTAAACTCTTAAACAGTAAAGTAAATTATTTGCACTAAATTTGACCACAAAATTATAATGATCCCTAATTTATACAACAAAATAAATAAACAGAGCATAAGCATAGAAGAGAAGAGAGGAACAAAAGATTCTTAAATAAACCGTGACAGCACACCAGACAGTATTCACACGTTGGATGCAACGTGCCAAAAGCTGGTTAAGCAGGTGCAAAACAAGTGTGACAATAAGGCTGCAATTGATTTTGCACTCATCTCTCAAAAACTTCGCTTGCCCATGAAAGAGCATTGCCTAGAAAAGAGCATGCTTTACAATCAGCAGAAATACAATCACATTAAACGCTTATTTGTGTGGAGTGTCACTATCCTTTCTGTTCCTTGTACCCTGCATGAATATTTTCTCCATAGATCACAAGAAAAAGCCTTGCACCAAAATAAATGCTCCTACCGATTTCTGTGCTCTTTTTTTGTAGAATGTTGTTTCTGAGTAAGTGATCTCTTCTGTACACGTCTGATCTGTTAAAAAAAATAATAAACTTTGAATAATACACTAGAACAATCTTTCTAATTCTAATGTTATGTATAAATACATTATTTAGAGATGTATAAGCATTAGGTCACCCTTGTTTTCTTTGTTTATTTTTGTATGTTTCCTGCAGGTGCAGAAGATCATGAGTGCAGCGATAATCAGCAGAAATCCAGCAGCGGCAGCAGAGATCAACTCAATGTTCAATATGGACAGACCATGTTCTGTAACAGACAACATGAGCTGTTTATGTGAATAAACATGTCGTTCTGATCTACAACAAAATATCAGCACTATGAGATCAGCTCAAGTACATTTGCATTCACATTTAGTCATTAATTTCACCGCTTTTATCCAAAGTGACTTACAAATGAGAAGCAATCAAAACCTATGAAATAGCAATAACAATATGCAAGTGCTATGAAGTCTCAGTTATGACGCAGTACACGTCGCCATGTTTTTATTTTGTCTTTTCTTGTTCTTGTTAAAACAAGATAGATTAGAAAAACGTATTAGTTAGAGAATAAATATGCAATTGAATTATGATAGAGACTGCTAGAGTTGGGGGGGGGGGGGGGGATTCAAGTAAAGATTGGAAGATATGTGTTTTTAGCCGTTTCTTTTAGATGTTACTTGCTCGGGTTGAGCAGGTCATTCCACCAAGAGGAAACATTTAGTGTGAAAGTGTGTGAAAGGGATTTTGTGCCTCTTTGGGATTGTATAATAAAGTGATGTTCCCTTGCAGAATGCAAGCTTCTAGACACAAAAGTCTGAAGTAATGAATTTAAGTAAAAGGGTGCAGAGCCAGTGGTGTTAATTCCTTAAATTTTATGCAAGCAGCTGTTGGTAACCAGCGCAAATTGATAAACAAAAGTTAATAAGAAGTAATAAATACTGTCTAATCACCACTGTCCTACCTGAACATGTGTGACAGAGTTTGCTGATGTCCAGATGTGTGGTCTGGTTTGTGAAGTGATTGTTGATCACACAGCTGTAGGTGTTGTTCTCCTGATATTCCACCTCCAGAGGTAGAGAGAGACTGATGCTGAGATCAGACACACTGATGCTGGACAATAAACTGTTTCCTTTGTACCAGGAGAGAGTCACATGACTCACATTCACAGCTGAACACACCAATGAACAATTTGATGATGATGCTAATGATGATGATGATGATGAAGAACAGTCTCTACTGATGACAGGAACAGGAAGATGAGCTGAGACAAGATAAAAGAGAATAAATCTATTTAAGGGTAAGAAAGACATTTTATTGTCAGTATTTGTTGTGTTGTGTTGAAGTTCATTGTCACAGACACAGACACACGTATATATGACTCTAATATGATGACACTAAAAACCCTGAAAATGTATACTATGATATGAAAATAGAACTAAGTAATAAGTAATAAATAATCAATATCAAAGTGTTGAATTAGTTGATGTACTTTACATAAAATGTAATACATAATACATAATATTCAATAAATAATTTGAATACCCCTTCTGGTAACACTTTCTATGAAGCTTGTATTTATAACACAGTATAAGGTTATTCTTAAGACATTCAGAATAATGAATGCATAATATTATTATAAAGAACTTATATTATATTTTATCATGTAATTAAATATTATATAGTAAAATATATTTATTATGTATTATATATTAATATATATATATATATTAATATATAATACATAATACATTTATTTTACTATATAATATTTAATTACATGATAAAATATAATATAAGTTCTTTATAATAATATTATGCATATAATACATATATATAATACATAGCTATATTGCATTTTGAATCTTACTATTTTACTTATGATAATTTACTTAAAGCGGACAAATACCATTTGTAAGTAATAATAATAACTTTACAATTTTTTTTGCCCAAATAGCCATAAGAGCAGATATTAGATCAGATTAATGTGTAATATGTTTTATATAATGCATTATAATGACATAAGAGTACCCTTGTAATATATTATAAATACAGGCTTCATAAAAAGTGTTACTGAACTTCTTTTGAAAAAAAATAAATAAATAAAAATAAAAGTGTGTTTAGATGGTAATCAAATTAGTTTTATGTATTTATTTATAGTATTTCTCTTGTCGCAGACTGAAACATTTAATCTTTAAATTTTAAAACAGGTTTTCATAAATCTGTTATGTGAAATCAAATTTTTAGATATTATTTTTGATAATGCAAAATGTACGTTTGAATCTAAATATAACATAATATTTCCATTATTCTTTATTTCCAGTCATGTTGTAATTATGTATTATGCAGTCAGAAATATTATTTCAATTATTACAGTGTTCATTTTTCTTAAAGTCCACAGCCAAAGTTGATCATTAAAAAAACGCTCAGATTCAGTGATCAACAGGGTAATTAATCATCTACTCACCATAGACAGTGAGACTGAATGTGTCGAGTGGTGCCTCTGTTCTTTTGCTGTGTACTGTATAAAGTCCAGAGTCTGTGGTTCTGGTGTTGGTGATGGTCAGAGATCCAGTCTGATCCAGCTTCAGTCTGTCTCTGAATCTTTCAGCAGCACTATTATTATAAAACTTGCTCTCATTGATCTTTCTGTTGATTCGAGCGATGAGACTGTTGTTATTTCCAAATTTCCACATTATCTCATTTTCATTCTTTGTATTGGTATCACTGATGTTTAGAGTGACAGAATCTCCCTCCATCACAGACACTGACTTCACTCCATCATCACCAAACACACCTGATCAACACATATGTACTCTTTGAAACTATTTGAAATTTTCTCACTGCAAAACAAATACTGACTCTGCGTTCATAGTTTCAATGTATAATCAAATAATGTACAATAAATATGCCTTTGATGTGAGTGAAAGAGAAAAGTGAGAAAATGAACGTATTGAAAACAGGATGTTTTAGTGTATTAGTTTGATAAAACATGAAAATGGGTCTTGGAAACAATAAATATCAAAAGGATGTTGATGTGGATAAATAATAATAGACATAGAACTGAAAGTACTGCTTACCAGCCAGACTCCACGTGTACAAACAGATGAAAATAAAACTCTCAAACATTTTCTTCAAATAACAACAGAGCTGAGCTCTGAAAAGGTGACATTTAAAGCACAACACAACAGAAAGTTCTCAGAAGTGTTAGAAAGCGACAGAAGAGCTGGAGAGTGCTGTCGGTCTGTAGTGGTTTAGTGAGGCTCTGCAGTAAGTGTGAATAAACTGCTCCCACACAGTCTGTACGTCTTCTCACATGGTTTCTACCTACAATACACCTTAGTAATTAAGATTAAAACCATGCGCATGATCCTATTTCTCCCAGTTCAGCCTTTTAAGAGGTTGCTTGTAAAGGTTTTATATTAAATCATTGATGTTACTTATATTCACTTTAGAGTTGAACAGTGCTTGTTAACATCAATAAAGTGTTGTGTTGCGGCATCAGAGCAAGAAGGTCCGTGTTTTGGGTTTCAGCTGAAAAGGATTTCTGTGTGATGTTTGGTTGTTCTTCTTATGGAGACAAAAATCAGGAAAAATAAAAAATCAGAAGACAAATTCTTTCTAAAGATGTGTTTAAACAGTCAAATTTTATATTTTATATTCTTTTGCTGTTAAGCTGTTTTGGACATTTTTTTCCCCAATAGGATTTAACATCCCACCAATAGAATCCATTGCAAACCAGTATACTATTATAGTTTCCTTTAAAACCAATACAATTCCCATTATAACCCTAGATGAAAATGATGAGAAACAACAGGTTCATAAGATACGTGGTATAATGCCCATTCTTAATGAACTTTTAGCAAAAGGAGTAGAGGCAAGCAAGGAGAGGGGGTGTTGTTTGCTCTTTTCGGAAATCTCTTTCACAGATTTGGGGTTATTGATCTATTAAATAAGTGTTGTGACCGTTCCTCTGTTTTGGCTTCACAGGTAATTCATTTCGCACAGAAGTAATTTTGTATTTTCACAAAAGCTCAGTTTTGGACAAAAAAAAAGGCTAAAATGTATTATTATTATAATTTTTTTATTAAAATCTGGATTAAATTGCTGACATTTCTGGATTTTGCAGGCAAAATAACAAATACTTTTTTGTTAACATTTCTTAGTTAATGTTTCTTTATATGCACTAGTGCTGGGCAATGATTCATCAAGATTAATCACATCCAGAATAAAGCTTTTATTATTATTTATTTATAAAGGTTTTCTCTTTTAATGACCACAGAGAGTCAGGACCTTGGCTTAACATCTCATCCGAAAGACAGTGCTCTGTGACACTACAGTGTCCCTGTGACTATACTGGGGCATTAGGACCCACACAGACCACAGTTTGAGCACCCCCCTGCTGGCCTCTCTAACACCTCTCCTAACAGCAACCTAGTTTTCCCAGGAGGTCTCCCATCCAGGTACTGAATACGCTCAATCCTGCTAGTTCTGTGGGCCTCCAAGCTTGGGCTGCAGGGTGATATGGCTGTAGACTTGGTGGAATTGTGAAATACACAGTCAGGACTATTCAATAAAAAGCTAATTTTTTTGTCTGCTGTGACTCAGTCAACCCCCAGGCTGATACAGAAGCTTGCTAACACTTGCTGTTAATGGGTTTTGGGAATTAGACAGCTTTTCCGTCTTCAAAAAGAATAGGGCAGTGCTTCCCAAACCAGTCTCCACTAATGAGCTGATGAGTGGAATCAGGTGTGTTAGACGAGAAAGTCATACAAATTGTGCAGGGCGGGGGGTCTTCCAGGACAGGTTTGGGAAGCACTGGAATAGGAATAACTATGAAAAGAGCACAGCCTAGCGGCGGTGCATTAAGTGATATTGACACTTCAAATAAATGTATTGTCCTAAAACCCACACATGCGGTCGAGAGCATGTGCACGAGACAGGAAGTATGTGCGCAAGACTGTCCCAGGTCTCCAAGGGTAGCACTGTAAAGCACACTAAATTCATGCTTTCTTGAAAAAAAACCTACATTTACTAAGTGTGTTGCATCAGGTAATGAAAAATTATGCACACACTTGTGGTCTTCACAATTAACGAATGAAGGAACAAAGACAGGAAATGTGTCATATTAAGTAGTCAAGTGCAAAGACAGGACATAACACACCCTGCTCCTAACCACAGATGGAGAACCATATTTCTAACCACACATATTTGCAATGCAGTGCATGTTAATATGATCTGTTTTTGAGAAACATCAACTTGTTGAACTTTGTGGGTTGTGATGGCCCTAATGAAGCTTTTGAGAAATGCACTACAGAAGAGCCAAATGCTAAATTTTGAAAGCAAATTGTTTTTGGAGAAGACCATTTCATGGCTGCATCTTTGGAAATAAAAGATTTTAATCAGCATCATTTGGAATTCTCGGCACGGTTAGAGAACAGCACTGAAGCATGCATGTGCGTGAATTGGCCAATCAGGATCTGTCACTTGTCTGCTGCCTGACTGCTCCGCAGCTTGTTAAGCGTGATATTTTGAGCAATGTAAACACAAATGAGTAATGAAATCTAAAGAAAGCAAACTAATGCTAAACTAGTGCTGTCAGTCTGTTGAGGAGTGGTTTAGTGAAGGTCCTCCCTTCCAAATGAAAGCTTTTATATCTACGAAAACAATAATGAAAACAGCAATAAAGAAATTAATTAAGTTAACTAAATTAATCATATTTGTTTTAACGTTGTTCATTTCTTTTCTCAGAAGTCTGTTTCTGCTGTGGTTTTACTGAAGCTGTGATCCGATTGGCTGTCTCTGCTCTGGTGGGCGTGGCTACTTTAGCTTTTCTGGTTTATGACATCAGAGCCAGAAATCTTCCACAGAAGAGAAGAAAGAAGACAAAATCATTAAACTCTGATTAATCATTAGTCATTCGGTATTTTACTAAAAGCACATGCTTTTAGATTGTTGTTGTTCACAGATTTATTGTATTTGAGTATTTTTTTTCCACTTGTGGTCAACATCTTCCTGAACTGTTTAACGGATTGTTTTCAGGGGAAACACCCACAGCCGTGATGAGATGATGAAGATAATACTCTGTAAGAGAAACACTCAAGATTAAACTCACCTAATATTAGCTCACTGCTACCCACAGTCATACGTGGGTCTGTTTACACCAGGTTACTAAATGTGTTTTTACTGACTGGACAGTTTTCTGATTTGCTAAAACAGTTCTACTTGCACCTTAGCTTTGCAGAGTTTAGTTCCAACAAACCATGTAGTTTTCAAATAACCCTGAAGGACTTGGTGCAATAAATTAAGGCTGAATCTAAACTCGATACACCAGATGTGAACGGCGCAGCATGACGTGACAAAAGCCAACAAAGCACATTTTTATCAGAAGTGCTGTCTACACCGGATGAAGTGTGATCTCTGATTCACTCTGGCATTGCCTTAAAAATAAAGATAACAAAAGAAAAACTTATTAAGAGCCAGAATCTAGAATCATAATGGAATATATTTAATATGTTTAGGGTTACAGGCATGCAAACTGTGCAAAAGCAATAGTTATGTCACTCAGACAGGTATTCAGTGCAGATGTTTTGAGACGTGGAAACAAAATGTCAAAATTATTTGTTCTTCAAACCTTACTCTTTCAAAGAATTGAAGTGTCATTTATATGCAAAGTGACCCACATTTGTTTTTTGAACACTGAAAATGTGTACAACTTAACAGATTACTTATGGAGCCATATTAAGATCCCAATATGTGTAGAACTGAAACATACAGGACCATGAAAAAAAATGAAGATACCAAAAGGAAAACCTGATAAACACACAGCACTATTATGCATGTATTTTTTTAACACGCAAGCTTATTTACATTTCAGATTTTCACCTAACATACCTGTACATACTAAATAGTTTATTTTGTATATTGTGTTTGTGCTATTTTGCACATTGTCTATTTTGTATATTACTCTTTTTAATATCTATTTCCTTCATTCAGCAAATAACTTTAAATATGCACGATAAATTATTATTACTATTATTGCATAAAATTTCAGCATAATAGTGTTGCCTGTAGCTGGACTACAGTTCCCAGCATGCATTGCAGTAATGTTGGTCAAACTACTACTTTCTGAAGCTTGTCAAGCAGCCTACTCATAAAAAACAAACAAACAAGTAAATTACACTACATTTTACCATAAAATTACAATAATGCCTATAATTTATATAACACAGAAAAAAAAAAAAAAAGTATAAGCAGAGAAGAGAAGGAAGAGAGGAACAAAAGAATCTTTAATAATGACAGCACAACAGACAGTTTTCACACATAGGATGCAACATGCCAAAAGCTGGCTAAGCAGGTGCGAAACAAGTGTGAAAATAAGCCTGCAACTAATGTTGACCCCTGGAGAGAAAAAAGAGAGGTTGAGTGTGAAACGAAAAGCTGCGAAGAAAAAACAATGACCACAGTCACACGATTACTGAAATAAATGCGTGAACATTATATCAATCCTCTGCTCTTAATTTGATCTTTACCTCGTATCCCTAACTGTTACACATTGTTGCACTCATGCCTGTTGAACCCCATGATTTAGAGATGGTCACAGTCTCCTTCACCTGTTCAAATCTGATTCAGTTGTGTTGTTTGGTTCAAACCTGTGGTTTAATGCACTTCTGAAACAAACTGAAGCTGAAGCTCTCACAGGTGGCAAAGGGTGCAGGTTTCTGTTGACTTGCATGAGTGAGAAAGAGTGAGAAAGAGATGAAGTGTGAAAACCAGAGCAAAAACTGACCAGCACTTTAGAAAGTTTGCTACACACATACATACATACAGTGTACATACATAAAAATATGTAGTAAACTGTAATACATCCCTTACACCAGCGATCCTCGGTCCTCGCACCCCACCACTCATATGTTATGTTATATTATATTATATTATATAATTTCATATGTTTCTGGCTTCAGTACACTTGTTCTATTCAAACGTATATGTGCCCTGGGAAGTGGACATCACCGGATATTCCCGCAAGATTAAAGAGAATTTATACACTCCATTTAAAGTGCATTTAGGTTTGCAATACGTGATTTAAATTTATTTACATTCATTTATTTAAAGTGCAAATCCGTGAATGAATGTTCCAAGACGAAGTAAACTTTAACGGATTTCCCCTGCTCAGGGAGCAATGAACCCTGTGTAGGGAACATGTCGACTGGAACACAGTTCCTGTCATCTAACGAGCTGAATTAGGTGCACTAACAAAGAGAAACATACAAAATATGCAGAGGGGTGGGGCGGGAGTACGGGGAGGCTGCAGAACTGGAGCAGGCAGATCTACGGCCCAGGCAGTTTTAAGTCCCTGTTGTTCCTGATGTGTCCAGTAGGGGGCTGTACAGTATGACCTATCAGAAAATACCAAGTCTAGAATCAACACGAATAAGAGGTACGTTAAATAATCGCTTAAGTTGTTATTTGCAACATTAAAATGCAACATTTAAAGTTAAATGATTAGCTGAAAGTTGATGTCAAATAATTTAAATATTTAATACAGCTGTAGTTTAGACGTTTTATGGCGCTTCTTCATTTAATATTTGAATGGAAAGTGGTAGTCTGCTTAATTTTTTATCTCACAGGGCAAACACATGTACACTGGCAATACACATGTTATTGCCACAATACTCTGGCCTTCTCTCTAGTGAGTCTACTAGAAGTAAAATAAAAGATATTCTTTATTTGTCTTATTTGTGTTTTTTTGTTTTGTTTGTTTTTTTAGGATAATGCTTTCATGAAGGATACCGTGCATGAACGCAAGCCACTGGCCCAAATCATTATCTGTTATAGCAAGAGAGAGGAAGAGAGAGAGAGAGAAAGAGAAAGTATTAACTTAAACAACTATTCTGAAAACAACAAAAGTGCAGACCAAAGAAACAGAAAAGAAGAAAAATTAAAATTATTAGTTTTAAATACTAAGGGAATAATAAAATAGTTAAGACTATTAATTCATGTAAAAAGTGCATCAGCCAGAATAATAAAAACCTAGCTTAAAAGATGCATGCCACAAAATAAAGACTAGTAATAAAATAAAATAAAAAAAATTAAAAAAAAAAGCCACAGCCATATCACCCTGCAGCCCAAGCCTGGTTGCCCACTGAAGCTAAGCAGGGTTGAGCCTGGTCAGTACCT
>JAUCMU010000047.1:2547489-2557979 GCA_032275025.1 Enteromius treurensis | reverse complement strand
CAGGCTCTAGCAGCACACGGAGGAACCAGTGCAACCACTTGCAATTTTTCCAGTGGAAACAAAAAGGCAGACGGCATCAGGTAGGCTAAAGGTAAGAGTAATACCTCATTCAGAAATGTTTAGGGTCTACTTTTGTGTCTACACAAAAAAACAAAACAAAACACAAAAACCAAAGCTCAGCAAAAAAAGACATGAATTGAAAGACATGAACGCTTTAAATGGCCACTTAACGAAATAAAAAAGAAATCGAAAACAAATTCTTTCATTATAACTTTAACCCATAAAGATGACTTAAGGTGCATCAGAGGAGATGCGAGTCAGGAAATGTATCTTTGTGACACAAACTCAGAAAACACTAAATAACTTAAATATCTTTATATCTTTAGTCTATTGCGTGTAATTGAATGCAGCTGTGCTGACGGCACACTCTCTATAGTTATTTTGGTGAAAGTAACTCAAAAGTAATACAGGAGTCATGTAACACATTACAATTTTGAATCAGTAATATTGTAATGTAAGGAGTTACTTTTAAATTGCAGTAACAAGTAATATATAATATATTACAGTTTGAAAGTAACTTGCACAACACTGTTCATTGAAACAAATAATAATGATTTAAAGATCTATAGCATTATGATAGCTAGATCATAATGAGGTAAACTCATGATGTTACTTATCTTGTTTAAATGACCAGAGCATATATGAAGTTTTTTATTTTTTTATTTTTGTTTTTTATGTTTATTGAATATACGCGTGTATGCGTATTATGTATAAATAAACTCATAAATATGCATGTCTATATTTCAGAATTTTTTTAATACATGAAATATATTTATATATTATATACATTATTTAAATATATATATATATACACACACACACATACATCTAAATACATATATTTTCAAAACAATTATATATATATATATATATGTTTGTTTTATATATATATATATATATTATATAAAATAACATATAGATTTTATATATATATATATATATATATATATTTATATACACACACACACACACACACAAACACACCTCACCTTGCTTAAATGACCAGAGCTTAAGAAATATATACACTACCGTTCAGAAATTTGGGTTAGTAATATATTTAATGGTTTTTAAAGATGTTTCTTCTGCTCATCAAAGCTGCATTTCTTAGATTAAAAATCCAGAAAAACTGTAATATTGTGAATTAGACCCAGTTTTCTGTCTTCAGCCTAGAGTCCCAGTTTGAAAGCACGGATCAAGAACGCCATCCCATCACCGCGAAAGCATCCATGAATACGGCTAAAAAAAGATCCTCCGAGAGTGCCTCGGAAAAAAGGAGCGGGGTCAGCGGAGCTCATAAAGATTTAAAGGGGAAGTACACAGAACAGGGTGATTTCTAAAGAGCTGTTTTTGACGGGATAAAATTAGCATTTTTTTTACACAATCTTTAAGAAATTTTACAGCAATCTATATTACAAACGTTCCATTAAGATCCTAAAGAATCTTATTAGCTTGTGGAAAATTGCCTTTGCCTGTTGAGACCTTTTTATGTTAAGGTTATTTATTGGCACTCCTCGACTCCAGCTATCTCCTTTCCCTGCACTAAACTGTAATAGAATGTATGTGTGTATATATATAAATTTACAAACATGCATGTGAATGAATGAATGACACATCTATATTCTATAATTTATGTATATATGCATACACACACACACACACACACACACACATCTACTTACCAACATACAAAAAGTTAGCATGTCTTAAAGCTGGTTTCCTGAACAAGATGGTCTTCAGCTGAATATTACCGAATTCATAAAACTGACGAGTTTGAACAGACTGGGAGACCAGCAAACAGTGTTATTTCCTTCTAGTAGCCTAGCTAAGGCTTTTAATAAATGCCCATATACACTTCCATTGTGTTTTATCGCATTTATATGCTTTACACCTCACCGCACTATTCATCTCTGCCCTGCGCCACATTTACTAAGAACAACCTGCTGAACGTGTCACAGCACCGCAACATCCAACTGCTGGCGAAAGCGCTGACGTAACTTCGCCGATTTGCATATTCGCTTTAAGGAGTGCGCTATTGGTCCACGAATCCCCCCGCGCTCGGCGCGCTGCATTTCATTAGTGGGCTGAGCAAACATCATTTGAATGCTGGTAGGCGGTCATTGGTGAATCAAGCTGTCTGCAGTAACGTCAGGAGATTAGTGAATCGCAGCTGGAATGCGAGCTTGATTCACAAAGGCAAGAGAGGGAGACAAAGCCACCGCGCAGAAGATACGCACACCGGACTGTCACATCCCGCACAGGTACCGAATAACCGCGTGTACTTACTCCATTAGATCATCCTGCATCTGTACAGCAGGGCTTTGACAGGTGTTGCTGCTTTATTAATGCAGAAAGAAAAGGAAAGCGAGAGCGAGAGAGAGTCACATGAATGCAGAAATGATTTAATATACTATACTACATACTATTCGATATATAGTTGGTTATATAGTACATGTCAGTATGTCATGTGTTCTGCATTGCTTTGATCCTGCATGCCACTTTTAAACAAATGACTTTTACACAAGAGGGAGTTCAAGAGGGACGAAGAAGTTGGGAAGTCTGTATTGGTAGACAGATGTGCTATAATAACCGTCCGCGCAAGACTAAAAAGAGTAAGCAAGCCATTTGATGACGTTATTGAATTTGTAATAGTAGCCTAGTTTCTGAAGTGCACTCCTTGACCTTGACAGCCACTGCTAGTAGTGTTATGTTATTGACAGTTGCTCAAACAGTTTGATGTGGCTTGTTTGCCATATGGGGTTATAATATTTTAGTCATCAGACTGAGCGAAGTGACCAATTTAAACCCTTATAGCAAAGATAAGGAAAGTGAATGTCATGTGATGACGACAGAGGGGCCGCTCCTCCAGTGATGACTCAAAGGGGGATGCAGCAAACAGGTTGCAGTAGACTGTGATTGACACTTACCCTTTTCATTTTGCCCTTTATGCACTGAAAAAGTAAAATACAGTTATATATTATGCAATACAGCATAATTTAGCTTTAAATAGCCTTTACTTCTACCCAGTGGCATTTCCAATCTTTTGATTGTAACAAATAAGGTCATGTACACTGTAATAGTAACTGTAAGAGCAATTCCATTATAAATAATTTTTAAAAGCAATAAATCTAATAACTTGAGTGGTTGTTAACCCTCGTGATCTATTTGGTAGTCCCTGGAGACAGTTTAATAAAAATAAAAGTTTAATAAAACAACGTGGTCTGATTAGCGTGCACACTAGCATCCAGTTGTCTGTTTATATTTGTTTATTGCATTTTCTTTTAGAATGTAGTTTTTGGGATGACCCCGTAAAGAAGCAACAGTCAAATTTCTAAAAGCAACATGCCAAATTTGCAAAAGAATATCTTTCAAATGGGGCTTCATTACACTAAAAAACTGGAATAAAATGACATAATAGTTACATTAAATTTAAGTGTTTTGTAATGGGTAGTTAACCTATCAATGTGTCCTATGGTGTGACAGCAAACCTAGATATAAAAAAAAAAAAAACTTTTAACATTAAAGATCTCTCATGCTATTTAAAACTTTAAGAATTAAGATACATTTTTCTAATGTGTCAACTGTGTCACATGATCCTTTCAGAAATCATTCTTATATGCTCATTTATTACTAGAATTGTCAGTGTTGGAAAGTTGTGCAGCCAAATATATTTTTTGGAACCTGTGATTTTTTTTCTTCCTTTTTTTCTCAGGATCCTTTGATGGATAACAAGTAAAAAACATCATTTTTTACCAAAAATATAAAAAATTTCTAAAATGTAAATCTATTCTTTGACTTTTTTGTTGATTAGATCCTTGGTTAATAAAAGTATTCATTTCTTTCAAAGAAGAACGAATAAAAATGTACTGATCCCAAACTTTTGAACAGTAGTGAAACTACTTTAACAGTAGTTCTGAACATTATTATCCATTATAAATAAATTCTTCTCTTTTTAATATCTTAATGATCAACGAATCCAAAAAAAAAATATAAAGCAGCTCAACTGTTTCCAACACTGATAATAAAAAATCAGCATATTAGAATGATTTCTGAAAGGTCTGAAAGTGACACTGAAGACTGGAGTAATGAGGCTTTGTATCACAGGAATAAATTACATTTTAAAATATAATTTTAAATTGAAATAATATTTCACAATATTACCGTTTTTTCTGGATTTATAATTAGATTTTTAATCTAATAAATGCAGCCTTGATGAGCATAAGAAAGATCTTTAAAAACCATTAAATATCTTACCGTTCTAAAACTTTTGAACGGTAGTGTATATATATATAGATGTTCAATAAACTGATCCATTTAAAACAATTGTTTTATTTGTGTTAATGAAACACGCACACAAAAACACACACACACACACACACAAAAGCGATGCCTCACTTACCCTGCTAACTTCTTTAGCTGAAGAATCATCTGTTGAAATACAAAAGGAAAGTCAAAACTCATGTAGATGAGCATATACTGTCACTATATAATGTCATAAACATATAAGGTCACTGACTGAATAGAATGTTCCTTCCTTTGAGCAAACCTTAAATTTTGCCTTAGCCTTATCCAAAAACCTGAAGACTTCTGGGCAGATGAGAGTCAAACAGAACTTAATAAGAAACCAAGCAACCAACAAAATGTTCTGTCACCTTCCAATTGTCACATTTGCAGCTGATTAAGACAAAAGCATTTTTTTTTTCTGCCTGGTTGGAACACGGTGTTAAGGGAACATTCAATGAATAACTCGTGCGGCCAAACTGACAATTTTTCACTCCAGTGATGAGCGTTCTTTCCAAGCTATGCAAGCTTCAAAAATCAAGCTTCAAAGTAAAACGTTTTTATAAACTGAAACCCAATAAATACATTTCTTGAACCCCTTTAAATAAAAGGCACAGTAGTTTGAAAAAGCTCCATCTACCTACAAACAAATGACATAATATACGCAGCTATGAACACATGCAGATAAACAGGGACAAAATAGGAGAATTCTTGAATACGCCATCTCCTCTTGTTCTCCTGAGAAAACACCTGTATCTGAGGTCAGCGAGCTTGCAGAAACCTGGATACGTTCAGCAAACTGTTCCTCAGTGGATTCCCCCATTCAGAAAGAAGCTAAGTCAGTGTGTGGAACACAGGAAGTGATGCAGATAAACACAGTCCTCTCAGAGGAGACTGTTCAAGCATTACAGCTCACTCACAACAGCAGGAAATGTCACATACACCAAACTGCTCACAGGTACAGTTGAGCTCATGAGCTAGCATAAATTTTGTAAGCCCCTCTTTGTAATATTTGGTTACACTTTAGAATAGGGAAAACTTATTCACTATTAACTTCAAATTATTTTGCCTTAATAAATTCCTAATTTGCTGCTTAATTATGGATGTAGTTGTTAAGTATTGGGTAGGATTAGGGATATAGAATAAGGCCATGTACTATAAGGCATCAATATGCGCTGAATTACAACTAATAAGCAACCACAAAACAATCAAGTGATTAACATGAAATCTAAATAAATACAGAATCTGCTGTGTTAATGTAATAAATGCCGTAAAAAGTAATTAATTGTGAATTAACTTCAATGCCTAAACTTAGTTGAGGTGAATAAAAACACAATCTTTGCAGTATCTGAATTACTGAATTAACAGAATATTATTTGTATATATTTGTATTAAATGCTATTACATTATATCATATACTATTAAATACATGACTTTAAGTAGTTAAAGAACATTCAAATGCCAGGAGAATATTCGGGTCTTAAAACATCTAACCTCGTTTTAACTATTCTAATTCTTTATTTTAATCAATGGATAATACCTTCCTTTTTTTAGTACCACCTCAACCGAGGTTCCAAGCAAGCCGTACCATTACCAAAACGTGACGTGTAAACTCTGCTGGGCATTGATGGGCCAGAGAAAATCGTCATTACTGCGTCACTGAACTTGCAACACGAGACACAACAGACCCGCTAGATTTAAATCAGCACAGCCAGCAAAGGATCGGACGCAACTGTTTTGTTTGAAGAAACGCACCTTTTTGTATCAACAGTGGCTTAATTCAGTTTACTTTATTGCAAAAAACGCTTGTGGGTGGATTGTTAACACAACCCATATGGAACCATCACCCAGAGTAATCACAGGAAATCTATAAAATAAAAATAACTAAATTAATTTAAACATTTTAGTAACAGTAGTGAGTGTGTTTACACAGACCCTCTTAATGCAATTATAATATCTTTATATATTTACTACTGTTTCGGCTATTAAAATAGTTTGGTCCAGACTTACATGCTTAAGTTGACTTTCCTGTCTACTTTAAAGGGCTACTAGCAACTCTCGTGGCAGTGACTTCAATCCATTTCACTAACCAATGAGATGAGTTGTGGGAGGAACGTTGCGTTGACATAATTAATTTACTTACAACCAATGATAAGTTATGTGGGCGGGGCGACACGTGCAGCCCCGCCTCGATCTCCAGGTTGCAGACAGGTGTACTTGGTACAAGTTGGCCTGTGAAACGTAACTAGCGTTGCTGATTTCTTTCTTTTCATGTGAATGTTAAGCAGGAGCAGGCAGGGATTGTACAGCAGACATATAACTGCATGTTTTCTACTTTGTGCAGGTACAGTTTTTCATGTATTTTCATGATTAATTTCTATGTGTTCAAACTTAAATTGGGTTTATGTTTATATAAAACGCTGGAAACTTTGTATTAAGAAAAGTGCTGTATACAAGATTCATTTTGCAGATACAGTCATGTTGTATTTGAAGCGATTTATTATTTACTATTATTTGTGGGAGTTACCTTATCTCGACATTATTAATTTAGCTACAGCCAATGAGAATGCATGTGGGTGGGGCGACACGTGCAGCCCCGCCCCAGATGCAGCCCCGCCTCGATCTGCAGGCTGCAGACAGGGACTTCTCCATTTTGCATCAGTTTCTAAGAGAAATGTCCACTGAGTGGCGCTAAGATACAGCTTCATTACGTAAACTCTGGCACATTTTTATTACAGTGACATAGGTAAATTATTGTTGTTTTTTTTATTTGTGTGAAAAGGAATAAAAGGTGTCTAAGTTTTACTGCCTCTAGTGTTCTTTTCTTTTGGAAACTGCAGTGATATGTACTTATTGGTACGTATTTCGTGTCTTGCTAAAAAGTGCAACCAGGTACAGTATGTTTATGCCAAGAGACAAGGTAGGAAATAAATCATTTGGAAAACCAAGATCTCTGTTTCAATATCTTCTGTTTGTTCTGCAGGTGTGTTCGGTGTTGATGAAGTGAAGACGGTGATAGAGGGAGATTCTGTCGCTCTACAGACTGACTTTACTGAAATGCAAAAAGATGGCCTAACAGACTGGAAAGTTAATAACACTAACATCGCAACAATCAATAAAGGAACAGGTAAAGTTGAATACAGTGATGCTAAGTTGACAGTGATCTTTAGCGGTAGACTTTATCTGGATCAAACTGGATGTCTCACCATCTGGAACATCAGAATCAAACACTCGGGTGAATATAAAGTGGAGAGCGTCAGCAGTGCAGGCACCAAATCCAAGACGTTCAAAGTTATTGGAAAAGGTCAGTGAATTCAATCTAAGCTTCTTTGTGGGAATATGCAAGGCAAGCTGACAGTTAAATGACTGTGAAAATATTATTTGCAGAATCTTTACTCAAGTCTGTTGAAGATAAAGATGAAAAAAAGGTATTGTCAGCCACGAAGGGAAATTCTGAGACTCTACACGCTGAAACTGAACTACGGGAACATGATCTAATACTCTGGAGATTTGGAGCTGAAGGATCTCTCATTGCTAAAGGCGATACAGAAGACAATCACACGTCATACTATGATGTTGACGATGGGAGATTCAGAGGGAGACTGGAGCTTGACAGAAAGACTGGATCTCTGACCATCACCGACCTCCATACTGAGGACACTGGAGAATTCAGACTAAAGATCATCAGTGACAGAAGGGTCTTATTCAAAAGATCCACTGTTACTGTGTCTAGTGAGTCACTTTATTCTTTCCATGCAACTCTAGTGTATCCTAATAATTTACATAATAATTTAATGTCTGTCTCTCTTTATCCTTACAGTACTAGGTCTGTCTCCAGGTGCTGTAGCAGGGATATGTATTGGTGTCCTGCTGCTGGTCGCTGCAGCAGCTGTAGCTGCTGGTGTTATCGTTTATTGTCGACGTGGTCACTACAAATTAAAATATCTAATGTGTAAGTCAAGTAAAAGTCATGGAGATGATGAAGTATCACTAGTTTCTGACAGGTTCATCTGTTTATTTATTTTTGTTTCTATGTGCTGCTGTGATATGAAGTCAAGTTCTCTAAACAACTAGAGCAAATGAGTAAGTATTACGGCTAATCTGAGAGAAAAGTGAGGTTTATTGTGCTACAGTAGATTTTAAATGTCAATGATGACATGATCTTCTGCTTGTGTTTGATTTGACAGCGTTATGCTGAATGACATTTATATATTTATGTCTGAATCTCTCCTCATTTCTGTTTCTATTTGCTGCTGTGACATAAAGCGAAGATGACTGAAAAACTAGAGCAAATGAGTAGGTATTACAGCTGATGCAATGGGGAAAAGTTTGCTTTATTGTGCCACAGCCAAGTTCATTGTGCATTGAACGATTCTGAACCAATTGCATGCTCTGAACTGATTATTCAATCACAGTGAATCTCATGTTAACAATTCACTAATATAAAGTCATGCAGAGCTTGAAGTGTGATCATGGTCATGTTTATTTGGTCATTCACTCATTCATTATTCATTTCTGTTTCAATGTGTTGCTGTGATATGAAGCCAAGACCAATGAAAAAGACCTGGGTAAGTGTTAAGAACTGATGAAGGCAGAGAGTTTTACTGTGAAACTATTGTTCATAAATATGATATAAAAAAAAAATTAACCTGTCTGCGTTTCTAGTGCATTACAAAACAAACATACAATGTGAAATCTGTTCATTCACTTATGATCTCATTGTTTCTGTTTCTATGTGCTGCTGTGACATAAAGCGAAGATGTCTGAACAACTAAACCAAATGGGTAATTATTAAAACTGATTTAATCATGAGAAATTTAGAGTAAAATAATAACAAAAATGTGTTAGATGTTACATAAACCTGAATTAAAAAATGGTTTAAACTGAAAAATATGTTTATTGATAATCAGTGATTAAATTTATACTCTTCAGTATTATTGTAATTGTAGATCATTGATCATGCAGTTGATGAAGTGATTATTAGAAGCACATGCCCTATTCAACACTTTCAGTGTTTCTGATACTGTATATTCCTCTTTTTATTTACTTTTAATCTCATTTACTTCTAATTTATATAACCTCCTTATTCCTCTGTTTCTTTGTGCTGCTACAGATGAATCGAATATGAGAGAAAATGAAAAAAGTAAGTTTTCATACTCCATAGTTTCATGTATTTTCATTAGAAGATGATCCAGTGTGATATTTACTGAAGTGCTGCTTGACATTAATATGCTGATGTAATTGTTATAGATCATTAAAATGTTGTGCAAATGATGAAGTGATTATTAGAAGCATAGGCCTATCTGTTTCTGACATATTCTGTCTGTTCATTCATTTAAAATCTCTTCATTTCTGTTTCTGTTTGGTGCTGTGAAGACAAGCTCTATGAAAAACTAAAACAAATGTGTAAGTATTCAGTTGATATAATGAGAGAACATTGTTTATATAGCTACAGTACAGTATAAATGTATAAAATATTTTATATTTTTAAACTACAAGTTGTGCTTGTGTTGGATTGAGATGTGATTGTCCAGTTTTGAGTGGTGATGAAGTGATTATTAGATCAACATGAACAGCGTTACTGTTATGTTCATCTCATACTGTATGTTCATTCATCCAAAATCTCCTAATTCAGTGCTTCATGTACTGTTCATTCACTTATAATCTTCTCGTTACTTTTCTATGTGCTGTTGTGACATGAAGCGAAGGGCTATGAAAAAGTATTACGTAAGTTTCAAAGCAAATACAGCAAAAGAGAAAGGATTTTTATTGTCTAAATGTATCATTTTTTTTTATTGTACACTGTTTAAAATAAAAAGTGCTTGAAAAGGTTCTTCACAGACGTGCCACAGAAGAACCCTTCAGTCAAAGGTTCTTTAAAGAACCATCTCTTTAATCTGAAGAACCTTCTTTTGCCACAAAGAACCTTCTTCGGATATGAAAGATTCTTTATGGAACTATTTAGACAAACAGGTTCCTCTGTAGCATTGTGAAACACTTTTATTTTAAATGAATCATTATCACTCATTTTAAAACAAATTAACATTAAGCAGTGAGATAGATATCACACACAGTAAATTCGCCTGAGTAAAATTGACTCTATTCAGATAACATTTGGTCCCTCTCTAAATAGAGTTAAAATTAACTCTGAA
>JAUCMU010000047.1:2513885-2526204 GCA_032275025.1 Enteromius treurensis | reverse complement strand
AGATATTTTCATCTGAGACAGCTCAAACATGCAATTTAGTCTGGGAATAGCTTAAGCCTTGTCTGTGAAACTGGGGGCTGATGTTTTAGTGAGTAACCCCTTCCTTGGTGTCTTTGACTGCATGTTTTAGATGAATTATTGCTGTTATTGTGTGTCTATTTTGCACTCTTGATATTTTAGGTTTTTTGCTGTGCACTCTTTTCTGCATTATGAATGAATTGTAGATTGAGCACACACCTTCCTTCTGTTGAGAACAAAAAAGCTAGTTTCTAATTCCTGGAGGCCATGATTTTCATAGCATGTTTTTCCCTATAGAAGTCAGTGGCTATAGTCTCACGACCAATTCATACGTATTCGTACAAGATGGCCAATCCGTGCTACTTTCTACAAATTCGTACAAGCTCACTCAGTTTTTGTATGATTTGTCTAAACCCCAAGGTCTAGGGTAGGTCATTCGTAGAAATTCATAAGAATTGGCAACTCGAAAAATACGTACGATTTAGCAAATGTCATATGAATTCGTACGAGTGAGGTCGTACCAATTTGTACGAATTAGCCACCTCGTAAAAAATATGCACAAATTACCGTGAGACTGGACTGGGCTACCATCAACTGTTTGTTTAGTTGAAATATATATATATATAGATATAGATATAGATATAGATATATATTTACAATAACTTCGTAAATCATGACAGAATTTTAGTGTAACCCTTCCACCTTTACACTCTTAACTGTGTCATTTGTTAAAATGGAATTAAAGCCATAAATATCATGAGAAATACTGAAATTAATAGAACAAAACAATTTTAAAATATTACAATGACAAAGATATAATCCTAATGAAGGCCAATAATGCTGTAACTCTCTTACCATTGACTGTAACATTGTAACTGATGTAAATGCTCTCTCCACTGACAACTGCTAGTTGATAGAGCCCAGAGTCTGTGGTTCTGGTGTTGGTGATGATCAGAGATCCAGTCTGATCCAGCTTCAGTCTATCTCTGAATCTCCCACCAGGACCGTCATATGTGGTGTTGGTTTGCTTGAGCCTGTTGACTTCAGCTATTCTTGTGCTTCCAAACATCCACTGTATTAGCAGATATTGCTGTGTTTCAGAAACATTGGTGTTAAGAGTTACAGGATCTCCCTTTATCACTGATATTAACGTCACTTCATCAGCCCCATCTGGAGAACGAACACAAAAGTTCTTGTTACTGTCTAATGGCGTTATGTTGGTTTTTAATGACCAAATTGCTACTTAAATCTGTGTTATGCAGATATTTTCCCAAAGTGAATGTTGAGTAATACTGTATGTTAACCGAGGACAATAGTAATGAAACAGAAATTAAACAAAACACTCAAAAAACTCTAAAAAAAAAAAAAAGGAACTCTTATACATGCTTAGAATAACTTTGTAAATCATGATAGAAATTTCTATTTTGACAGAAGTTTTCCTTTGACTTTCAGATTCTTATCTTTTTTTTAATTTGTTTTAATTTTCCAATGGATTTAAAACATTAATACTGGGAATACTGAAATTACTATAAACGAACCATTCAGGTCAAATTATGCTGTGACTCTCTTACCACAGATTCTAACACTGTAAGTGATGTAAAGGGTCTCTTTGTTGACGACCGTTAGTTGATAGAGTCCAGAGTCTGTGGTTCTGGTGTTGGCGATGATCAGAGATCCAGTCTGATCCAGCTTCAGTCTGTCTCTGAATCTTCCGTCAGGACCGTCATATGTGGAGTTAGTTTGCTTGAGCCTGTTGACTTCAGCTATTCTTGTGCTTCCAAACTTCCACTGTATTAACATATATCTCTGTGCTTTAGTAAGCTCAGTGTTTAGAGTGACAGAATCTCCCTCCTTCACGGATACTGTCTTCACTTCATCACCAAACACACCTGGAGGACACACAGGAACATTTTTTGTCACAGGCCCCTGAGCTTTGGCCCCAATACATTTTCCATAAATATCAAATACCAATTAGAAAATGAAAAAAAACTCTGCGCATGCTCAGTCGACTTGCTAAACAAAATGGAAAAAGCTGATGAGCATTACTGAACTGATTGTTCCTCTTCAGAGTTGTCTCTTCTGCAATCATTTTGATGTGTAAACAGAAGTGAAAGATGAAACATGATCTGTGGTACCAAGCTTATTCATCCAGCCAGTTGCATAAAAGGTTAAGACTAGTCTAAAATGTTAGTCCGCTATTTTTTTCTGTAAGACGTCAGATTTTAAAAATTCAGTTACATAAAAATGTATTTTAGCCTAAGGTAAATACAAAAAATAAAACAGATTACTCTTGGCTAACTGCTAGTTGTTCATACTAGCTCTTAAGACACTGTCTTAACATGAAGGCTAATTTTATACAACTGGCACCTGGTTTAACTAGTAACAGTTACTGATTGGCTCGTAGACTAATTGAATTTTATACTGAAGAAAAATAAATGCTAAAGGCCTAAATGCATGCCTGAGATATCTTGAATATTATAACAATGATGTGAATTTGTATTAATGATCAGTGTTTAAAAGAAGAAAATAAAATGTATTTAGATAACACAACTTGTAAAACTCCTTCAAAATGTCTAATTTAGTAAAAACAAGCAAATAAGTGATTGCCTGAGAAATCTTTTTTCTTTTTTCTTTTTTTTTATGTCGCAGTTGGAAATCCTGTTTGGTTTCCACCTGAAGGTTATTGCTCTGAACTTTAACTGCAGAACAAAAAGCCACAAAAAACAAATTTATAACTTACCAACAAGATGCCACAAGCACAACGAGAACAAAACAAATGAATAAATCATATTCTCTGGCTGTTGGCCCATTCCTGTTCACATCTCAAGTAACTTTGTGGCTGCATGTCACACGTGCCCAGATTTGATTCACTAGTAGGCGTTCCTATTCCCACTGTTTGCCTAGTAACACTAGACAAGTTACTACAGGTCTGTGACAGTGTATGTATTTTCTTACCACTTAATATACATATTTAATGGAATAAAAATGTGTGTGTGTGTTATGTGTATATATATTGCAGGTAAATTTGCTGCTCTACTCTGTTATTAGAGTAACAATGTGGTTAGTGTAAAGGAATGTACAGTTTTATTTAATTTTAAAGAAATTAAAAATTAAATTTTTAAAGAAATTTCTTTTAAATTTAATTTTAAAGAAAACATGACACTAATGAAAACATGATTAAAAGAGCTTTAAATAACCCAATGTGAGATCAGTAATAAATTCAGTATTTCTTTTGATATTGCGGTAACAGATTTGACGTTTTTAATATAACTCTTTTGATGTTTTTAGATTAAAAGATTTTCTTAGAGAGAGCACAGATACTTTTCAGTGCTTCAGATCTTATCAGTAAGTGAAAGTGACATAATTTCCTGTAAATTACACAATTCTGAGAAATAATTCCAGCAATCTAAAGGCAAAATATGGTGCCTTTAAGAAAAAAAATAATAATTTGAAATAATTTAAGGTTAAAGAATTAAGTAAGTAACTAGGGTTTTTATAAATAAAACAAATAAACTGACTAAAGAAAAGTACAATAAAATATTTAGTTTGTACATTGATCCATAATGAAAAAATACACTGACCAATGCGGACAAGAAGAAATCATTATTATTGTTACATCCACACCAGGCTCCACCCTCACCTCCACACAGCGTTCACAGTCACTGGAATACTAATTACCGTCACCACATAAAACCACATACCACCCTGCACACAATGTCCGAGCTTGTTCTTGACAAGAAGTGTTCGGACAGCCTCTCATGCCTATCTGTTCAAGAGGAACTACTTCAATTAAGGCAAGCTGAGTCTTCTATTCATGATTATGTTTTACGTTTCCGCGCTTTGGCTCTAAACAGTGGATGGAACGAGACCGCGTTGCTGGCTGTATTCCGTAAAGGCTTACGAGCCAACATTCAAGTGCAGATGGCCATTTATGAAGATACAGTTGAATTAGATCCTTTCCTAAAGAGAGCAACTAACATCTCCCAACACCTCACTGCTTGCCGCTCAGCTGGTGGACATTGCAACATCAACTCTCAACCTGTAAAGGAGGAAGCTATGCAGACTGACTCGTATCATCTCACCAAAACCGAGAGGGTTGTCGTCTTCAAGAAGGACGTTGTCTGTACTATAGGGAGATGGCACACTTCATCAAACACTGTCCAGGTCGTCCTCCACGCAATGTGGTGAGTGTTGCTTTAGTTGATCGTCTTGTAAATTAAATACCTCTTATGACAGTTAAGTTAATTTATGACACTCACCTCTTTATATTTAAGGCCCTGGTGGATTCCGGGGCGGCTGGCAATTTTATCCCCTCTCGCTAAAGATACCTGCTTGTAAGAATCCAGTGTCCTATCGCATAACCACCATCCAAGGCACCCCTTTAGACAGAAAACCTGTAAATGAATGTACTCCGTTACTTACCTTACAAATTGGATGTCTTCATGTACAGTTGCTAAGATTCCTGGTACTAAGAAACACCACAGTGGATCTTATTCTGGGAAGGCCATGGCTAGCACAGCATTACCCCGTCAACAAATGGAGCTCAGGTGAGATCCTGAAATGGAGTGATGAGTGTTTGAGTGAATGTCTTTGACACCAAAACTAAACTGTTTCTTCACAACTCTTGAAAGCCCTGAAACTGCTGTAGCTCCCCCTATACCGGCTGAAAATCATGATTATCTCAATGTGTTCACCAAAAGTGCAGCTACTCGCCTGCCTCCACACCGACATTGGGACTGTGCAATAGACCTGATTCCAGGGGCAAAACTTCTCAAGGGACGCATCTATCTTCTTTCCATTCCAGAAACAAAAGCTATGGAGGAGTACATCAAGGAGGCGCTGCGAAAGAAGTTCATCCAACCCTCTACGTAACCGGCAGCCTCAAGTTTCTTCTTCGTGAAGATTGAAGTGCACTTAATGAACAAACTGTGAAATTTGCTTACCCCCTGCCTTTGATTCCAGCCACACTGGAGGAGCTCCGACAAGCCAAAGATTTTAGTAAATTTGGCCTCCGCAGTGCATATCCGTATCCGCCGTGGAGACGAGTGGAAGACCGCCTTCATTACCCCGAACGGGCATTATGAATATCAGTCTGATAGTTACGACAAAGTATTATTGAGCAGTATTAGGAATATGTTGAGGTCATACTGTATTTAACAGTAGTGAGAATTGGACTGTAATCTAAAAGGTGTGTCCAGAATAATTTATCTATCATTTATTTGAAAGAATTAAAATAACTTTTTCATGTTTGCATCATTAACTTGGCACGATTGATTTAGAAAGAGTCATTTGTAGAGTACTCTAATTACACTGTCAAAGGTGTAATTTGTAACTAGCAATTAATTATTTTTTTAGAGTAACTTACCACACACTGGGACACATAGAAAACAGAAAAATACCTACCAGTCAGAATCTGCAAGCACAAACAGAAGAAAATAAATGCTTCAAACATTCTCCAGACATACAGTTAGTCACCAAACAGTTATTCTACTTTTAAAGGTGTTTGAATGTCTGTTTTTGAGCTGGGTCAGAGATTGAATTATAGCTGAACTAAAATGCATCAGCATTAATTTGAAAAATGTATTACCAGAACTGTATTAAAACATTGATAAATCAAATCATCAGCTTAAAGTGTGGCTTGACGCCTTCCTTTGTGAACTGTGTTTGTCTTTGTTGCATGTACTCAATCTGGAAACCTGCATGAGCATTCAGTTTGAGGAGTGACTAGTTAAAAATAGAATGGGTTTCATTATATTATTAGTCACAAGGGGGAGATAAAGCAGCATCACAATGCTACATATTAAGTAATTATTAATGCGCCCTTTGGTTTATATATCTAAAAGGGGTAAGGAAATATTATTTAAATATTTAAGGTACACAATATAACTTGTTTGGTCAAAATGTATTAAATGAACGATTAAATCATTAATGCATCTCCCAATCCCTGTTTTTGAGGGTTTATATAAGTGTTTATATTCAGACTATTTTCGACTGAGTGGGACTCCATTGACTGCAAGTATCCCAGTACCTGCGTGACTCTTGATATTGCTTTGTTTATTATTTGCTAGAGCCCCAAAATTCCATAGTGTACCATTAAAATAGATTATATATAACTCATCAATAATGAATTTTTAAAAATTCATCTTTAATGTAGAGTTATATTTAAAACAATATTGCAGAAGTGTGTCATATTCATTAATGAGAATTCCTTCATCTTCACAGTATTGTCCAGCAAGAAAACCCAAATAAATGTGCTTTTATTATTGTCAAGTTTTTGAGGCCTTGTTTTTTCATGTTTGGTCACTAGTTGGCACCCAAGCAGCATCTTCTGTATGAGTAGTACTGTCTGTACACAATATTGAGTATGAATCTTAAGTTTACCAGAGATTATGATACGTAGATTGATCATAAACCCTTGATACAATCTATTTCATATCCCATGATAATCAGCTCTCTGTGTATAATGTTTGTCCTTTTGACCTTTAGTTTAAATAAAAAATAAAAGTCTGTACTAAACAAAAACCTTAGAAAAAAATTGCGTCTGACAATCTTGATTTCCTGTCAGTTTATGAGAATGCAGGGGCACAATAAACCACAGCATATTTGTAGTCAAAGTGTCTTAGTTTTTCTCTCTCATCTGCTCTCAACTAATAACTTTTGTCTAAAAATGTCTAAAAACATTCAGATTTCTGTACTAAGATTAAAATGTAACGCTCTTTAAAAATACATCTTTTAGATTTGATTCTACAGACACAATTGTCAAAACTATGTGCAAAGTGGAAATAAAAAAAAATAATTTAAGATAATAAATAAATGATAAGTAGATTTTAATTTGTCACAATTTCTATTACATTACTATATTAAATAATATTTTACCAGTTAATTTTTAACTTTTACCTGCACTGAGAAATGCAGAGCACAAATACTGAGTATGGGTCACCATAGTGGGCAAAACATGATCTCACTTTCACTTTAAAATGAACTAGACTTTCCAGCACTACATGTGAGCATGACCTGAGTGTTGTTTGTTTACCTCGGCTCACTCAGTCCTGTTGCAGTTGCAATTGCAATAGCATTCTGACATTAAAATATCTCTCTGTCTGTATCTGATTAATTGGTGTTTGATGGCAATTTCAAAATGCTGTTCTGCTGTTGAAGACTTCTGGGTCTGAAGTCATAGTTCAGGGGCCTGTACCATGATAGTGGCTAAAAAAACTCAGGGTTACAGAATTAGCTTTGAGTTGACAAACCAAACCACTCCAATCTGGGTTTGTTCCCAGATAGCAAAATTCATGCGGCCCATATCTGGCCCACACCAGACGGGTTACATCCAGCCTACATGCCGCATGGAATGATGGCACTTGGGCGGTCCACTCCTGTTTGCCAGATCTGAGCCACATCAATACCACATATCAGCCAGAATTCAACCAAATGAACCAAAACTGACCCTATTGTGGGCCACAGTTTGCTTGTATTCTGGCCCAGAACTGGCTCACACCAGACACTTACATCTGGCCCACATACCGCATGGAATGATAACCATGAACCCAGTTACGTTTAGAGAAGAAAGCATTTTTGTAGCGTGTAGCGTTTTTGTAAAGAAAAAATCACAATTTATGTGTTACCGTTTCAGTGGTCAGTGTGTGCTTTAGTTGGACTCTTGACCCTTATACCAATACAATTAAATGTTGTTTTGGTTGTTGAACTTGAGTTATAACAGCCAGACAAGCTATGAGCAGAACTCATCAGGTGGTGATGATTACGCTTTGTTATTTGTTTTGTATTACTGAACTTAAGAGTCTACTATCTGTTTTATATGTTCTCTATTGACAATGACAGCCGTGTGATTACAGCTAAACATCCTGAAAATTCCACATATTTTGAAAGGGTTTATTAAAGGCTCTTCTGATCCAAACCAAACAAAATGGTTTGTGGGGCCGCACACAGACATAAAGAGTCAGCGTATGAATCTCAACAATCGTGACCATCAAATGCTGCAGTGCATTTTGAGAGCCACCAATTAAAACTCATCAATAGCTCCCATCATGCATTGCGACATGAATAAATTATGACCAGAATTGTCGTTCTTTCATTCTTACAATTTTATTTTATACTTGCTGTTTTATTTGATGTTTTATTAGAGTGTTTTTAGTATGTTCAGAGTTGATGTGTTCTTTTGAATATGTGGTTTGTCACCGTTGTTGAGATTCATACGCTGATTCTTGATGTCTGAGTGTGCCTTATGGAACTAATACTGTTTTTTTGGGGGGGTGGGAACAGAACAGCAGAAAAAAAGAAAATGTGAGAAAAACACTGGCTGATTATCTGCGTAATCACAAGCCTGTCATTGTCAATACGACACAGATAATAGGTCAGCTCAGATATTCAAGTTTAAAATAACAAAACAAAAAAAACTTAATCATCACTTTATGAGTTTTGCTCTTGGTTTCTCTGGCTGTTACATTTCAAGTACAGCAGCCAAAACAACATTAAACTCAATTAATATAAGGGTCGAGAGCCCAACTAAAGCACACACTGACCACTGGAATGGTAATACACAAATTGTGATTTTCTCCTTACAAAAAATGCTTTCTTCTCTAAACGTAACTGGGTTCATGGCTATCATTCCATGCGGTATGTTTAAATTAATTTAAATTAAATTAATAGTGTGCCGGAGTCGCCAACGGAAATAAAACAAACACACACAAGAAATACATGTATGCCAGACATGAAGTTGGCGCAGACCAACACACATTCTCACATTAATTTCAACATTAGTAAATCCAAATGTGAGCGTGATATCTGGCGTACGCAAAGTTTTAGTGAGTACGCAGCATTGATACATGAGGCCCCTGGAATCTGAGGGTGTAAAAATAAATAGCTAAATAACTATTGAGAAAATCAATCGTAAAGTTGTCCAAATGAAGTTCAATGCATATTAATTATCAAAAAGTAATTTTTTTGATATTTACAGTAGGAAATTTACAAAATATGTTCATGAAACATAATCCAAATTATTTTTTGGCATAAACAAAAAAACAAAACAAAAAAATCTGTAATTATGACCCATACAGTATATTGTTGGTGTAACGCTCAGTATTAAGGAGACGGAGAAGAAGGTAGTGTATCGCTTGAAGGTCTTCAGTCACACTGGCATAAGAGTCTATAACTTGGAAGTAGCAAAGAGCAGTAACAAAGGCTTGAAGTCATATAACAGGTAGGCATAAGGTAAGTAGAGGATGTTACCTCAATCTCAGCCGATGAGTGACTGTGGAGCTGGGGCTTTTAACCAAGCTCACCTGATAGTGTTCAGGTGGCAGCAATTAATACTCAGGTTACTAAGAGCGTTTCGATGGAACTCCTCTAAATAGGCTGGGTCTAGTACGTCGTCCCTGTCAACCCAACATCTCTCCTCTGGTCCGTATCCTTCCCAATCAATCATGTAATGGAGTCGGCCACCGCGGCGTCTGGAATCCAGAATCTGGTTGATTTGGTACATTGTTTCGTCGGGGTTGACTTCTGGGAGGGGTTCCTGTGGAACATTTTTGGGTGGAGGAAGAGCAGGTTCAACATAGCATTTTAACAATGATACGTGGAAAGTGGGGTGGATGCGACAGTTGGGTGGGAGTTGTAATTCATACGATACCTCATTGATTTGTCTTGTGATGGTGAATGGTCCCATGAATCGAGGACTTAATTTTTACAGGGTAGGCGTTACTTGATGTCCTTGGTTGAAAGCCATACCTTCTCTCCTGGTTGAAATTGTGGGGTTTCAGATCTCCTAGCATCCGCTCCAGTTCTATGACGACAGATAGCATGCTGGAGGTGGACATGAGCTGAAACCCACACCTGTTCACTGGTTCGGAACCAGTGGTCAACAGCTGGCACCAGAGATGGCTCTTCTGTCCAGGGAAATAAAGGCGGTTGAAAACCTAAAACACATTGGAAAGGTGTTAAGCCTGTGGAAGTTTGTCTTAGGGAATTTGGTGCATATTCAGCCCATGGTAAGTATTGTGCCCAAGTGTTCTGATGGTCATGACAATAGGTCCGTAGGTATCTCTGATCTCTTGAATTTTGCATTCAGTTTTCCATTTGACTGTGGGTGATAGCCGGAGGATAAGCTTACAGAGATTCCAAGGAGCCTGAAGAACTCACGCCACACTCGAGAGGTGAATTGAGCTCCTCTATCCGATACAATGTCCTCTGGCAATCCAAAGTGGCAGAATACATGGTGGAATAAAGCCTGCACTGTCTCGAATGCAGAAGGAATGCCGATGAGTGGTATGAGTTTACATCCTTTGGAAAAATCTATCCATAACCACTAGAATGGTAGTAAATCCTTCTGATGGTGGTAAGGCTTCCGATTGAGGCACCGTTAGCGGTAGTAATTTACCGGAGGGTTATCGTCATGGTGTGTTAACAATGGCGCATACTGCACATCCCCTCACATATTAGTTGACTTCTCTACTCATGTCGATCCACCAGAAACGTTGGTTTAAGAGTTGCAGGGTTCTCTTTGTTCCAGGGTGACCGGCTAATTGAAGTCTTATTATTGGGACATTCAGGAGGTGGTGGTTCTTGGATCGTGGCTTGACGCATCTGATCATCGAGGTCCCAGGCAATGGGGGCCATGAACAAAGTGGAGGGTAGAATGGGTTCTGGTTCCTTAGTAACTGGGCTTGGATCGCGTGGTGTTGACGTTGGTGGGTAATGGCCAATTCTGAACTGCCTGAACTTTATCTGATTCCATGGCGACTCCTGCTGGTGAGATTATGTAACCAAGGAATTGGATTTCTTGGAGGTGGAAAGCACACTTCTCTGCTTTGAGAAACAGGGAATGTTCTTGCAGTCGTTGAAGAACCTTGGTGACATAGATTCTGTGGGTAACAAGATCGGGTGAATATACAAGGATGTCATCAATATAGATTATAACGAATTCGTTTAACATGTCTCTGAACACTTCATTCATGAAGTTCTAAAAGATGGCTGGAGAGTTGGCCAGGCCATACGGCATCACCCGATATTCGTAGTGACCTGAAGGAGTTACAAACACCGTTCTCCATTCTTCACCCTCTTTTATCCTTATGAGGTTGTATGCACTCCGTTTATCGAATTTAGAGTAGATACGTGCTGACCTGAGTTCTTCCAGGGTTGATGGAACCAAAAGCAGAGGGTAAGCAAACTTCACGGTTTGTTGATTCAGTTGTCTGTAATCTATACAAGGACGTTGACCACCATCCTTCTTGGCCACGAAGAAGAAGCTCAAGGCGGCTGGTGAGGTGGATGGAGTGATGAATCCTTGATCCAATGCTTCTTGTACATACTTGTTCATGGCCTGTGTCCAAGGTCGACCCAACACCAAATCCACTGAGGCATTGCGGAGTACCAAGAACGATATGGTATCCTGGTGCAGGCATCCTATTTGTAGAGTCACAGGTGTGGTACATTGTTTGACCGGCATTTTGTCTAGCAGGGTCCCCTGGATTGTGGTAATACGATAAGTGGTGGACTTTTCTTGACAGGTGATATGGAGATTCTCTAAACATATGGAGGAAATGAAATTGCCCGCTGCTCCTGAATCAACTGGAGCTGTAACTTGATGTTCTTGATCGTAACATAGAAGTTTGACTGAAATCAATGGTACTTTTTGAATTGAAGATTCAAGAAAATCTACACTCACCAATTTGGATGCAGGTCGTATGGGGCAGTTTCGTTGCATGTGATTTACAGCACCGCAGTAGAAGCAACAACGCTCTTCTCTCCACCTGGGTCTTTCAGTGGCTGTTAATTGATATGAGTTAGTCTCCATAGTCTCACACTCAGCATAGCACGAGTCACGTGGCATACGATTTTCCGTGGATGTGTAAGTAGTAAGGTTTTTGGAGACTGTTGTAACTTTACGCAGGAATGCTTCCAGATTGTTAGAGTCATCATATATGGCCATTTGTGCACGAACATCAGGTCTTAATCCACGCCGAAAAACTGCCAGTAATGCCGGGTCGTTCCAGCCGCTGGGGGCCCCTGGGGTGCGGAACTTGACAATATAATCATGAATGGTGAGTTTACCTTGTTTCAATTGGAGTAGATTTTCTTGAGATGATACGGGTGATGGATCGTAACCGAAAACATCTCAGGTTATGTATATAACCCTGTTCCTTGAAGGAACGAGACGCTGCGTCGACGAGGCGCTTTGGGAACGCCCTCAGCATGACGGCTCTGAATCATGTGTAGAATCAGCCAATGATGAGTTGGGACGTCATGGCGGGTGACGTCACTGGCCAGGAAGCATATAAGCACGTGG
>JAUCMU010000047.1:2483018-2499269 GCA_032275025.1 Enteromius treurensis | reverse complement strand
CAAAGAAATTAAACGTAAGATTATTCCCCAAAGTGGATTAATTAATTTAAATATTAATATTCCCTTTAACATCTTACCTATCTATCTATCTGTCTGACTGGCTCTCCTTCTATCAGTATTTCTATTGATTTGTCTGTCTGTGTTTTTTCTCTCTATATATACACCTCCGTATAAAATCTAAAAATCATCCAATTTTTGGGCTTTATTTTAATTTGTTGTCTTAGACATTGCTTTAAACGTAAACAATAGAAGTTTATAGTTTTTCCTAATTTAATTAGTTAAGTAAATGTGTGTGTGTGTGATATCAATGTCTTCTTGTATCCTGATGCTGGTGAAAATGATCCACGGGCAAATTTGCAACCTTTAATTGCAATTAAACCACAACAGAAGCGATCGATAAGAGCCTGCTAACTATATCAGTCTGTGTGTTTGCACACCTTGAGCTTTTTTGTCATCGTGCTCTCCTCTTAAACACCTCCAAACTGCCTTTCTCTTTATTACCTCCTGTCTTTCGCATTCTGTGACTTTTCTCTTTGAGATGGGTGAGAATGAGAGCTTTCTCTTTCAGCCTTTTCCTCCGGGACGTGACAGATGATCCAGAGGAGGCCGGAGTGGCTGATTGATCGTGGGAAGTCTTGCGCATTCATCTCTGTCGCTGCCGTTCGGCCAATGGCCGCCTCTAAACCGCTCTCTCTCTCTCTCCAGTGCTGGGCTAAAAGGTAATTAAGAGCGGCCCTTCGTGCGGATCTATCAGTGTCAGAATGTGTCAGCGGCCGCGGAGGACTGCGGCCTGATTTGTTGTCCCACCCTCAACGGCACAGGCGATATTTTACATCATCATTTATTCAAGCACTGCTGATGTCACGACCTGCTTCATGCTGATGTTTCTTTGAAGAGACCAACTTCACCAGAACTTCTCTTGCCTCAGGAAAGTTTTGTTGCTCAGTGGTTGTTCTTTAATAGCTCACTGAAGGTTCCAGTAGTGGTTTATTGAAGTATCAACCTTTTTTGAAAAAATAAAAGATAAATTCTATTGTTGTCAAGGTATAGAACAAAAAAATGAATGTGAAGAACAATAGAGATGCTTTGATCTTGAAAGAGAAATATGCGAGTTCATATTGAGATCTTTGCCTTTTCTTAAGAGGTTTCCCGTAAAATCTGAACACAGTTTGAGACGTCATCTAAAACTAGGGTCTTCTCAGCAGAAGAAACATCTAAGAAGAAAATTCCCCATTTGCTTTCGCTTTCATACCTTTGCTGTCTTGGAAGAAAGGATTGAGATGGCAAAGAGGTTTGTGGCTATAATTCACTTAATTGCTAAGGATTTGGGGTTTTGAATGAATTTTGAACAAGAAATTGTAAAAAAGATGAAAATAGTATTTTCTTGTAAAACACCTTTCAGTAATCCACTTCATTTCTCAGTCATTTCTACAGTGTACTTATTCTATCTCTCAAACCAAACATATTGATGACATCATCCCGCACTAAATTTTTGTCCAATAAAATGCTCAGTTAAACGAGAACCCCTCCCTTCCAAGTTTGAAGCATACTGTCTGTTTATATGTCTTACTTAGCTTAGTCATTGAGTTTTTCCAGTACTCCCTGACTTTTAATAGGCCCATGTCCTGTTCCAACTTCCTGTTTCAACGGGAAGTAGCCCATGTCAACACTGAGAAGAACACTGCTCTTCATTTCATCTACTCATTTGTGATTTTTCTTTCTGATAGGTAGGTCTTATCCTCTTGTTCTTCAGCCCCAGACCTGTCAAACCATAAATTAATGGCGTACTGACAATGAGGTAGAAATGAGGTAATTATTCAGTGCTGGTTGACACTCATGACATGTCAAATTGAATAAGTTGTCAAACCGGCAGATAAGGACAATAAATCATTTTAAACTCTAATTATTTTCCCTTGTTTACAATTTAAACCACACAGAAAGTGTTTGCACGTACAGTCAATCGCTGTTTAGCTATTTGCATATCCTATTCTGTGAGGTGTTCAGAGATGAGTTTTTTTTTTCAACGTTACTAGCATCCTATTTATTGTCGTTATATATATATATCACTAATGAAAGACAGCAGCAGAACAACAACAACAGCATTTTTAATCATTAAAAAGCACAAACGCATTCCCAATTGGTGTTTTTTTCGTCAACATATTGTAAAAAATGCCCCATTTTCGACCCGTTTCTGCTCCGAGTACAGCTAAATAATTTAGCACTGAATGAGGAGCGCTATCTTATGAGGCGCGAATATTAATGCCCGCGCATGCTGTGTTAATTAAGAAAACCAATTAATACAGGCAGCTTAAGTCCTTTAACAGAGGACTTGTTTCTCACCCGTCCGGCCGGAGATGAGAAATTCTTGTGTATTCCGCGCCATAATCTTGACATTCAGGGAACCTTTGTTCTCTGAATCCGTTGTGAGTTATGTCAATCAAATTTAAACGGTGGCATTTTAGGCTGGAGCGTTTCGACCGCGCGGTCTCCAGGTATCAACATTCGCCCGCGGCCCCGCGCATTTAACTGAAGGTGAAGTAACTTCAGAGGCTGTTATTATTTCGAATATTGAACGCTTCTTGTAAAGGTGAAGTCGGACAGAATGAGGCCTCTGCCTTATATTGATCCCGTTTGAAGCTTGGGTAAGTGCAGTAAAATAGGTCGAATCATGGAAGAAAGCCTGTTTTAAGAAAGATCACATGGTGAATAAACAGTAGACATACAGTATATTTGAATATTGAATTTATGTGCTTAATATTTAGACAGCAGAAATAGTTATAAGCCTACATAATTGTATTTTACTAACAGGCTTGCGAAATTTGCAAATCTTGATTGATGTATATCCTAAATATTTTTAATAAAATTAAACTGCTTTCAAATTTAGTTTGACCTCCTGATAGTTTCTTCAAATTTTGTCTATGGATTCTTTTTATACTCTGCTGATCAAGTCGCTTATTATAACTAATTTTGCCTTTAATTTGCAAAACAAGCCATTATGGTTCACAGGAGTTGCACAACTGCCAATCTTTAGAAAGTTCCCTGTGTCATGTTTACTTTGTGTCAGGTTAGCAAATGAATCCTTGATTTTAAATGTATTGCTAATTTAGCATCCAGGCATCTTATTTTATTAGTAAAGCATAAATGAATATTTATTAAATTATAGTTTTTAGGAATTACTCGCTTGAAGAGTTGCAAATTGAAATGGAGCTGCATCTGAAAGAAAAAATAAATGACAACACAATTCAAGTGGACAGAACGTGTTGTGCACTGTATTTTATTAAAATATCTTCATAATTCATCGCTCAGCACTTCAAACTCAAGACAAGCATGAAATAATAATGAAAAAGAAAAGGTGAGTGAACTTTTGACTGTTAAGTTATGCTCGAACAGCTTTAATGTGAAGTTTCTCAAAGGGATGTTGGAAATGGTATAGGGTAAAGCCTCTGATCAAACTCCTGTGACAGGATGGTTCAAATTGATTCCTAACCAACTGTAATCAAAAACAGCAATAGTGGAATGAATGGGTATGTTACAGCATTTCATAAAAAATGTCTTCAAAATAACCCAAGTGTACTGTTGTCAAAGAGCTGAACATGGAAAATGTCATCCGATGCATGCTCAACCTCACCACCAAAAGTCCTCAGAGAAACAAAAAGTGGACGCTTCTGCATTAAAATAAAAGTTCAGTACATTGCAAGAACCATTTTAAGGTTTGTATTTCTGTTTTTCGTTAGAAGATCAAAACAACATTTGAAGAATTAATCACCAATCTAGCTATTAATCAAGTTGACATGTTTCTTTTTTTGGAGATCTGTATCTTGACTGAATGCGTTTCATATCTAAAGTTCTTATAATTTTAAAGTATGAAATGTTGAGGTATTACAGAATCTCACACTATGTTATCTGCAGTATACGTCACTTTTTGGCAAATGTAATCGGTCATCTGAGTAATCTTTGCAAGAGGTCTTTAACCCTGCTCCTGGGGACCCACTGACCTGCAGTTTTTATGTTCAACCTTCAGCACATCTGTCTGTTTTCAAGCAATCTTGAGGAACATGATTAGCTGCTTCGAGTTTGATTAGGGTTGAAGCTAAACTCAGGGACATCTGGTTAAAGATCTCTGATCTACGCATACAGAAAACTGCCTCAGATGCTGTCAAGTCAAAGACCTTTATTTTTATAGTGCTACGTACGGTAAAGATTGTTTCAAAGCTGCTTTACAGTATAGTAATGTAACTAATTCAAACTGATGCAAAACTTTAAACATGAGGCAAATCCAAAATCAGTTCAGTGTTTCCAGCTGTGTAAGAGTTTGTTTATTGTGAAACAAGATCAGTTAAGCAATAGGCAGCTCTATTAAGGACACATTATTCCTTTCGCACAGCATGCAGAGATTGTACAAATAGTACGCTAGTATGCTGAACAAAGCAATAGTGTTAAAGCATTTGATAGCGTTGATCTAGAACATCCTGGGTTTGACCCTTTCCCCCAAAACAAAAGCTATCAAACGATTCCCACTTTCCTGGAGACAAGTATGTCCTTGGACGTTCCTGCATGTGCCTCTTGTCTTTGCTCCGTGTCACGCTGAACCCAGCAGGACCTCATTATAGCTAATCGTCCATCTGTCCATCCCTCAAGGGCCGGCCAACATTCCCTCAACCACGGCTGATCAGAATGCCAAGAAGACAGTTTTTTGGAAATGCTTGCTGGCTTGTGGTTTGTCAAAGCATGAGGTTACAACACAGTGAGGTCAACAGCCTTTTTGCTTCTTGGACTCCTGAAATGTCACATGGGGGTCGAGCGGACGTGAGTTTATTCATCTCAGATCCCATTCCCTGAGATCTGGCAGGCTGTGAAAAGGCGTTTGTTTGAATTCTCCACATGGAGTGAAGAAATCGTGTGCACTTCTGAATTTTAGATCTGGTTCCAGTTTAAATAAAATACTCACTAACGGATGATCATTAGAGTTACGTAAAGGAACGCTTCAGCACAACAATCTGATAACATTTGCAGGATGCCCCATCATCAATAGTTTTGTTTTATTCATTTAATTGTTTAGCAGAAATGGGTCTTAGGGTGTGGTCCACAATGACTAATCACTCTGTATCTTGTGAAAACAATGTTCAGACTTCACAAAAGTTGGTACACATTGACTATAGGACATTATGAGGAAACCTGCCAAATTGCACAAACTTCCAATGCTTTGGTGGGAAACCATTATTTCTCAATTATGAGCCATTGAATAATAGATGGAAGCCATAGTATTAATGTTGTGCATTAGATACAGTAGGAAACCCTTTTAAGTCCAATCAAACACTTTAAGTCTAAAGTGACTTTTTTCTTCGGGAACTACTTTGCATTTTTTTTCAAAAAAAGAAATGTAATTTAAATGACTGCTAATAAATAAATATAACGTTTATTAATAAATGAATTCTACGCTCTAAACAAATGCTAGGTAGAGTATGGACAGAACCAGCTATTTTGTCCATATTTTACCCAGCATTTTTTAGAGTGTAAGTGCTAGGCCTTTACTGGCAGTGCGCTTTAACTTTAATCTGCTCTGCTAGGAGTTTTTCCACTTTAGCTCAAGTGCTCGAGCTTATTTTGCGTTCTGATGTTTTTTCTTCCTCTTGAAGATTATGCTCTATAACATCCCTGCGGCAAAAGATCACAAGTTCTAAGTAACTATGCTTTTAATAATCCATTTCCTGCCCCCTGACGATTCAGTTGATTTCTGGAGTCCATCTTCCGTGGCGCTCTTCTTTCCTCAAGTCGCTGCCGCTTCATTTCTCGGTGGCAGATGTCCTGTAAAATGTCTCGGGACGCTGTTGATAAACTCTTTCCTTTTTGCTATCAGCATTCCGTCACCTTCATTACCTGCCTATCTTCGCTTTGGTGCACGAATCATTTGATTTGTCATGCGGAGCATCTGTAGACGTGTGTTATGGCACGAGCGGAACACCATGGGAGCCACAACAAACAGATGGTTTGATGATTTTAGATACCGGTTTGCCTCATAAACCAAAACCTGCTCAGAAAGTGTGCACGGCTAATGATTCTGAATCGTGTTTTTAAGCTTTCTGGTATTCCTTCACAGACATGGCCTTGTGGTTACAACACATGTTCTTCAAATAGAGTATGTGCCGGTGGTCCGAAATAGAATTAAATATCATAAAATCCAGCTTAATGCATACTTGGTTATGTTTCCGGCCCAGGCACACATATGATATACAGTCCTATATGGCCACAGCACTTATTCAGTGACTCATGGGAATAACCTTTCACCTCACTTCAGGCGTCTGGTTTCATATTCCGCGTCCTCATAATGGATCAATAAACATCCAGATCATATTCGAACCTCGTTTATAGACTCCGAAGTAAACCAGGTTATAATCAGACACATACCTGGACAGACCTCTGAGGGGGTTTTGCTTCAGTTTGTGGAGCTCATCCGAGTCCATTAACCGACTGACACTTTAAGCGTGTCTCTGAAAGTTGATAATCAGCTGTGGGCCACATCATCAACGCTATTGATTCACCCAGTGACAGCGACACCCAGCGTTAGCCAATACTGTCACAAACCTGGATTAAAATGCACTCAGTGTAATTTCATGGGTGGGTTCCCTTTCACCCCACGGCTGCGAGTTTCTCAAATAATACGGATCAGTCTTTCTCGCACATACACATTTATCACTCAAGCATCTTCTGGTCAGCAGAACTGACCATTCAGATATATATTATAACTGTGCATCACTTTCATTACGTAATCTGTTCTGACATTAGTAGCTGTAGTATATATTTATGGTGCCTTCAAAGGGAATTTGTATCGCTTGAGCTAACAAAAGGAAATATATACAGTAGCTTACAAAGAAAGGCAAAATAATAATAATAGTAAAACAAAACAGAAATTATTCTAATATAAGCCGATAGATTACATAAAATATACAAAATACATAGGTTAATTTTAATAAGAATACATTTGAATAATCAAGTGCAGAAATATAAGGAAAAAAAAAAACATTATTAAACTGCATTTCATTACTTGTACTCTGCACAACGACAATAAAGTTTAATCTAATCTAAAATTAAAAAAGGTAAAACGTAATAATAATAACAACGTATATTTCGCATAATAAACAATTATGCGTAACGACATGCCAGTAAAATCAACATGATTTTATATGCAATATTATAATATCGCTTAGTCTTCTCTCTCTCCCTCTCTTTTTAAGAAATGATCAGGTCAGTGATGCTCAGACAGACAGTGGAGCGCTTGGATGGAGGCTTCGTCGCAGTGTGCAGCGTTCATTCCTGACGTGTCTGTCTACATCTGAACCCACCACAGGACTGGACAAACGCGAACTATATAACTTGCGACCGAGCACTTTATCTGATATGGATACGCGCGCCGTGCTGCATTAATTAAAGAGGGGGAGCGTTTAGTGATGCCAACATCCAGAGAGCATCTGTGTTGTCGCTACAAGCGCTCGTGGTGAAGTTGGATTGCGGATCGCTTATTGCATCGAGCCTGAAACACAATCTGAGCCGTTTAGACGCCGCGGATGTGTCTGTGTTGTGTTTGGATGTGAAGACGTTCTCTTTACATCGAGCGATGCGTTTCTGTTGCCTCTGACATTATAAGGAGATGCATGTAAATAAATGACATTAGTCACGCTTGTTTCTATGTGCATTTTGCTGGAGGAGACGGAGAATGAATTGACACCCGCGTTTGCAACTACGGACTTATTTTATTGAAGATCCCGAGGACTTCAGAGGAGCTAATATATCGCCAGTATACATTATTTCTATTGCAATAGAGTTCAAACTATTCTTATATCGGAAATTGACTAACCAATTTGTGCTTCATGTGAAAATATTTAACTTCAAGTCAGAAATATAGTTTAATATGACCGACTGAATCTGTACGCACGCCGACGAACGTCATTTTGAAGGTTACAGCGAGTAAACAAACAAAAACATTTAAGAAACTTGCTAAAAAAAACTTGTAACTGCTTTTAGTGTCTACATCGTGTCATTAGGTCCATCTATGCACCTCCTCATAAATATCAGCTGACCATCTAAGGGCGTGAAGTTCTTACAACCTTCTAATATCTGCTTCTACTTCATACAAAGAGCACTTAGACTTAAAGAACCATGGATATTAAAACCGAGTCTGAAGATAATCTGGACTGTGATCGGCCCGCGCCCATTGAAGTTTTCGCCAGCAGGTCCACGCTCCATGGCATCTCGCACATGTTCAGTTATGAACGCCAGTGCATCAAACGATGCATCTGGATCATGTTTTTCATGGGTTCGTTTTCGTTCTTGGTGCTTGTTTGCGTGGACCGCATCAAGTTTTACTTTCAGTACCCCCATGTTACCAGGCTGGACGAGGTCGCCGCGCCATCGATGTCGTTTCCTGCCATTACCTTCTGCAACCTGAACTCTTTCCGCTTCCCCCGCGTGACGCGCAACGACCTGTACCACGCGGGCGAGCTGCTCGCGCTGTTAAACGGCAGGTGAGTGGCGTGCAAACATGTAAAACACATTTTAATTACAAGGACAGTGACAGATTTCAAAAATGAAACGAGACAAACGTTTTACAAGACTACAACTAGAGTTGTTTGTATTTTGGCTCTATTTTGAAATTGTTCGTTTACGCTTCCGACGCCAAATTGTATCTATGCTGTTAATGTTTTTAATGGCAATACTTCTTATTTATATTCTGATGCTGCTGCTGCTTCCTCCTCTTCTCCTCCCTTTGAACAAAAAAAACAAAATATATATATATATTGATGAATTCAATGATGAAGCAACATTAATTGGGTTTAATGAAAAGTAACTTTAATTTGATTGACCGCTTTTAATCGTTGTTGCCATTTTGTTGACTTTATGTAAGCTAAACCGGTGAGCTCAAGAAGTACTAAATAAAGTTTTAAAATTCAATCAAAGGACCATGTACAGTACATTTTTTTTGCTAATTATAATCTTTTACTTTCGTTAGTTCTTTAGCACCATGACAGTGATACCTTTTTTTAACTTTTTTGAATTTTTTTATTTTTGTAAATAAAGTTATAATTTTATATTATATAAAGCTATTATGAAGCCCAGACACTGTATGCTAAAAGTCTTAAATTCAATTGTTTGGAGATGTAAAGGTTACATATATGCATAATATTCTGAATTATACATGCTTTACCATTACACAAAGGTTATGGAAGCATATATTTGACATTTATTAGTGTTTATTACTGGACTTGTTTATTAGTGTAAGTTTTTATTATTGTTAGTGGTTTCATAAACATAAACATTTTAGAAATTATTTAGCCTTTTATTTGCTTTTATTTACATTTGAGCTGTTTTTGAGCGTATTGAGTTAATTTATGAGGTTGATTGCATTGTGAAGATTCTGTTTGTTTATATTATAAAGTTTAATTAAAAAAGCGGTCTGATAGTAAACGAATGAAACAGAAATGATCTTTGGTTGTTGACAAAGGAAAATGCCATCTTTTTTTTTATCTCAAGGTTTATTTTTGTATGATTCTCCAAAGCCTGACTGTTGTTTGTCAGAATTTGACTGTCATCAGACACTCTTTGTAACTCAATCTCAATCTGTGTTTTAGCTTTGATGGGAGTTGAAGACGAAAACTGTAAACAATCTGCCTTGTAAAAAACGAGAGGAGAGTTTAAGGCGTTGACTTGCCTGTCTGAAAATGAAAAATTATTTCCTCCCCTAAGGTGTTGAAAGCCCCGGTGAGGGCTGAAGTGAATCATCATTGATTTGATGTAACTGATAACACCATGTGTTGTGCTTGTGGCAAAACGCAGCCATTAGAGAAGCAGAAGTTCTGCTCTGAGTTTGGTTTCTTCTCTCAGAGCGGCGATTGTCACTCTGCGGTCGGAGCCGATCCAGAACTCATTGAGCACATCAGTGTCTCTATTGGCAGCACAATCTGTCTCATCGCTTTTCAATAACAACATATTTGGCAGGAATGAATAATTGATGCCGGGCTTAAATTTTAGTTGAACAGTCACGCTCTACTAATATTCGCTTTGCTGGATCACTGTTTGGATGTATTTTGCATTTGAAGGCTTTCTGGTGTGCTGGTTATTCTTAACCGCTCATATGTCAGTTCCAGATTGAAGCTCCATGCCTGTTCTTTGATATCTTGGTTTGGTGCGTTATTTTAAGCATTTTGAAATGAGGCATGTTTAGGGTTAATCTAAACAAACGGCTTTAGGTGAGGTATCTAGCAAGAGGAATGAGGAATTTTAGTATCTTTTTCTCAGAGGAAATATCTGAAATGGAGGGATTTCAGTGTCTCCACATACTCCCCATTTAAACTAACTGTTGTGTAAGAGAAGTATTTTAGATGTTATTTTTCTATCCTGAATTAATTCCAGTGTTCGTTGACTAACTTATAAGGCATAGAACAACTTTTAGTTAGAGTTACACCAGTCCGTCATTCACGTAATTTCCTCTATAAAGGCATCACTACGGAAACGTGACTAGAGATAGCACATAGCAACCAACTGGAACCCAATCGCCATGGGAACTGGGAGAGCATCTGGGCAAAGTTTCCACCACCAACTCGGAAACACTCTTGCAAAACACGGTCAGATAATGTATGTTACTTAATGACCAAATAGATAAACAATTTGCATACAATGTTCACATGTCTGGTACAAGATTAGGGTAAATGCAATCCATCGTAGGTCAAATACAAAATTCAGTGTACTTTTGCCAGATATTACCCACAATCCTCTTAAAAACCTGTATTGCATTAACGCTATAGAAAAGGCTGGACAACTTTGGCCCGAAGGGAGTCCCTCAGAGTTTAGCTCCAACCTTAATCAAACACACCTGAACAAGCTAATCAATGTCTTCAAGATCGTTGGACAGTGACCCTCTAGGACCAAACACTGCCATAGAAGAACCCTTTTGGATTCCACAAAGGACCTTATACAGGTACTGAATGAAGAAGACCATTAAGAATGGAAAGATTTCATGGATGTTAAAGTTTCTTCATGAAATCACTGATGCCATTAAAGTACTCTGCCTTAGAGAAGAAATTCCTAATTGCTACAGTACTTATTAATAGTTAGTAAGGTAGTTATTAGTTTAGGTATTGGGTAGAATAAGGGATGTAGAATATGGTTATGCAGAACATGTGCTTTATAAGAAACAGCCAGTAGGTTAATAATAACCATGCTAAACTGGTACATAACAGTGAGAGTTGGCCCCAATTAGGGCTGGGCAATTTAATCGTCAATGTATTCATGCACGTTTCGTCAGTAAAGCTGGTTCTTTGATTAGCGGTAAATCTCAATCCGAGATGAAAACAGGTGATGTACCGCAATATTTCGTTCACTCTCGCATGTGATTCACCTGTGATTATGCGTGCAAACTGCGTAGCTTTTCAGTCTTGGCAGCCCTAGTTTACGGTACTATCAATGTAATGCAATTGTAGTACTTGCGCTTTTCCTGTAAACCATGCGTTTTCATTCATAGTGTAGATAACTGCAAATGGGGATGCAACCGGCTTAGGAATTCGCAGCATTAATGTTGTGGTTTGAAGATCGTACACTGCTTGTGATGTGGTCTCGAGTAAGATGCAGTGACAGCTCAGGCCGATAGTTATCGTGGCGTGACAGGCAGAACTTTCCTGCTTTATTCTCTCTGGGATTCATTAGCAGATGTCATCACGGCTCTATTGAGTCTATTAGAAAAGCTTCACTGGCGATCACTTCACATTCCCAAGCAATGCAAAACTGGTGCTCTTAAATTTAATATGCCCTCAGTCCACCGCGCTTTAGTCTGTCACATCAGAGCAGCATTATATGTTAATGATCCCATATACAGTTTCCATAGGAAATGTGTGAGGGTGTGCATCGAAAAAATGAAGTACTTTGGTTTCAGATCTATTTCTTGACTCATTATTTGATTAGACAGATGAAAGTCTTTGTCAGTTATATGAAAAGACTGGCGAGACTAAACATTATCATAATGCGTGTTGCTAGGGTGTTTTTCTTTGGTTGCTTGCAGCCCTAAATCAAAAAAAAAAAAAGAAAGAAAAATCCTACGAAGTCCCCAATATATGGTTGTTGGACCGCTTTTATCATCTCTTGGGTGAAATAATTTTTGAACAACCACAGCTGAGTACTAGTAGTAATGCTGCATTTATTAAGTGGTGCAGTGTAGTGTGAGGTAATTTCGTTACTGTCATTATCTTCTAATTGCAGCAATTCTAAAACACTACATACTACTTAAAAAACAGGACGAATTGTACACCCTCTCTACTGTGCAGTGCAGTATTACAGATGACGTGACCTGAAAGAGTCTGGATGTCAGTGAGTGACATTTCAGATCATCTCATTCTCATCAGTTCTCTTCTCATCTCGCGTTGGGATCTTTTAAAAAGCCACGTTCATCTTCAAAGATCGCTGGATCAGTGTGAAATGAGATCAGTTGAGCTGCGTTTCTTTCAGATTTAGTCTCCGTTTCAGGCATGCCTTTGTGTTGAGGTTAAACACCTGGAGCGTTCGGTCGATTTATTTATTCGGTTGCTGACAAGCCATCATATAACACCTAAGTTATTTTCTGCCTGCTTCATTATTTAATCAGTTCTATTGTTTCCATTGGGCCAAGTGGAGTATTTAACATGTTTAATGCTGGCGGCCTTGAAGGAGCGGCTCTGAAAAGGTATTGAAAAGTTCCATGAGTAAAAGGCAGAGAGAAAATATGAAATGCGTTAGTGCGTTGAAAGATTCAAAATGAATGCTTCGTGTTGTCATTGCAGCGGCCTTTGGGCTAGACACTCGCTGAGACTGCACACTTGGACAGAAAACGAATATTGTCCAACTGATCACAAGCTCATATCTGTAATTAGGGCTGCAACTAACAATTATTTTGATAATCGATCAGTTGGGCGATTATTTTTTCGATTAATCGGATAAAATATAAACGCTTCGTTAATTGGATTGTTTTGCTTATAACCATAACTATATATATATATTAGGGCCGGGACTCGATTAAAAAAATTAATCTATTTAATTAGAGGCTTTGCAATTAATTAATCGACATTAATCGCATTTAAACATTTGACCTGAGAACAGTGAGAAGTACGTTTTTTCATATGGATTTTTAGTATACCATTGAATAATGACTGAATACATAAGCTTAAGCAACAAAATATTGTTTATTTTTGTTCAACCAAGTCCAACAGACCAGTGCAATATTGCCATTAAGTGTAGCAATAGGATATTTAGAAATATAGTAGCCTACATTTCAGAAATTCAGGAACCCTATAGGTAGGTAGACCTTTGTAAACTGTTTTTTAAGTGGTAGAAGTCCCCAAACGTTTACATTAGTGCCTGAAGGAGGTACTTTAACAGTGGGCACTCCTCCAAAACACATATTTTTCTACAGTCTGTGCTATCATGAGACGGTGCCTGCACTGTGTTCAGAGATGCTATAGATGGCTTCCCCATTTAAGGTCTGTGGTAGAGTACAAAGCCAGCACCGCACAAGCACATTCAGTAATGCTTTGATGTGGTGCACACATTCAGCTAAACAGCCATCTATTTAACTCCTCTTGTGTTCCTTTACACTCCTTTTTTTGTTTATCTGTAGCTCACATGCACTATTTTCCCTTTCCATTGTGCATTTTTAAGCTAAACATACAGCAGTGTAAGATCACACCCCTCGCACCTTCACACAAATATTCTTCTGATCTCGCTGCCAATGTAAGGTGGAGTCATGCAGGGAGCTTTTTCATGGCCTCAATTTACACAATGGGAACGGTGCGCTCTGTAATTCTACCTTGACTTTCACCACAATGTGTTTCCATTGATTACTGTCAGCTGATGGAGTTCTGGCTCCTTGTCACTTGTTCTTCTTCAGTAATACTGCACTTACACTATTGGATGAGAGCAAAATTTGGACTGAATTGAGCTGAATAGTGCCACTAACTACCTACCCCTACAGTGTTATTCAACAGAATTCAATCTACATTGGTCAATTCCAAACAACGAGATGATACTGTTAGTATTACAATAAAAAAAAAAATGATAAAAAAAGCTTACAAATAGGACAAATACAATAGAACAAAATATACTAAAGCCTGCTAAAAAATAATAAAATAATAGCTTACTATACTGTTACAAAAGCTGTCAACTTTTCAAAAGGAACAGTTTTACCAAAATTTACCTTTTTGGTATAAACATGTAATTTTTGAAAAGGTACCGCCCCGGTGACAGCTTTTTTACCTTAATTTCCAACCTGGTCTCTTAAAAATATGTACTTCTGTGCACTTTTTGTGCAACATCGTTTTATGTTCCTTACTGCACGTTTTGCTGCAGTTTCAAAGCGAAATGTCCATTGAGTGGCACTAAAACACAGGTTCAATATGTGTCACCTCATGTTAATATAGCCATGTATTGCTGAGTTTTTATTACATTGCTTCAGTTACGTATTGCGATGGTTCAGAATTCAGAAATAACTTTTGCTTAAAGTTAATGCTCTATCATGTTGTAATTATGCAGAAATTGCACTTTATTAATTGAATGTGTGAAAAGGAATAAAAGGTGTCAGAGTTTTACTGTCTGAAGTGTTTATTTCTTTTGGAAACTGCAGTGATGATCTTATTGGTACATATTCATGACTCGCTAATGCACCAAGGTACATTAATGCCATGACACCAAGCAGTTAATTTGGTGTTTATTTGGAGTGTGCAGAAACATAACAATAAAATACAAATATAAAACACTGCGTTGTCTCCTTCTTAAGAGTTAAATATACACTGATTCTTATTACTAAATTTGTTCAGTAAACAGCAGTGTATGATTATTTATAATTTATAATTTTCTTTGGTTGTTTGTTTTACTGGCTGCTGTCACTTTAAGACAGAATGCACAAAAGAATTTGATTACTTTCTCAACTCTTCATGTCCACTTATGGCAATAACTAACAGCATTTAAGTGAAAACTCAACAATATGGACATTTTGACATACTTTAGTGTATTTGTCCGTAGCGCATATCTGAAACCCAAAGTCATCTATACATGTCCACATTTCACTCCATTTTTGATCTTGTATACAAAAAAGCAACCTGGGAAGCCGCATCACTTACACAGCTCAATATGTTTTTAACTCACTATGCCTCACTATGTGGCCACTGTTTTGTGGGCTAAAGGAGGATCTAAAGGAGGTATTATCATAGGTCTATATTACAACACATGATTTGACTGATTTGGGTGATACATAGGAAGAGCAATAGTGTTCCGCTTTAAAGGAAAGAAACAGAATGCACATTGTGTTGTCATAACCTTTGGAAGCCAAAATCAAAAAACTAAACTAAAATTCTATTAATCACTCATTTTTTTTAAATATCTTTGAGATCAAAGGGCCCCCTAGTGGTTCAGGGCCTTGTGCAATTTGAGCAGTTTGCATATAGAGAGGACCAGCACTGACTGTGGAAAGTTGATGTGCTGACAATGCAGATATATAAAGACTCGATTCCTAAAGACATAGTCTACCAAGAGCGGCACAAATTAGAAACTATCACAGCAATGTTAAACAAAAAATTGCTTTTCTTAGTGGTAAAGTATAAGACAAAACCAGTAAACTGTTGCATGATTCATACAATGCTCTTCCATAAATTTTGCAGCTGAAAAGGAAACTCCTGTATAATAACTATGTTTAAGTAATTTTTTTTTTACTTCATGGCTTTAGTAAATCCTGACAGAATTCTTTTTGTGATCGTTCTGACAATAACGGAGTTTCAGGAGCAGCGTGACTGAATTAATCACAGCTGCTTCGCATCTCCTAATCACGTTCACCTAATCATTCCCTTACCTACCCGCTATAAATACTCCTGCCTTCCTCTTTCTGGCATCTCGCTTTTGCAAGGACACGCTAACTAGCCACTCCAAGCTAAACTAAGATGTCGCAGTCAGACTCGTCCGACTACCTCAACGAGGAGCCCGCTCCCCGCCCTCAGCTCTCTCAAGTCCCGGCTTCCCTTCAAGCCCCGACCGCTCAGCGAGCCGCCGCTCATCAAGCCGCTGCCCAGCCGCATGCCGCCACACAGCCTCAGCCGCCAGCAGATGCCGCGGCCCCCAGCAGAGGCCGAAGGCCTACCCGGGCCGTTAGCAACTCTGCTAACAGGCCACGCTCCCGCTCTCCACCACCATCAAGACCTCAAGCCACTTCACCCGCTTCATCCTACGCTTCAGCTCGCTCCTCATCCG
>JAUCMU010000047.1:2418008-2457126 GCA_032275025.1 Enteromius treurensis | reverse complement strand
TTGATGCCAGATGGCAGTCACCTGGAGGCAATATGTAATGCTCCGTCACCTGTGGATGCATCTACGCTAAGATCGTTTTTAGGCCTTACAGCATGGTATGCAAAATTCATTCCAAACTTCGCAGCTGTAGTCGAACCTATGAGAGATGTGCTTAGAGCAAATTCAGAGTTCAGTTGGACTACAAAAGCTCAGAAGAGTTTCCAAAAAGTCAGACAACTGATTGCAGAGAGCTCTGCACTGGCTTTATTTGACCCAGCATTGCCTACAATTGTCACAACTGACGCATCAGATTATGGTATCGGTGGTGTTCTAACCCAGCTCCATCCAGATAAATCAGAGAGGACAGTGGCTTTCGCTTCTAGAGCCCTGACTGCTACAGAGAGGAAATATTCGGTAGTCGAAAAAGAAGCCCTCGCTTGTGTTTGGACCACTGAGCGCTGGAGAACATATCTGTGGGGAATAAAATTCAAGTTACGATCAGACCACCAAGCACTGACTACCCTCTTGACTACTAAGGGCATGGGAAGGGCTGGACTGAGAGTAGCCCGATGGTCCGCCAGATTGCTTTGCTTTAATTACGATATGGAGTACAAGCGTGGTGTTGACAACCAGATCGCAGACTGTCTGTCCCGATTGCCCCTGCCAAATGACACTAACCCAGACTTGGACGCCGAACCAGAAACTGTAGCTGCCGTGAGCACCCTGTTGTCAGCTGTGCCGCTGACTGAATTTGCTGTCGAATGCTTGTCCTGCCCTGAGCTTACCAAACTTCGCAAGCTTGTTGAGAGCGGTTGGCCGGCAACAGCTAAAAGTCTGCCTGATGACATGAGTCCTTACTTTCCAGTACGAAATGAACTGTCTATTCATGACTCATACGTGTTGAGAGGAACGCATAAGTTGATTGCACCACTCTGTTTGCGTTCAAGGTTGGTCACTCTAGCTCACGAGTGCCATCAAGGGATCGTAAGGACCAAGCAAAGGCTGAGAGAGCTATATTGGTGGCCTAAGATGGATTTACAAGTACAGTCCACCATATCAACCTGTGTCACCTGCCAGCTGCATGATAAGACTGCTAGAACCACACATGCACCACTGACTCCAGTTGAGTATCCAGCAGGGCCTTGGCAGAAACTTGGCATGGATGTGGTAGGTCCTTTTGAGATAGGTCCTGTTAGCTGCAGATATGCTATTACATTAATTGATTACTACTCCAAATGGCCAGAAGTAGCATTTGTATCGAACGTGACAGTAGAGACTGTGAGGAGTTTCCTGACATCAGTCTTCAGCCAAAAAGGGAATCCACTGGAGATTGTCACAGATAACGGCCCTCAATTTCGCTCTTCAGAGTTTAAAGAATTTCTGCAAGAGAGAGATGTCAAACACATTCGCACCTCCATATACCATCCTGAAGGAAATGGAGCGGTTGAACGTTGGAATAAGGTACTGAAGGATGCTATTCTGACGGCACAAAGAGAACGAGTTCCTTGGACTTCCTTTGTTGTAGAGTTCTTGCAATCGTACAGAGCTACCCCTCACGCCACTACAGGAACGTCACCTTTCGAGCTTCTGTTCGGAAGAAAGATGAGAACAAAGTTGTCAATTCTCACACCATGCAATATAACCCCTGCCACAAGGAAACTGAGGACCATAGTAAAGAAGAAACAACTAAAAATGAAAGCTTACCTGGATACAAAACGGAAGGCAGAAATCCCAAAGCTAAGGGAAGGGGATTGTGTACGTGTGAGAAAACCAGTACGTGTTAAGAAAGGAACCTCAAAATTCAGTGGCCCCATGCAGATTATCAGGAGAAAGGGAAAGCACAGCTACGAATTGAACGATGGACGGACATGGGATGTGTCTCACCTGGCACCAGTGCATACAGATCTCAGGTTAGCGGAACAACCAAGTTCTGCTTTAACATCTGAAAATGTGGATAGTCCTATAAGACAGCGTGTCAGAAGAAAGCCAATGTGGCTGGAGGACTATGTAACGTAAACCTGAACAGCAAGATGGTAAAAGAGAAACCACGATATGTGTAAGGTTCAGTCAGACTGTTATAATATCCATAAAAATGTTTATGTTGTGTTTGGGGGATTAACAAGATATTGTTTGGTAGATTGATTAAGTATACATATGTATCTACCCATATATGTATAAGAGAAAAAGGGTAAATTCCAGGCTTTTGGTTCTTGTCTGCATTACTGTACAAGGTTAAGAGAGTACAGGTGTTATTGTTAAGTAAGGGAGAGATGTTGTGTTTGATTACAAACTCTGTTATTGAGAAGTACCACTAGAGGGAGCTGTTGTAGAAAAAGAGTATCACGCAGGGAGGAGAAGAAGTGTGTGACTGTTGAGTCTTGCTGAGTAAAGCTGTTGAAACAGATAAAGCTGAGTGTTCTTTCTGGGTTTGTACTGATACATAACAGTGTGTTTTTTACAGCCAAATGTATTTAGTGATTTATTCGATTAATTAATTGGGATGTTGTGGAATTAATTAGATTAAAAATTTAATCGACTGCCTGAGACTAAGTAAATATTTTATTCACAACCAGCAAATAACTGATATGAAATAAATAAATAACAAGTACAGGTAGACTTACCAGAACTTATATAATAGTGCTTAAACACTACACAGGACAAAAATAAGAAAAAGAAAAAAAAAAAGTCATTTTTTTTATTACTCTGAAAGTACAAAGCAAGCATGAGCAAAAAGTGACTTTGTATAATAGTTTAGAGTAGGCTATATGTCACAACCATTACCTCACACCATTCCGCTATTAATTTCATTTGTGCATATTGTTAATGCTGCATGTTTATGATGTGGAGTTGAGTTTACACACACACAATCACACACACACACAAATCAACCATTGACAAGAACATGCTGAACAGAACAGATCATTCTGGCAATCTTCTGACAACTGGGAACGTCTGAATTAATTAAATTTCAGTTTAGCATTTTCTTGATGATAACAGGGAAACATCACTAATGAAGTTTTGCTTTCTTTATAAGAGAAAACAGTCTGAAAAATAATGAAAACTTGCTGTAAATCTCCAAGCTTATAATATATTCATACAAACAGAAGCATGTCAGTTGTTGTTGTTTACATTTTCAAAAATCATGTTTTTACTATGTCATCAATGTATTAGTGCTTTATTGTTTTAGTTAGCTGTTGTTGTTTTGTCTACACGTCTACATGCTGGACAGTTGTCCTGTCAATCAACAGACAATATAGCAACAACAGGGAACATTTGTAATCTTTCATTCAAGAAGATAATCCTCAGGAGGACTGTAAGGAATTGTGTAATTACCAGCTGTTTAGAAGTTAGAAGTGTTTAATTTTAGAGAATGTGATCACCACAAATAACTATTTCTATTTGTGGAAGGTGTCTGAGATCTTTCTTTCTGGCTTTCTTTTCTGTCGTCACCTATCCCCATAGCGAGTATCCAATCAATGAGAAGAGCCTGGAGCGCTGTCCGTGGTGCTGGAAGGGCGACTCTCAAGTTCTCCTTTTACTCTAATGCCCGAAGAGTCTTGGATATTTGATACCTGATTAGGCGGACGTAAACCAAACTAGAGTCCATTGGGAGTGTAATGCCTGGAAAATGTCTGCTTATTATTTTTAGTCTGGGTGGTTCTTTAAAAGGTTAACTCCATTATTGCTTCTATCTCTATAACTTCTCTCGATTATTTTTTATCGACTTGGCATATAAAAATATCAAATGGCATTTCCCATTTGAGTTCTTCCTCAGTAAGTGCAGAGAATAAATGATGCAGGTTATAACCACGCTGATTTTTAATACAGCCCATACATATATATATATTTTTTTTTTATTTTTTTTTTTTTTATATATATAATTTAATTTTACATTTGCAAGTTTAGTTTTGGTGCAAATCATTACACCGCATGTCTTCGCAAGTTCAAGTGGGGTGTTCCCCTTTAAGAAGATCGTCGTAATATTACGCATCTGTTTTTATGTCGACGCTCGTCTTCCCTCACGAGGCTCTCAAACAAACCTCACGCACCAGAATCCCTCATTATCGGCAGCAGCACCGCCCCGTCGACTCGCCCTCCCGAGCAGCGGAGCACCGCTGTGGCGGAGTCCTTGACGGGGACGAACAGCCGGGTAACCACGACAAAACACTGCTGTTTACATGAAGGCAGGCTGATTCTCGCAGGAAGGCTGCAACCAGGTAAATGTCAAATGTTTGCATTGCAGCATGACGTGCGTATCGTGATGCATCTTTGTAGCGAAGGGCTCTTTCTGCATTTCCCGTGCGTAGGACAAACCAAGGACCGTGACGCGCCAGGTATAGGCTTTATATGATGTCTGACTGTACCGAGCAAAACGAAATTTTACATTCGCACGCTGCATGGAGTTTATTTGCACGCCGTTTGTCGGGTTTCGGTGTTTCGATGCGCGCGCTCACAGCAGATGTTTCCCTGCAGCGAGCATGCGTGTGCGTTTGCTTTTGTTTTGGTTTTGCGCTTGTAATCTAGACCTGTGTTTTTAAAACTTTCTGTTTGTCGTTCTGTAGCTCTGGGGAATGCTTCATTTCAGATTTGGTTTCGGTACGTTTCGTGCGCTCTGAGTCGTGACAGGGACAGTGTAGTTTTAGGGCCTAGGGTGCAGTATGACCTTGCTTGAATCCCTGGAAGGACTTGCGGTTTTCAGAGAAAGTGTGCTTAGTAGTGGATTTGTGAGGATCTGGAAAGATCATCATGCGTAGTCCTTATCGCAACCAAGCAAGTCTACATTATTGTGAACATATTAAAGCAGGTTAAACTGTGCAGTGTGTCATCGTGCATAGTAATTTCTCTGGTGCTTGGATGCTGTTTGTTGCATGTAGACTTGCTACTGAGGCTTGCCTTGCGGATGTGTAATGTCACCACCATGCCATCCCATCTGTCTGTCTCACCAAATACACACAAGCTAGGAAAGCCAATCACACCACTTGTGCAGTTCACTAGAACAGTGGCTGAATGGCTGTCTCCATGGTGACTGCTCTACATCTTCTCTGCATGCAGGTCAATCTTCCACAGCGTTTCTTTACCACATTGGTTTCGGCCATATGTGCTTCAGCTACAATGAGCACACTCAATAATATGATGATAATAAAATTTCACTCCTCAGGGTGAATGCAGGTAAAGTGTGACACTTACACGTAACCTTCCCACAATGCACAAACAACAGCACATAGCACAATGACTAAATACTGAACTCAAATTAAATTGAAAGGTTTATATAGTACATAAATAATCTTGATTCTAAATACTAAAAAGTAGCATTTAAGGCTTAGTTTAGGAAATATCAATATTAGCCTATTATTTACTCATCCTCAAGCCATCCTAGGTGTATATAACTTTCTTCTTCCAGAAAAATCCAACTGGAGTTATATTAAAAATTGTCCTGGCACTTCTAAGCTCCATCAGTGCAGTGGGCAGATGTTTCAGTTCAACGGTCCAACACTCTTCAAATAAAGCATGCACCCATAATATAATGTGCCTCACATGGCTCCAGGGGGGTGAATAAAGTCCTTTTATAGTGAATCCATGTATTTTTCTAAGATAAATATCCATATATCAAATGTAATAAACATTTCTCTTTCACTTAATCTAGCTGTGGTACATGAAAGGTGTTCAGGCGGATGATGTAGGACATAAGAGTAGTGCGTGACAAATGCAAAGAGATGAAACAAAACAAACACTGTTTGTTTGTTAGGTTTTTTTTTTGACTGTTGAACAGAAACACCCGTCCACTGCACTGATAGAGTTTGGAGTAGCCAGAACAGTTTTTAATATAGCTCAGATTGGATTCATCTGAAAGAGGAAAGTCATATATGTACAGTACGTGTATAGTAAAACACAGGCATATTTAAATCTTGGCGTAAACTAACCCCAAAGGGAGAATTCACGCAGAAGTAGTGTAGTCTACGTGATACGCGGGTATACTAGAAAAGGTGAAGGATTTGCATATACCCACTTAAAAAAATCATGCGGATACATATCAATTGTCACAGACTTTTTACATGTTCATTCATAAATCCACCCTGTCTGAGTTGAGAGTTTTTGATAATCACGCTGTTTCTTTTGACGAGTGTTGCGATTGTGCAAGCTTGAAATTAACTTATGTGAATCACTAAAGGACTGCTTCGGGGGAAACAGTAGACAGGAACGTTAACATAGAAACTACACAAGATGAGACAGACAAGCATTATTCAGTACATAGAGAAAACAAAAATCACATTATTTATGGGTTTATATGAACATAACAGTAAGTTATTTAAATAAACAAAAAATGTATATTGCGTGTATATAAGCCTACTTACACTTCTGACTATAACAGTACTGCCTAAATTTGATCTATTTCATCAACTAAAAGTGTTTAAAACAAACTCACAACTGAGCAGCTACACATATCCATTAACACAGCTTGTTTCGTTTTATGTCCTGAGCAAGATATTTACACAAAATATGTTTACATATAGTCCACATATAGGTTTGGGAGCCATTGGTTCTTAATACTGTGTGCGGTTACCTGGATGAACTACAACTACTGTTTTGTTTGTTTTGTGATGATTGTTCTTGTTTGTTCTGAACGCTGTTCTTCAGAAAGATCCGCCACATCCTGCAGATTCTTCCGTTTTCCAGCATCTTTTGCATATTTGAACTCTTTCCAACGGTGACTGTATGATTTTGTAATCCATCTTTTCACACTGAGGACAGTTTAGGGACTCAAACACAACTATTGAAAAAATATCAAACATTCACAGATGCTCCAGAAGAAAACAAGATGCATTCAGAGCATGAATATGTTCAAAGCTTTTTCCTTTTTTTTCCAATATAGTACTGCTTTTTGCAAGCAACAGAAGATATTTTAATGTTTCCAGAAGACAAATTAAATACAATTTACCTAGATCTTCACATTTAAAAAGTTGTATTTATTTATAAATCTACTTTAGCTATTGAAATACAACTACTGAAATATAGTTCATGGTCGTGACGGCTGCTGTATTGTTTATTCATTTCAGAGCATTCATGCTGCATTTATCTGTCCACATGGAATGCATTTAGCTCCATTCAATCCACTGACTGAGTGATCACTGCCCTCTTAGGACCCATGAGGGATGACATGATAAATGACTTCATAATCGCTTCCGTCTGATCATTCCTAATCCCTCTTCGTCGGGCTTCCATTAGATTCAGGCTAACATAAGATGGGCCTGTTGATAGAGCGTACTACCAGATTTATTAAAGCAATAATTTTGAAGTAAACATTCTGTTAGTATTATTTATTCATCGTTTTAATTCCAAACTTATTTTCTTTATTCTGTAACGAAAATATTTTGAAGACTCTCCACAGGTGTTTTCCGTGCAAATATCAAAGTGACAATCACTGTTTAACTAAGGATTTGTTAATAAATTAAACTGATGAAACTTTATGCTTTAGAAGTTTTTATTTTAATTAGTAAGTTTGATATTTGCTTTATTAATTTTTTTCTGTAAGTTTTAGTCATTTTAGTGCAAGGTAACAGCATTTTTTGAGTTTCTATCCTTTTATTTTAGTTTATGGTAGCTCTGGGTAACATTTTAAGGTTTCCTTGTTAAACGTTACATGTACTTACTATTATAATAACTATCAATTATGCATAATTGCAAGCAAGTAACCATAAACCAGACCCTAATCCTAACCCAAAACATATCGTAAGTACATGTAGCTAATTAATATCACTCAGTACTTAAATGTATAATTACACTGTAACAACAACACCCTAATCAATCAATCACTTCTATTTATACAGCGCTTTTAACAATACAGATTGTAGAAAATCACTGAACATTATCAAATAGGAGAATAGAGTGATGGTAATGTATAATGAAAAGATAAAATAAAGTATAACTAATTGATTTCAATTTATGAAAACCATTAAATCTTTCTTATATTAGTTAACAATAAGAGTGCTCATCATGTGGTTTCTGAAATCTTATGGAGTATAAATTATATAGACTACTTTATAGTGCCTTGATGTATGTATGTATATATATATAAAGAGCTTGACATGGTCACTGTAAAACGCTGCTGTATGAAAAAGATGCGTAGATTCTGCTGCTTTCCACTTTGTCTTTCATTACCTGCTTTATATTTAAGCCAGTGTGTGATATTTTGCTGTGTATGAGCAAGTGTTTCAGCTGTAATGTAGCTTGAATGTGGCCTGTGAGAGAGAATAGATGTGCTGGGTCATAACAATCACTCATCTGCAGATTTCTGCACATCTCATACAACAGCAGCCAGAGGTCAGCCAGTGCTGTAGCAGGAGCATGACACAGCAGATTTCCTCATCAAAATAATGCAAATACAGTTTTCTTTTTCTAAGCCATCAATATTTTTAGATTTGTATTTGTGTATGTGGCAAGCTTCATGATAAGTTATTCTTAAATAAGTTATTCTTAAATAAATAAGTTAATTTTCCTTTGAATTTGAATAGGCCTATTCATTGTTTTATTTGTGTATTTGATACAAACCAGGCAGACGGTATAAAATATGAGAGAGACAGAGACTGTAGTCTTCTGCATCGGTGCAAAGTTTAAACAGATAGGATATATCTCACAGTTGCGCTGTATTTTATGACTCACACTGCGTCAGAGGGAGACCACACTGACCCGCTACTGACTCTGCACCTGCACATTTTCCAAAACATATATTCAATATATTTATTCATAATATAGGTCCTCATTTGAGCTTTTATAATTGCACTTACATTTAGTTTACTTTACTTTTTATTTCACTTACATCACATTTTTTTTTTAATTTTATCTTTATTTTATTTATTGAACATTTTTTCATCACCCAAACAACCCCGAGTGTTTGAAAGGTCATGTCAGTATGGTAAATGATTGAGTTGAGGAACATATTGCAGTGTATCATTGGTTATACCGAGCTGTGCCAGTTCCTTTTTAATTATTTAGATCATTAATCCTTCTTTTCCCTCAGCATGTCTCTCAGGATGCCCAATGTAGCTTTCCTCTTTTGTCCTCTTTCTCTCAAATGAAATATTCTAGCTGTATCAGGAATGAAAACCTTTTAAAGGTTCTGGGTAGATCTTGATTTCACTGAGTAATCTGATTGTGAAAGTTAAAGCTCTATTCTTTCTGTTGTCTGGCTTTGCACCAACGCAGAGTCAGAGACCAACCAGTCTGTGTCAGCAGCACAGTGTTAAATATATTACAGCTCCGCAAGCAACGCTGCTATCAGATCTGCTGAGTGTGAAGAGATCAGAAAGATTAGATGGAACGGACAGATTCTTATGTTTTCTTTTGACTTTGATGGCATGATCTGCTTCACATGATACTGTAAGAGGAAAAAAATCTTAAAGGGACAGTTCACCTAAAAGGGAAATCATTTATTCTTTCTGTTATGGAACATGAACTTTTTTTAAAAAGGAGATACTTTTATTTTCTGCGGAACAAATAAAGATTTGGTCTGACATGGAAGGTAACCAAATGATGAGAAAAGTGAATTTTTGGGTGAACTGTCCATTTAATTGTATTGTAGTGTGATAGCAAACCTGAAATATTTGTTTCCTCCTTAGCAAACTCCTATTATGTAAATGTGATAAGGGTGGATACATGGTTTGATGAAGAAAATCAATCCATTTCCTCAAATGAAGCTAACAACATTGTCTGTGTACTTGTGTTTTATTTAGGCTGGCTGCAGCTGAGCTTTTCAAGCTGTGTTGACAGAGAGGAAGACAGATCCAGCTGAAGAAGGAGAAGGAGGAGAGAGGACTGCTGACTCCATGTCTTCGCCTTCAAATAAAAGATCTGGCTCTGGATCGCGCAAGTATGGCACCTTTTGTCTCTCTTGAAGTCTTCTTTCTAACAGATATTCTTTCAAACTTGCAGCTGTGTTGGTGCTTTGCTGTAATATCTAACCCTTCTCTTAATCACAGAGAAGCAGATCTCTGCTGCAGTTTAATGACACTTTGAGCTTCAAGAGCTTTGATAATCCTTTCTCTCTCTCACTTTTCCACTGCTGGCATTAATACATCAGCTGTTTAGCTCTTTCAATTTCACTCTCTGCTGTCAAGACCTTTTTTCCCCCTACAACTGCCATATAAAAACTTTGTATAAAAACTTCAGTTTAAAAGATTAATAAGCATATTAATGTACTTGGATTTATTAAACGCATACACACAAATGTACACTATCGTTTAAAAGTTTGGGGTTGGTGTGATTAGTCTCTAATGGAAGGTTGCATTTATTCAATCGAAAAAAAAAAAGGATTATTTCATTTTATAATAACTGGTTTCAAAAAGTATTTTAAAAAGTAGTGTATTGTTGTGATGTTAAAGCTGAATTTTCAGTATCATTACTCCAGTCATACAGTAAGTGCCAGATGATCCTTCAGAGATAAAGTAAACGCTGAATAACTGCTAAAGAAATATTTTTAGTATTATCAATGGTCAAATAGTTATGCTGTATATATTTTGGATTTTTTTTAAGGATTCTTTGATGACTAGAAAGTTCAAAAGAACAGCATTTATACGAAACTGACATTTTTGTAGAAATGCAAAATTATCCAAAGAGCAATTTAAATAGATAAAAGATGAATAACAAATTGAATTATAGACGAAACATTTGTAATTCAGTTGTTCAACAAGCACATTGATAAAGCAATATTTTTAATAAGCAAATGTAAAATGATGACACAATAAGTTTTTATTTGGTTTCATTGTTTACATCTACAAGTTGTCAAGTGTCACTTTAAACCTAGACACGACATCCTGAATATCTTCCACATATCTTCCACTATTTAAACAAAATATTTAAAAAAGTGTTATTTGATGTAACAACTGCAGTAAAAATATATTATTGTACGAATCTCAATTAATTGTGTACAGTGATATATAAATTAAGCAGTTACGTCTAAAAGTGTAGTTTCCTTTGTAAGCCACACCCGTATGCAATTCTATATGAATACAGATCATTTTATGAATTCAAGATATATACTGGTATTGCGATGAGTTTTAATGGTAATATTGCAGTAGAGCCCAGCTCTGTGCCTCTGTCTCATCTCTGTTTCCTCAGATTCAACCTGCTGAAGGCCCTACAGCCTAAGCACCGCTTGCAACAAATGCTGTCGTCTCCCACTGCATCCCCTGTGTGAGACTCTGATTCAGTACCCTACAGTAGGGCATGACTGTAGTAGTCAACACTGCTGCACTGGCCATTCACACGCCGATTTAACACCGGCCCGTTACCTGCCACCACTGATGCTGATGTCGGGGATCGGAGAAGGCAGTTTACACTGAACTCACCGGTCTTTGACAGAGGCTCAAAGGAAGTGCAAATGGATCAGTTAATGATCTGTAAATCTGTTCTATGAGACGTCTTTTTGATCTGTGAGATCGACTACAAATGAATGTGATATTTTCACAGCGATTCTAACGAGTGTGTGGCAATGCAGTGCACATATTCACTACACATTACCCAACTTTCCCTCAATTAGTCCATGTCACTGAAGACATAATGGACGTACCTGCTCTGGCCAACTACCCTGGCTGTTTTTTTCTTTCTCCCTTCCCTTCTTCTCCTTGCTATCAGTATTGATAGCAGAGTCCTGTTTATCTCTATCACTCCTCAAGCACGCTTTGTTTGTTTCTGGTCTTTCACTTTTCTTTGCGTTGCTCTCACCTTAACCATGACCTTGGCTTGCTTTCATGGTTAGGTAGTTCAACAAAAATCTTATAGCACCAATGGTGGTCCTGGTGGACTGTAGTTATAGCGGCTTGTTATTTTAAAAGTGCTGTTTTGATTGGTCTATTTTTATATAAAATGTTAAGCAGTTTACCTCAAGAGAATTATAATTTAGACAATATTTTGTTATTTTAATGTTGTTTATATGCTATTACATTACTATTTTAGATTGTATTTTTATATTTTCAGTATTCAGTAAGTTTTAGTGTTTATGTGTGTCATTTTTTATTCATTATTATTTCCAATTATTATGCTCTGTTTAGCTTCAATAGATTTTTATTATAGTTTTAGTATGTTTAGCACTTCAACTTCAGTGGTCGGCTGAAACAAGGTTTTCAGTGGTGGCTCCTGATACTGATATTTACTCAAAACTCACTCACAAAACCGAAATAAAAACGAAAACCAGTTTAATAATATCAGACCATTACTGGATTCAAAGTTATCCATCATGCCTGTAAAAACAGCCCTCTGCACCACCTAAAGAAAATGCTTTCTTTCAGCGCTGCTAACCCAATTTAATTTTCCCAAAAGAGAATGTTTCTGGGAGATTAAAGATTCAAGTCATTATGCTCTAAGCTACCGCATGATTCATTGCTTCTAGTATTTGACAGGTGATTGTGTGTTGTTACGAATTTGGTAGGCTGTGTGAGGTCAGCATACAGCATGATCTTGAAATCAGATAATTAGATAGAATCTTGCGTTTCGATAAAAGAGACTTTTAATGCCAGCAAGGATGTAATTCTGTCAAAAGTAATTTAGTAAGCTTTGTATAATATGTCTAGCATGATTTTCTTATATTCTTTTAAGTGTTGCAAACCGGCTCTGATCCTTCCCAGTGCTAGTGTTACTTACAACCAGAATTAATAAGAAGCTCCTTTTATCTTTCTCTCTGTCCTCCCCTGAATGCTGACTTAATTAATTAGTCAGACAATCTGTCAGATAATCTGTCAGATCTGCAACCTTGTGTACAGTTTCATTTGTAATGAAACAAGCTACATCTCATGTTAATTTCAATTTGATGTTTGAAATGGAGTACCTTTAGAATGACACGAACCCAAAGGTTGCTTTAACCAAATATTATGTCGATTGCAATTATTCAGAATTTGAATACTGGGTGTATCAAACCAGGAATTCCAATGACAAATGTATGCATCATTTTCAAGAAACTGAAAAACAGAAAAATGTGGATGTAAAAGAGCATAATGAAAAGCTTATAACCCAGATTATAACTTTTTGTCTATAAAAAGGTTTGCAAGAAAATGTCCACAGAAACATTCGTTTGAATTTTTATACAATACAGGTTAAGGTAGACTTTAGGTGTGTGCGATCTTGTTTAATGATTCCTTTTTGTTTGTGGGTCAGTTTTGACTATTGCAGGTTTATAGAGCTAGACTACACACCCATGGAGTCAGGCATTATGGTCTCTATGAGACAGAGCAGAGGATTTCTGACACCAAAGTCCCCGGAACACCACTGTCGGTCAGCGCTCCATCATCCCTTGTCTCCTTCTTTTTTCTCTTCTTCAGTTTTCTTTGTTCTTTGTGTGGCATTGTGTCAGCATGGACTCAAACACTTCAACCATAGCACGACGTCCCTATAAAATCCAACTCTTTGATTTTACTGGGGGTTTAAAGATTCAATCACGTATGTGTGTGTCACAGTTGAAGGTGATTTCATGTCTGTGGTGAGCCCTTATTAGATGGCTCTGCTTGTCCGGCTGCCAGTTTGTTTCTTTTAATGGATTCACAATGGAAGTTTATCATGATTTGTCATCTGTGCCTCAGCACATAATACAACTGTTTGTATTGCTTTGCAATTTGTGCTTGCAGTTTTATGTGAACTGGGTGTGTTTACTTCTTTACATACATAAAGGTGTTAACCCCCTACCCCCTCCTAGTTGACTGTATAGAGGCATGTTAGTCAATACCATTAGTGGGCATGTTTGATTTTGTGTTTCATGGAAGTGTACGTTTTGTTTGTTCATGTCAGTGTGTTTGTGCTTTCTGTTTACTCCTCATCTTGCGTCCTCCTAAGTTGCCTTGAAAGTGACACTCTGAAATTAAATTGTTCCTTTTATGCCACAGTCGGAGTCCAGCACCTGTCAGTAACCGTGATCCCTATGGAAATGCCTCCCTCAGCAGCAGTAGCAATTCAGGGTCATGCAAGGGCAGTGATGGAAGCCCAACCCATAGGTGAGACACAACACAACCACAGACCAATGATGCATTGCTCCTTTTTTTCTTTCTTGTTTGTTTATATGTAGCATAAACTTCTTTTCTCTTTGATATCAGGCGTCACATAAAATACACCTCCTGCAGTGATAACCATGGTATCCGGCCCCCTCCACCTGAGCAATACCTTACCCCGCTGCAACAGAAAGAGGTGTGTATCAGACACCTCAGAGCACGGCTCAAAGAAACCGTCGAAAGACTGCAGGACAGGTGAGCCATGAATCATTCATAGCATGAGGGCCCATGCACTAATGATCTCATCAGTCTATGAAGAAATTAGTTTTATGTTTAAGCAGCTTTGAGCGGCAGTTAAAGTTATGCCTTTATTTTTGGAATTGTTATGCAAATTTGCACATGGTTGATTTCTAGACCATGTGACAATTATCTATCAAGTCACTAATTACTGAATATTAGCATTTAGACTGTGCAATTTGTCATTTTTTTCCCTTCATTCTAAAGACTTCTAGAATCTATATACTTATAACTTTTCTGAACTATTTATTTTAAAGGCAACCTCCATTTATCTAAAGGGGTCATATGATGTTGTTAAAAAAAAACAACATTGTTTTGTGTATTTGGTGTAATGCAATGTTTATGCGGTTAAAGGTTAAAAAAACACATTATTTCCCACATACCGTACATCATTGTTTTCCTCTAAGACCCACCCTCCTGAAAAAGGTTATAACAAAGCAAGGTGTGCTCTGATTGGCCAGCTAATCCAGTGCATTGTGATTGGCCGAATACCTCAAGTGTGTGATGGAAATATTACGCCCTTTACAATAAAAAGTCATAACCTTTATAAAGAATACCTCTTTTGTTTTGAAACTTTATTTTTGCAACTTTAGGGTTCTTATCTCTGCACTAACCGCTTGTAACATTCCAAAGAGAATATATTCCGAAATCGATATGGAAAATATTAAAAAGCCTCAGGAAAAAAACTGCAGAGGACACACACAATGGATGTCTGCAAACTAAATTTGCAAAGTCTATAATATCGCCAGGCTCCTCCTATTAAAATTATATATATATATTTTTTTTTTTTTATAAAAACAGTACAAAGAACATAAGGTTCACTTTTTATTTGTATTTAGCCTTTACAAACAAGAAATGTGAAATAAACTATCAAATAAAGTCTTTGGAGTCATTCTTTTTTTTGGCTTATGGGGCTATCACGTGAGAAACGAACGACTCAACCCCCAAAGATTCAATAGATGACCTAATCAATTCTCTTTCCGGCTCTGACTGCATTTGATAGGCTTATGGGTCTGTCACGTCACGTTATGAAAGAACGACTTAAACCCGAAGACTCGAAACAGGAGAACTAATTCCAGTAAGAACTTTGCGCAATGCACTTGCACGACTGAATGAATCACTCCCCGAGATGACTCGTTCTTCCCAAGTCACATTAAACATTCGTTCAAGAACGACCATCACTATTCCGCACCACTGAATTAGTCTTTCCTGTCTCATAAACTATTTCGTTTGCCTTCTTACTTATGGAAGCTAGTTCATCCACATCTTTATTGCAGTCAGGGGTACTCATTTTGTTGCTAAAACTTTCTGCGACAGAGCCTAACCAAACCAAACCAACTACTGCTGGGCGCTGGCAGCGGGTCTGTGATGTACTGTACATCATCGTGCAATTGTGTTCCGCTTTTTCTGACGGGTGAGCACTGAACGTCATTCAGTGACAAATGCTAATGTATAGAATTATATTATATATATATATATATATATATTCAAATGTATATCGAAATATCAGAAATGTGTTTTAAAAAATCATATCACCGTTATAGAAAAAAAGTCTATCACGATATTTATTGATATCAAATGATTGTCCAGCCCTAAGTAAGTGTAAGCTGTTTGGCTAAACGTGTATTTTCTATGGCATTCTTCTTTTTCCCTTGTTTGAACACTGTGCACAAATGACATCGCTATTGACCGTTTTACGTCACTTCTTAGTACCCACTGACAGTGCGAATGCAATGCTAAAATGGTACTGGGAAATAGTATTGGCAAAATCATCCCAGTACTTTAGTAATGGATTTTAGTTGAAATTTAGTGAAATTAAAGTGGAGCGAAATAGCCCTAATGTTCAATGAAAGTACAAATTATCCATCAATGCCATATAGTTGGCAAGTCATACTGTACTGGGATAGAAAAATGTATTAAGTGAAATCATTTCACACAGCAGTTTTCATTTTGGTCTTCCACCCATCAGTCACTTCTCAACATTCCTTTCTTGCTTTACTCTTTTTACATCCTCTGCCTTTTTCCCCTCCTTCCTTAGGGACACTGAGATTGATGAGTTGCGTACTCAGCTGTCCCGTATGCAAGAGGATTGGATTGAAGAGGAGTGCCACCGTGTGGAGGCCCAGTTGGCTCTAAAGGAGGCTCGCAGGGAGATCCAGCAGCTTAAGCAGGTTGTCGATGTTGTTAGATGCAATCTGGGAGACACCGACACTGGAGTGCAAAAGTGCTTCCAAGACATAAACCTCCAGAACCACAAGCTGGAGTCTTTATTGCAGAGTATGGAACTGGCTCAGATCGGGACCCCCAAAACAGGAGAAGCCCTGGCAGGTGGAGGGGTGGTGGGGGCAGGGCTGGAGGTCAGCGAGGGCCTGGTGGAGTCTTCCGAAGGCTCCCCAGCTCGCTCGCTTACCCGCAGCTCTACCTACACCAAGCTAAGTGATCAGACTGGCCAGGAATGTGGCGGTAATGAAAATGGGTGTGACATTCCGTGTTTGTCAGGTGAGGGCACGCAGGACAGCGGGTTTGTTTGCTGTGGAGAAAGTGGAAGAGGAGCAAGCAAAGCAGACCTTCTCCTGGAGGCTGCGTTTTTGTCTCAAGAGACAGCCTCGCTGCTCAATGCGTACTCCCGCCTGCCAAACTCGTCCACCTATGAGGCACTGAGCACCAGCGAGCCGAGAGTTGTGCCATTCCGCTGCAGTGGGATCGGGACAGGGACAACTGTTAGCGTGAGTCATCCATGTCTGTCGCATCATCATCTATACCTGCATCACCTGCGTGAGCAAGGCATTCAAACTGACTACGACCATGCCCCTGCTTCGGCCCCTGCCCATGTTCCCAGTACATCCTTTAACTCGGATCTGGACACTATTGCTGAGCGTTCCTTCCGCTCCCAGGCGTGCAGTCCGACCTCTACCTGGATGTCTGACGAGGGAGATGATCTAGTGTCGGTAGCCACAGAATCAGCCATTACAGCAACAATTGCGACAGCTTCTGTCATCACAGACTTTTCTGCTAAGTCTGCACCAGCTGTTCCAATGGAGCCTTGGGCATCAAAAGGACCTGCGACTTTAGCTTTGGAGTCCCCTGTCAAGGACACAACTGTTTCCGAGATCCTTACAGACTTACCAATCACCACAACAGCTTTGACCACAGAGACAATTGGATCCCAAGTACAACCTCAACCTGTTACAGACCCTTTGCCAAACCCTGGCACCTCACCTTGCTCTGTAGAGCCATTGGTTGAGACTGAAGAGGAGCCCCTTCCACAGACCACTCAGCCTCGTAGTGTGCTAACAGAGGCTGGGGTTGAAGAGGATCATGTCATTAATATAGGTGCAGACGATGATGATGAGGTTGACGAGAGTGCTACGAACACAGAGTCCAAGTCGTCTGGCTGTGGTTTACCAGCAAAGAACTACTGGAGCCGGCACTTCCTAGTGGATTTGCTTGCGGTGGTCGTGCCAGTGGTCCCCACAGTGGCGTGGCTCTGTCGGGGTCCACACCGCGTTGGGCAGCCAATGTATCATATCGGTTCTCTCTTGCGGGGTTGCTGCACCGTGGCTCTCCATTCCCTGCGTCGAGGAGGAGGCCTTCGACACTACCCCGCAGGAGGAGGTGGTCCGGGGGGAATGAATATATGAGATCAGTTCTTTTCTCTGGAGAAGCCTTGAAGCCAGTGATATCAATGTTCTTTTGTCACATATCCAATTAGGAAGCGGTTAACACACGTAAAATGAATTGAGGCAACCAGTGGAAAGATGGTGTCTGAGCACAGCACCTTAACACTGTGGTTCTCTGTGGTCTATATCTACGATAAGAATAAGGACGGGGAATCACTAGCACGTATTTACACCGAGAAATGAGATGCTCGTGAAGTTCAGGACTTCAAACGAGTTTTCACCTTTTCCACAACTACTACCCTGAGTAAAGAGCCGAGATGATGTGTTCTGAATGATGGACTGACACAATGATATTAACTCAGCTTTGTGAGTGATACTAAAAGATCCCCTTTAATATGATTGTATTACCCTTATTTAGAGTGAACAGATGCAATAAGTGATGGGTAGAAGCTGTCCTTTTGTGCGTCACTCTTACTGTCACCTCAGAGGGTGTGTGTCGTATGTGTGTATTGATTTATCTGAGCGAGCGTTGTGTTAATGTACAGTGCCGCCAAAGTACCTGGATTATTAATGGCCATCATTGTTGTAGCCGTCAGTGCAGTAGTTAGCTGTCCCATTACTTATGCCTATGTGGCATAAGAGCAGAACAGCCATCTTTTCCCCTTAAGGAGCCAGGTAAGCGTCTGCTGAGCTATTTATATGCTTTGCATATACCACTAGTGTCCTAGATAAATGATAGCCCATCTAGAGTCTTTTAGATAATGTATTCTTTATTCTTGCTCAATTAAGTGGGAAAGTTTGATGGTTCAGAACGGTCTGGGGTACGTTCCCCAAAAGCATTGTTAGCTAACTATAATAGTTAGTTCCATTGAACTCTATTGGTAACGATGGATCTTACGACCATTGTTACTTTTTGGGAAATGCACCCCTGCATAGTTGAATGCTAAATTGTGTATTTGGGAAAAGGGTAATGCGTTCTAAGTAAAAATATGAACAGTAAGAAAGATTCAGCGTTAAGACAATGATCAGGGTTAAATTACTTTAATAGGGTCATGGGAGCTTTTTCACCACAAATGAGTTTTATGATTTTGTTTCACTGTGTGACCATCAAAAAAACTGTCATAGCCAGATGTTTTCAGGTGAAATTGAAATAGCTCTAATTTTCATGTTAGTCTAGGTTAAATAATCACAGGAAAAAAATGCTAAAACAGCTGAACTTAATTTAGTATTACACCCATGCTAAACATGACTATAAGTACTAATGTTACTGAATGTTAGCTAATATGTTTTTCTGAAATACTGTGTAATATAATTCCGCTGAAAAGATCAAAGAGAACAGAAAATGTATTTTGTATTGTTACTTGGTTAAAAAGTGGAATATACAAATTGATCTACAAACTGTCAAAGCTTGAAATTTAAAATGGTGAAACTAAATTAAATGTTTACTGCATGCAGAAACTAATTTCAATTAGAATTCTCTGCTTTCAGCTTTTTTCCAAACATTTGGAAATGACTTCATGTACCCTTTGATGTTCATTTATTTGACTGACACTTAGGTGACGGGTGGCGCTTAATGACATGTCGATTGCACTATAATTCACTTTATAAGCAATTACTTGAAGAATACTTGATTGTGAATTCCTGTCTGTCCAAAGGCCAATGCATTCATGTGGATTTGTGGTTCAGGGTTAAGATTTTACCAACACCACCATTTCGAAAAAATCAACGGATTCATAAATTCACGTGAATATTTATGCTTTGTTGACTGGCAAATCAATCCAGCTGTCACATATACACAGTGTACCAGCTAATCAGCCAGATGATCACTATTGTAGTAATTTGTGTCTCACATATTGTCTTATCTTCTGTCCCTCAAAATCATTAATAGCCGCTGCCTTTCTGTTAGCTACCTCCTCCCTCTGATATTGTGTACAGTATAGTGAGATAAAGGCTTTATTTGTTGTCTATTTGCGAAGTTCTCATTTAAATAATTTACCGCTTTCTGTTGTGCAAATTTGATGTGAAGTTGGAAGGTGTTTCAGCGCTTGATATTTATTCTTTTAACTGCGTGACAATCTTAATTTGTGCTTTAAGTGGTGGTTAGTGGGCATATACGTCTTTAATTTACAGTCTATTCCCTGCACTTTTTCACCTCATTCCAACTGTGCACTTATTAACACACCTTACAATAGATTTAAAGAAATAAAGGCATATATGTTTCTGATATGTATTAATTTATATTTTGACTAATTACGAATGTGTGGCTTTCAGATAATTCTGTCTTTTGGCTCTCTTTTAGAATATATCTCTGAGGTTAAACGAAATTGTGATCAGTTGTTACCCCAAGAATAGGAGGTTTCCCTGCAAACTGCTTCTGTCTGTCAATGAAATGTGCGTTAATAACTGTTACATTAGTTATTCAGCTGGATAAATGTTGTAAGCTGATATACAGCTTTGTATTCCTGTTGAAATGACACATAAGGCCTTGATAAGATTTTCTTGAATTGTTTGAAGCCATATTACAAGCAGAGATGAGTATGTTGGCCCTGTATGCTGGTAAATTTGAGTAATATTTCATTTCATTAATTTTTCTTTCTGGTAATTAATAATCACAGATTTTTTTGCTTTAAAGCTTCTGATCCTTTATCAGGATCTCCGTACATAATTTATCAATAAAGTATTTGTTAATTTTCTTAGGCTCTCCATGCATTGTCTCTGAACGTTCTAAGTTTTTCTCCATATTAATAGTTTTTCTAGCATTTTTGGGGAGGATTAAGAAAACATGTTTGATGTCAATTAGCACAATTTTTGTTTAGAATGTACTTTTGCAACCACAGGAAACCTTGTAACATGCATATATTGTTATTGTCTCCAATAACACTTTTTAGGATAAGCTTGCAACGGATCATTTGTTTGTTTCTTCACAGATGTGTATCACATTCGAATATGGTTTGAAGACATTAGCACTGCATATTTTCTTTGAATTGTTTGGTTAAATGGAAATAGCCATGCTTTTCTTTCAGAGTGAATATTGAAATGTAAAATTGGTGGTAAACGGACAGATCAGTAGTTTAGTGTCTGTTAAGCAGGATTATATGACTGTGCCTAGAAGATTACATCTCACAAAGGTACCTTTGTTATAGTTTTTTTCTTTAAATTGTCATTCTAATGACGTGTTTACATCTTGCACTTCAGTTTTGTCTTTGTTTTGTCTAACAGTATCAGCACCCCAAGTGGAACCAGTCTTGTCTGGTAGCGTCTCAATATTTTTGTGTAGAATAATATTTCAATGGTAATATTAGTGTGTACAGACACCACTGCAACACATCGCTCTGACCCTCATTGCTCTGTAAAAGGATCTATATTAAAACAGCATGGTGAACAAAGCCTTCTCACTACTTCAGAAGTTTTTTATTGTTCGTTTCTAATCATTTAAAGCTGAGGAAATGTGTGGAGCACCCCAAAACGTTTTTTTGAAATGGAACATTCAGATTTAGATCCATTGGTATAACCAGGATGATTTATTTTTGTAATAATTTCAGTCTTGAGGTTACATTCGTATATAAATTTTTTGAGACACTAACATTTACAGTATAATGACAGAGAATACTATCAAAGATTAAACGCCTAAAAACAAGATCAAAATCAATACGAAATGAGTTGTTGCATTACAAATTCTGGCCCAAGATTCCTTCTGGCAGAGTACAGCTGTCTTGGCATATAGATGTCCAATTAAAAAAAAATAGGAAAGAAAGTGTTTGTGCATAGTGGGAAGAATTGAAAAGTGGAGTGTTGAAGCTAATGCTCTCCAAAACGGAAGCTCAGGTTCAGTTTTTTACCCCTTGCCCCTCAACCAAAATAAAACGATCAGATAATACTACTCAATAATGACAATGGATTATTATTATATAACATGTAATATGACAACAATTAAACAATTGCAATAATGAGATGTAGGACAGAATCAAGGACTAGAAGGCAAAACGATAACAAGTGAAATAGAAAAAAGGCAGTTTTTACATGTTATAAATGATTGTGATTGAGGAGGTTTATCCAATCAGTGATAGACAACCCATGTGATGGAAGGCTCCAATGGGAAGGCTCGAGATTGTAGGCATTGTGGAAGGGGGCATCCGGGGTTCAGACCTCAGGCACAGAGTGATCCATGGAGGACTTCAGCAGGCCGCCTGACATCCTGGAATATACAGATTAGGGCTGTTATGACCAGGAGATGACAATTCACATATTTAGCTGGCATTTCCTCTTCAAATAGAATTCTCCCATATTATACTACACGACAAACATGATAGCCAAAAAGGATGCCAATGTTTTTTGTCTTCAGAGCTCAAGAAACTGTACCTGTCCGACTATTATTTTTAGGCTTTACAGAGTTAATACATTTTTGGCCAAATTAAAAAAATTAAATTATCACTTATGAGTTTTAAAAAGAAAGCTGAATCTCACTTCTTAATCATATGTTCATAGATAAACTTAGGCATGATGGTGATGGTCATGGCAGTGGGAGATGTGGTCAGGATGTCCTTTATCTGAGTGTCCTGTAGAAACAAAACAAATCGATTTACTACACAAATCTCCTATTTCTTTTTTTAGTGTTTTGTGGCTTTAACAGATCCTGGAAACACTTCTGTGACCCCTCTCACCTTGAGTCCGATGACGTTCTGGCCGTTGATCTCACAGATGTAGTGCTCGGTAAGCAGACCGTTGCGGGCAGCAGAACCATCCTTCACCAGAGATGTGATTCGTCCAGATTTGAAGATGAATCCCACGTGGCCAGAGCTGTCCTTATGCATTGTGACTGTGCGCTGGAATGGTCTGAAACATAAAATATGATATTTGAAATTAAACATGATTACCACTGAAAAATATTTTGACTTGACCATTCTTTTGTGATCAAGACACTATATAACTTTAACATAGACAGAAGGATTATCAAGTGATTCATGTCTCAACCTAACATGGTATTATTTAAATAGAATTTAAAATGTTTAGCCTACTGCTTGTAAGTACCTTTCTTACTAACTGATGTATTTATTTATTTTTTTGAGGTAACTGCCAACTACAGCTAACACAGCTTAACTTGGACCTAAAGCAGGAAGTTTCTATTTCACACTAAACTCAACAAGAACTACAACTATAATTAATAACCACCAGGAGGCAGCAAAGATCTACACAAATATTATACATAAAAATAATAAGAAATGTTTTATATTTCTAAATTAGCATTATTAGAATGATTTCTAAAGGATCATGTGACACTGAACACTTGAGTAATGATGAAAATTCAGCTTTGCCTTACTGGAATAAACTACATTTTAAAATATCTGTATTTAAACTGTATCTATATTTTACAATGTTACTGTATTCTATCAGACTTGGCAAGAATAAGACAAAAAAAGTCTTACCAGCCTAAAACTTTTAAACAGTAGTGTATACTGTATAGATAGAAATGACTGACCTGTCACGGACAATGAGCTCGATGCGCTGTTCAGCTGCTGCCTTCAGGGCTTTATGGGCCTTATCTGAACTCCAGCCAGCAACGTTCTGCCCATTGATCTGCAGAACCTGATCTCCAAAACGCAGGCCACCCAGTGCCGCAGGAGAGTTCGCCTGTACCAGCTGGACAAACATTCCCTACAGAAAGAGGAAATTAAACACATGAAAGATAATAACACCTCAATCCAACATCACCTGCTGGTGATGATAAGAGTGACACATCTGCCAAGAATGAGGTTGTGCTGCCCTAAAAACATTACCAAATAACCTACATACTAATTACACATTTAAAACAATAGACGCTAACCATGACTCTGAGGAGGTTTAATGCAAAGAGCTTTACTCACATTATCAATATCTCTGAGGCGGAGTCCGACCTTTCCTTCCTGGTCTTTGCAGATGATGACCTCCCGAAGACCTGGGCGAATCTCTGCCCTCCTGATACCCACGTCCGCACCGGTCACAGGCCGCACCATGCCACCCACAGAACTTGGCACTGCCACTTGCTGCCAAGCAAGAGAACATTTAGATTTATTCTCATACGCGTTATCTCATTGTTTACATATTATGCATGATAAACCGTTAACCGTGGCCCATGCAAATAGTCTAATACCGTACTTTCCAACCACTGTACTCTATAAGGTTTCGATTGTTCCTCATCAAAGCTGTAAAGTTAAGAATTAAGAATTCATGACCAACAAATATGTTGTCAGTAGAAGATAATTAAGAAACACCTAAATGCTACAATATAATTTTAAGGTTACTTAATATATGAACCAGAACTGTTTATTGTGTAACGTATTATGAATGTTAGTAGTAAGAAATGAATACTTGTTAGCAAGGACACATTAAACTGATGAACAGTGAGAGTAAAAACATTTACAAATTATTTATGCATATTTATAAATGTTACTGTAACTGATATATGCAACCGATGACAAATGCATTAACTAATGTGAAGAATTACTTACCAAATGAAACAAAACAAGATATTGCTAATATAAGGGGTGTATTATTTTCACCCACAGTATAGACTTTAAGTATATTAATGATAATGCTGGAGGATATCCAGTATTGGTAAAAAGAAATGCATTTCTGCATTTGTCTTGATTAAGGGGTATTGGAGCCTTATAAATGGAGCTATGAGGATACTTGACAGAAAGAGATGCAAAAAGGGAGATGCTGGTCTAATGTTGAGGATTATGCATCTTTTTAAGATGCTCTCTGAAAGCAGCCTACATTAGCATAACTCCAACACAGGCCTTATGGTGCATGAGTCATTCCGAGCTCTGCTTCCAGGAATGATGCTGAAAAGAATAAGACACCCTGTGGCCAGTTTGAACTATTCAGAGAAAGAATAACAAAAAAAAACTCCCAAAAGCACAGATGCTAACGCACATACACAACCACCACCGCCACCTCCTCTTTTTCAAATATTACACAATTACTCTTGGCTGCTTTAACAGAGAAAATATTGTACAAGGCAACGTTGACAGAAATGGAAAAACAGGCTGTAGAGCAAACTAATCCAGAGAAGAGTAACAGCACTGCTAGGGAAACTCTGAAATGTCATTATTTGCATATATTAAATATTTCTTTATGAGTGCCGATACTTAGAGGGAACTGAACTCTAAAAATAAACAGGCTTGTCCAGTGACAATCACTTACATTGTCTGCCACCGGCACCAGCGCAAGGTTTCTCTGGACCTCATCGCTGTTCAGACTGAGGCCCATGTAGTCTCCCAGCTCCTCCAGATTGGGATACAGAGCTGAATGGCGAGAAAGAAAAGATGTCTCATATTGATTCTCCATATGACACAGACAAAGCAGCATAGTAATGTAGTTTGTTTGACTGTGTTTTATGACAGCATCAAGTGAAAAAAGCAGGGTATAGAAAAACAGAACTGAGAGGAACACAGAGTTCAAGTGTCGACACTCAGCCGGTCACTGGTTTCAGATTCCGCCAATTAATGTTTCCATCCAGTAATTATTTCCTGAGTTGAGTCATGACTACAGTCCTTCCCTCTTTTCCTCCTGCTTTTCCCAGCACTCAGATAGGAAAATGTCCGCCTATGAAATATGGTCCTACAAAAACAACTAGCACACCAGTACGTCTCTATTTCTACACTGGAAATGATGGTAGAGGGGGAAACACAGACATGCAAAGTGTTTTTCAAGGCTGCATTCATTTGATCAAAAATACCGGGAAATACTTAATATTGTGAAATATTCTTGCAATGTAAAATAACAATTTTCTATTGTAATATATATTAAAATCTAATTTTTCCTGTGACTTTAAAGCTTAATTTTCAGCATCATTACTCCCGTCTTTAGTGTCACATGATCCTTCAGAAAGTATTCTGGTGTGCTGATTTATACTGTTGTGCTGCTTAATATTTTTTTGAAACCTGTAATTTTTTTTTTTTTTGAATGAATAAAACGTTAAAAAGATCATCGTTTATTTTAAATAGAGATTCTTTCTAACAATACCTACCATTCAAAAGTTTGGGGTCAGTACTTTTTATTTTTTTTATTTTTTTTATTAAAAACTTATTTTCAGCTTGGATGTGTTAAATTGATAAGAAGTGATTGTTGAAAAATATTTCTATTTTTAATCAATTCTGTTCTTACTAACTTTTTACTCATCAAAGATACAAAAATATATATTGCAGCTTCCAAAAAATAAAAACTGTTTTTTTTTTTTTTACTTCTATTCATAAAGAATCAAAAGTGACAATAAATCATGTATAATGTCACAAAAGAGTTCTATTTTAAATAAATGCGGTTCTTTTGAACTTTCTATATATTAAAGGGGTCGTGAACTGAAAAATCTAAATACCCTTAAACTTGTGACATAAGAGGTCATTGTACTATGAAAAATTCACGTAAGCTTCAGAACTCAAACTTTGTCGTTGGTCTAAAAATAACTTATATTGAACGCAAGTCTGCCAAAACTGCCTAAGATGTAATAGTGTGGATAAGCACCCCCTCCATCATCACGGTCTGTTTAGCTCGACCCACCGTGTTTATGCGAAAGGCTAACATGCAGGTCTACACAGAAACCAAATTTAGTAAAAAGTACTACTTAGTAAGAACTCTGTCCTTTTTGTTCAGTTCATTTTACCATGTATTTTTTTTATTAATTAATTAATGTATGCTGTTAGCCAATTACAGAAAGTGGGCGTTTACTACAATCTGCCACACCTGATCAAACACAGAGTTCTGATGAGGGGGGTTAAAAAAAGGACAGAAAACAGCCTATTATTTCTAAATGAATGTTTTTTGACATAAAAAATCTTGGTAACATTATAAGACCTTAGAGAACAGTAACAAATAAAAAGCCTGTCAATGGCCCCTTTAAACTAAACTAATTTTATTATTTATTTTTTTAATATATTTTTTTAAAAATAAACTGCTTTCAACACTGATAATACTGAATATTTAAGTAGCAAATCAGTATATTAGAATGATTTCTGAAGGGTCATGTGAACCTGAAGACTGCAGTAATGAGGCTGAAAATTCAGCAGAAGTTACAGTACTATGTGAACCCCCATCTTAAAAAACTCCTTTTTTAACAGTCTGGTTATGTAATATCCTGGCAGTGTTTTGAGAGGCTGCACATAGGGACACAACAAGAACACAAAGGTGGAAGGCAGTCCTGCCTGGATAAGAGCGTCTTGACTACAGTGCTTGTTTTACACAGAGATTAAAAAAGGAAGTAGGGAAGGTTGTTGAATTGCTTCCAAATTCCCTTAGGCATGCCTTAATTTCCTGTTAGACAATGGCATGAAACATTGGCAAGCCTTTCATCTCCATAAAAACAGCTCTCACGCGGCACTTCAGAAATGAAATAGAGAATGGCATGATAATGTAGAGAGAAGCGAGACAACAGGTGAAGGAAGACGGACAGGCAGAGTCCGGGACGCACCTGAGCTTGGCATCCCCTGTGTGGCAGGCTGTGACTGGTAAACCCCCTGAGTGATGGCTGGGGTGCTGGAGGTGGCATTGGCAAACTGGGATTGCGCCTAGAAGAGCAAACCACATGTGAACATCCATAACACAACTTATCTTATCTTCAGTGTTTTCCTAAAATAAAATGCATACTACTAACAACTGTAGCTAACTGAAATGAAATAATATTGAATAATAATGAAATATGAAACCAATTAGAAATGTTGCAAGCAAACAAACTTAACCATCGTAACCAATGAAAATATTTAAATTAAATAACAATAAAAATACATAAAATCAATACAAAAATACCTAAAAAAGAACATTTTTAAAGGGAGTCAGTATATGATATATACTATTGCTGCACGAATACACTATATTTTAATTGTGGCTATGATTTCTGCTTCTCTTGAATATTTAAGCAAAATCATCACTAAAGTTTGAGATATATATATATATATATATGAAACCATAATAACTGTAAAAAGAAATTTCCCAAATAAAAAAGATCATTTGCAATTCGTTTACATATTTCCAGCCCAAATAGATAACATAAATGTACAAGCAAAACACTGCTTACCCTAATGACCTTGTCCACTTTAAGGTCCTCCAGGGATGGATACAATGACATCCTGGAAAAAAACAAAGCAGCCGCAGCATAAAAATGGAGAAAACAAGGCAGCGTGCAGCTAAAAGTGTTGAAAATAATCCATTAACCAAGATCATATAGAGACATCTAGGCTAGTTTGTTTTTCAGCTTACTAGCAACCACATGACTCACATGGAAACTGAAACCTTTACTAATTAGTTAGGACAGATGAGGGAGTGTATTAGGAGCACACAGAACAAAAACATGGTGAATTGATCAGCCTGCTCTACTTTCTCAAACACCCCCATCACACACACACACACACACACACACACACAAACACACGGATGTGTCACAGCTCTCTAGGCATTAGCTCTGTGGTGGCGTTGCTTTCACGTTGTGAAACAATCCACCTGTGAGTCCATCTGTGTCTGATGCACAGTCATATTTGTTGATGTAACAAAAACAAATCGATAAAACCAGAAATTCTAATAACTCCGGAGAAACTATCGCTCTGTGATTGCATTCGTTAAAATACTTCACTACCATATCTCGTCAGTAGCTAGCAACACCAGTGATCATGGGTTTGATTCATGGGTCTAGGTTATGCTGGGGACCCAGGGGTTGCAAACCAATCATAAAATTGTCATTAGGAAAATATTAAAATGATACAAATTACTGGATATGATGCAGCAGTGCATTTGATTTCCCAGCAAATTAAAAGAGATGAGAAAAACAAAACCTGTCAGGGGGAAAAAAAAACATAAAAAACAAAAAATATTATTTGCAAATGGAAAAATGTTTACATTTAATAATGGCATGTGCAATTTTATCAGTTTTGTTGATTGTTACATCAACCCAAGCAATTAACATTTTTATAATAATTGTATTTTTTTTTTTTTTGTAAAACTACTTTTGGCATAATATGACATTAGTATTATATTAGATAAATTATAACAACAATTTTCAGTCAGGTGCATAAATATTCATAGCATTGCATAAAGCATTTATTATTAGTAGTATATTACATTTTAGATTTCATATTAACAGCTTTTAGTCAGTAATAAAGTTGCACAGTTACTAATTAGTAACTTCTAGTGAACATTCTAATCTGTTTAGGAAGACTAAAGTTATTATCACTAAAAATATGTAGTCATACATCAGTCCATGCGATTCTGAGTTAAGGGCAGCATATCCACTACATTATAATTACAACAGCAAACATCCAAGGACACATTTCAGAGATATTCGTCATAAGCTGAACACTCAGGACATTTACAACATTGCCTTGCATGTAATGTTAACAAACCAAATTGATATTATACAATGAAAAGCAGATAATGGAGACTAAAGGTTATGATTAACAAAGTGTTCAGAGCAGGACATGAGCACCAACTCCACATTTAGCTAATAACATCCCACCAGAAACCATTACCACAGAGCCAAAGCTCTAACTATTTCAAATCCAAACTAAATAAAACATTAAACACTCGCTGACTGTGCTCTTCATCTCACAGTGGAAGAGCAATGAGAACTTAAAGTGCTTTCCTGGGAACTCATCCATTACTGGAAAGGGGAAGGGAGAGATGGAGAGAGTAAGCTAAAAGAAAAAATATCGAACAATTAAAGTGCTTAAAGACAGAAAGGAAGACGAGCAATGGAAAATATGAGAAGTATAGGTTACTAGAGGAAAGGCCAACAAGATATATAATACAAGCATGTGATGGGTTGATGCTGACATTAGTCACAATCATATGACTGTGATCACATGATGCAAAAACCGCCTGTAGATCACTTGGTTACCGTAAACGTCACAACAGCAGAAACTAACACCTGATTCAGGAAATGACAGAAACCCTGCTCAACGAGAAAAACCTAGGTCCTTAACCATCTAAACAAACGCATCATGAAACCTTAAACACAAGTGTAAACAGGTTTTCACAAGTGAAAACACGACGGCATCACAAACACAGTATTTATATATATATATTTAAGCACAAGCAATTTCTAAACCTCATAAGGCTGCAATTTTATCAATTAATTTAATTAGATTTTTATTCGGAATTTTTTATTCAGAAACGGCACAAAGAAATTACCAACGCAATTACCTATCATATGTGTAAAGACGGCTTCTGAAGACTAGTACAAACACTAGACAAAAGAAACCAGCTGCCATCTCTAACTCATTTCACACGGTTTGCTTTTCCCGAAATGTATGAGAAATGTAAGGTCACAAATACAGCATGTGGTCCAGCAGAATGATGGAGCCGTACATGAGTTTAACGGTCCACTATATTAATGTAGAAATGGTGGACATGCTGGATTTTCTTGCAAAAAACCTTTAAGAGAGCAATCTGTTTTTTGGTTTTGATTTACATTAGTTTTTATTTATTGTTATAACTGGAATTGAGGTTAGTTAATCTTTTTATTTTATTTTATGTTGTCTGTTTTAAAGACAATTTTATTACAGTTTTGTTTATTAAACTATGTTATTTCGTTGTGAAATGTTTTGTCATGCACTTCTTGTGCACTGAATACATTTAGAATGTATGTATGAAGCTTGTTTGAAAAAGCAAAAACACTTGCAAAAATCGCAATATGATTATTTTGTCCATATTGCACAGCCCTAATATATATATATTAGGGATGTTACGATATGTTGTATCATATCAGACCGTTCGGTACGAGGCTTTCGCTTCGGTACGCATACGAACCGAACGATTCAGAAAAAAAAAGAAAGATAATAAACTGTAAAATATAATGTTTTCAGTGCTAAGCTCAACAAGGCAGCTCAAACGACAGGACAGGGAACCCGCGTCTGCTCCTCCCACCCCCAAACAGACGAGAACCAGAAACATACACATTACAAACTATCACCCGCGGCATTCAGGTAATGTCAGGAATGATAAAGACCGCGATATACACACCTCCTGTATAATTTAACCAATCCGATGAAAAGTCCAGACGTGTTTCCAGATAAGTGTGGAATCTGCATCAGACGTTTAGCCAATGGATCGCTCGTGTGATGTCTGAGGCTGAGACTAATAATGTTTTAGCTAGCCAGTTTTGCGACTGGTGTTTACAGTCTGCTCGGTGGGGGGTCGGTAGAGCTCATTAGCATTTAAAGCAACATGGACTACAATGGCTTAATGACAACAGAGCTTTTGACAGGGTAAAGACTGTGTTTTTTACATTACCATTGAGAAATTTTAACCAAAGCATGTTATAGATTATGAAGTTGTGAAAAACGGGCATCCAGTGACCCCTTTAAACCACTTGAAACTTTATATGGCAGAAATCAGCTTTTGGTTCACATCCGCGGCTGTATTGACACATTTCTCTCGGCTGCAGGCCGCTGCTTGTGTTGGACACGGTGTGGCGGCTCTGGCTCACAGTGCTGCTAATGGATCGGCCCCCTGCCGTCCTGCAGGCCTTGATCCAGTGACCCTGGACCGCCTGCAGGCTCAGACCGCCACTAGAGATCTCTGACTCGCAGGAAACGGCGCTCGCTCATCCAGAACCACACGACCGCTGCTGACAGACACTGGTGTCAAAAGACGTCAGGCAGGATTTGATTCAGTCTCAACTACACGCATGTTATAAAGACTGCAGTTGAGCTGCAGTTTACATGCTTTATACAGAAAAACTTGAATGTTTTATCCTGATATCTTTTTATCATATCACAATTAGGAGTACACGAGTTGCATTGCATCAATTAATATATACACATATATGATTTTCTTTAAACATGTTAAGCAAATGTAATAATAAGATCTTGATATCTTTGCATCATGTCACATTTATCAACACTGTATCGGCATAGCAGAATGACTATATTTAAATATCAATATATAGTGTATAAATAGTTATTTGCTACAATATATACTGTACACTGTTCAAAAAAATAAAGGGAACACTTAAACAACACAATGTATCTCCAAGTCACTACCTCCGCATTTGGGCAAGGAGGAACAGGAGGAGCACTGCCAGAGCCTTGCAAAATGACCTCCAGCAGGCCACAAATGTGCATGTCTCTGCTCAAACGGTCAGAAACAGGCTCCACGAGGGTGGTTTGAGGACCCCACGTCCACAGGTGATAGTTGTGCTCACAGCCCAACACCGTGCAGGACGTTTGGCATTTGCCAGAGACCACCAGGATTGGCAAATTCACAGATGAAAGCAGGTTCACACAGAGCACATGACAGATGTGACAGAATCTGGAGGTGTCGTGGAGAACGTTCTGCTTTCTGATGAGATCCTCAAACCCCTTGTGAGACCATATGCCGGTGCAGTTGGCCTTGGGTTCCTTCTAATGCAAGACAATGCTAGACCTCATGTGGCTGGAGTGTGTCAGCAGTTCCTGCTAGATGAAGGCATTGATGCTAAGGACTGGCCAATTGAGTCCGATTGAGCACATCTGGGACATCATGTCTCGCTCCATCAACCAACACAACCATGTTTGCACCACAGACTGTTCAGGAGTTGGGGGATGCTTTAGTCCAGGTCTGGGAGGAGATCCCTCAGGAGACCATCCTCCACCTCATCAGGAGCATCCCCAGGCATTGTAGGGAGGTCATACAGTCACGTGGAGGCCACACACACACTACTGAGCCTCATTTTGACTAGTTTTAAGGACATTACATCAAAGTTGGATGAGCGTGTAGTGTGTTTTTCCACTTGTGACTCCAAATCCAGACCTCCATGGGTTAATAAATTTGATTTCCATTGATATTGTCTGTGTGATTTTGTTTTTCCGCACATTCAACTATGTAAAGAAAATTTAATTAATACATATATTAATCATTCAGATCTAGGAGGTGTTATTTTAGTGTTCCCATTATTTTTTGAGCCGTGTATTTTATATCAGCTGTAGACTTTTTTTTATTTATTTATTTTTTACTTATTTAAGTTTAGAGTTAAAATCAGTTTCCTGTCTGTAGTTTTTTTTCCCCACTCTGTCAAAAAAGTCCCCCAAAAAATATATATAAAAAGAACAGACGCTAGCTAACTCACACTCACTAGAAAGCTCCAGTGTGGCAGTGCAGCTTTGTCAGAGCTCCGCTCCGCCGCCAGCGCTCCACATTAGCGCTTTGCTGAATGTACCTGCCGTTAAAAGCGCTGGGAGCTTTACTCTTGTGGATCGCTGGAGCGGCTCCACTCCGAACAGACACCAGGCTACTAATTAGGGCCCGAACGTGGTTGCCATAGCACCTCGTTGCCATGGTGGCGCGAAGGGAAGGCTCTGTAATGACAGTGCTTTCTGATGTACGGAGCCGTGATGCAACGGAAATATCAAAACTGATCTGAAACCGTGCAACAAAAGAAACCCAGGCTAAATGGCTCTTGAGGCGGACACTAGAGGCAGTTATTAAGCTCATGGAATCGCCTTTTGAAGAAACGTACAACAAGGGATCCGCTTTGTCCCGCGGGATGGGGAAGACTGGCACATAGTGCTTTCTGCATCCCCTGAACTACTGTTGCTTTGTTGTTAATGTTTTTAAATCAATGGCAGCTATGGATTCAGAATCTGAAGTTTAACTTCATCAGCGGTTGGACCTCAAATTCATTTATGCATGATTTTATTGTTATTTAATTATTATTATTTAGCTTATAGGCAGTTAATAAAGTGCAACATCTTATTCCACATAGTCATAATAATTATGTTCAGAAAATAAACGCTTAGCATTAGAGGTTTACAACGTGGAACTTAATCTGCTTAGGAAGTTCATACATTATTTTTCTTATTATAATTTTATTTATAATATTTTTTTTAACACACTATAGGTAGTTCATAAAGTGTGTTTTAATTACATTCACCTTATTTATTTATTTTTGATGTTTATAAGTTTAGTACTTTGTAAAGGAAATGTGTTGTTTTATGTCTCAGCTCAGTCTTTAGTGTTGGTCTTTTGCCCACCCGTCCCTCCACGTGATCCTGGTCTTGATATGCTGCTCAATCTAGTGCTTACGACCTGAAACAAATGACAGTGGCCTTAAACAAATGATGGCGGCATCATCACGTCTCGGATGCCTGTCACCTCCTCCACTAGTGGCAAAATTGCTTTTCTGCCTGACTAATTTAAATAAATGAGATGCGTTACATCCGTACTTTGACTGCCACACTTCCTATAAACGACTCAAATGGCCAAAAACTAGAAGCTAATTAGCTAATGCATTTCATTTAAAACATAAAGCTAGTTGATAACCAGACATCTTTCAAATACGCTTTCTCAGATGTTACATCACGGTAACAAAAGTCGCAAACAACCACTTTGTCGTACTTATAAAGCCAACATGCCAGTTCTCACTCTAATTGGTTTCTCCTCCAGTCCACACACTTTTGTCCTCCTCGGAAGTCACATTTTTGGCTAATCAAATTAATGTTTGTAGGGATAAAGCGTCTTTTATTCGACCTCTCTGCGACTCTCTCACCCCGCGACGCTGAGCGTCTCTTCAGCTTTCTTCTGCTCTTATCTCTGCTCCCCACGGATATTTGTGAGCGCAGCGCGAGGACAGAAATGTAAAGGCCCCAGAAATCACTTAAGCACACGCTTTCATACCCGCCGCTCTTTATTTGGGGACGCTGTTTGCGGTGACTCTGGTCCTGGAGTCACGTGAATGACTTTATATACCATCTGTGCGATTGTTGGTGACGGAAATGAAAACGTAATATGCCGGGCGGGAGGAAAAACGCTGACCTGCTGCTAACTCGGGACTGAAGCGTTCCGCTTTGTTGCTGTCGCTCCGGTCCCCTCACTATTTCTAGGTTTATTAGCCTGTGAAGGTAAATAGGCTGTTTAGCCTGTTCAGTTCAGGCTAAATTAGCAATTTCTGAGCGGCTAATAAGTTCGTGTTTCGTGTGTTCTCAACCCTGAAGTGCTCCGTTATGAACACATGGTGTTTGCAGAGCGAAGCAAAACATTAGATTTTATAAGCAGGGGAAAACTGTCCAAACGCCTGCACTGAACAACACTAACTTTTTCTCATTTTTTTTTTCTTTTTAATTAAAAATATTGTTTATTGCAATCAAACATGTAGACTTTGTATGCATATCTTTAGCTCATGCACAACCAGGCAGTAGTAAAACTGATTAAAATTGTAAATTAGTCTTTTTAACATTGATTTCACAGTCGGTAATTAACAGTAATAAGTATTTCAATATAATTGTATATTAGCCTATGAACAATAGTAACCTTTTCTTTTTAATAATAACAAAAAAACTAAGTTTATTTCACCAAACCCATTTGTATGTTTTTTTTTTAACTTTAAACCAGACAGTATTGGAACTGATTTGTTATAAATTAGTGTTTATAACACTGTTTTCAAGAAATAAAATACTAATTTGATTTAATAGTGTATTGTAGGTCATACATTATTGTTGTGCAAAGTGTTAAATTAAGTGTTAATAAATAAATAATGTATTATTATTAATTAAAATGAGATATTATTGATATATTAAGGTTTCTACATCATTGTATATGTTTGTATATGTGTATATATGTGTTTATATATGTATATGTGTATATATGTATATGTGTGTATATGTGTATATATGCGTATATGTGTAAATATGTATACGTGTATATACGTATATGTGTATATGCGTCTATGTGTATATACGTATACGTGTATATATGTGTATATACGTATACGTGTATATATGTGTATATACGTATATATGTTTATATGTGTATATACGTATATATGTTTATATGTGTATATATGTATACAAGTATATATGTGTATATATGTGTATATGTGTATATATGTGTATATATGCGTGTATGTGTATATATGCGTATATGTGTATATACGTATACGTGTATATGTGTGTATAAATATATGTATATGTATATATATACACACACACACACACACACACACACACACACACACACATATATATACATCTACATATATAAGTGTGTGTGTGTATATATATATATATATATATATTTATATTGGATGTGTACACACACACACAGCATAAATTGTTGAAAAACAAAATACATATAATAAGTAAATTAATTAATTATAGTTTACATATGTTGTACATTTCAGCTGACCGTAATTATAAATTTTTTTTTTTTACTGTATATTATAGTCTAAACACATGTTGTATTGAACTGACTAATAATAGTAAATAATAGTAAAAATTTCATATAACTAATATTCCAGTGTATACATCATTTGTTGCTGTATTGAATTCAGTTTAGGCTAAAATAATATTTGCATTTTGGATTTTGATTGATTATGAGCAAAGTTGACATTAAGGCTCGAGCTGACGCATATTTCGTCGAACAGCTGTGCTTGTACAGTTTTAAGCGAAAGTCTCAGTCACTTTAATTTCTCATCTTTTTATCTAAATAAAACACGACTTTCATCACAGAGCATGGCTTTTATCCATAACACAGAGGTGTTGTAAAGAAAATTCCCTGTGTGTATATGCGACAGAGGCCAGATATTTGATCTTTCGCTGTTCTCAGCAGCTCTCGGAGGACGAGTGTTGACTCTCCACAGCAGGTGCTGGTGACGTTATTTGCATCTCTGCCGGAAACGAGTGTGTGAGGTTGGCCGCGGGCGGCCGTCTCGCGGTGAGGGACTGACTACTCAACCGCAGCCAAGGACGAAGCTCCGAGACTATTGAAGAAAGCTTGCGGCTGTGTGTTGAGTCAACATGCAGCCTCTTGTTTAAAATGCTACGAAGGACTTAAACCACATCAATTCCACCTCGTTCTTTAAAGAGCTGCTTTTAAAGGTGAAGGACGATGCTGGACGAACCCTCAAAGCAAGACATTTTGTGACAGAATATTGGTTAAGCACATCACTTCAAAAAATAAATAAAACGAAATGGGGTTAGAGGTTTGGTTAGCAATGCAATCATAAAAAAAATACACCCTGGATTTGATGTTTAAAAGGATACATTTTACAAAATCAGTCACGAACATGTTTGGGTCTACCTAATAAGATAAAATACCTACTATAATAAAAAAAAGTTTTAAGGCCATTAAGTTAATTAAAGAGTTACTTCACCCCAAAATGAAAATTTTGTCATTATTTACTCCCACGTCGTTCCAAAACCATAAAAGCTTTGTTCGCCTTCGGAACACAATTTTTGAGGAAAACCAGGAGACTTGTGAATGTACCATTGACTGCCAAACAGTTATCACTGTCTTGGCCCAGAAACTATGTAAAACATCCTCAGAATAGTCCATCTGCCATCAGTGGTTTAACCGTAACGTTACAAAGTTATGAAAAAACGAATTTATTCCAAAAATTCGTCTCCTCTGGTTCAGCATAGCACCATTTTGGAGAATAACCACTGGATGTCCTCCCGGTTTTCATCAGAAATATCTTAAATTGTATTTCGAAATTGTAAATTTTTGGGTGTAGTAACCCTTTTGTAACACATTTGTCCCTTACACTCTTATTACTGAAGTGCAAGATATCATATAAATGCTTTAATGTTTTTAAATTGTAAAGAAACGCAGGTAGAGCCGGATTTTTAGGACCAATCAAATTCCACTGTGGGCGGAGCTACTTTGAGCGACATGCCATAAATGCTCCAAACTATGGGCCAAACAAAACGTCCAGTTCCTCATCTGCAGTGAACGTCTCAATTTCATCTCGCTTCAAAGCAATCTGCATTGATTTCCTTCATCCCTGACTGTTAATTCGCACTCTGACCTCGGCAGCACAGAATAAAAACCCAGACTGCATATAAGACAAAACGAAATGATGCCAAGGCACATATTTAGTCCATTTCACCAACACGCCTGTGTTTTTATACGCAGAATATCAAACAGTCGGAGTCGTGACCTTCAGAGACCCTTATCTGCAGTAGCGATAAGAAAAACTCGGGTGAATGTGTCATGGACTCATTTGGAGATCATGAATATATTTGCATATGACATTCAGATCAGTCGTGATCATCTGGAGGAGTCAGAATCCAGCTGCATAACCAACACGGCTAATTAAACTCAACTACGACGTGATAAATGAACCTCCGTAGAGGAGGAGTATAAGTTGATTTGATGTTACGTGAACATTGACGTCAGGGTGAATACTTAGATTAAACATGCACCTCATGCAGTCGTTTAGAGGCGCTGTATTTATGGGGCAGGATGACGGGTTGCCCTGACAGGCATAAAGAGGGAAATGAGGCCCATTTGAGCGGACAGGCAAGGGCACATCGATGACAGATGGGTGTTCTCTGGCACAGGTTTTCTTCAGGGTCTTTAAAATCAAATTTAAGACTTTTAAAGACCTTTTTAAAGGGATGGTTCAATCAAAAATTCAAATTTGCTGCTAATTTACTCACCCTCAGGCCATCAAAGATCTGAGGTGACTTCTATTTCTTCAGCAGAAAAGTTAAGCTGAAACCGTGGGCCTTGGTGATTTCATAAAATGTAAGTCAGTGGCTACCATATCAGGCTAATGAAAAGTAATACATAGATCTCCTGACAATATATTATGGTCTTATGAAATGAAACAATCAGTCTGTAATCCAGAGCCTCAGGCTCTAGTCATATTTTTGAACCGTTTCTTTTTGTTAAACTATTGTACAGTCGTCAACATTTGAAGTGGATCAAAAAAGGTTGTCCTAAGGCAAGAACGCATTTTGGTTTTAGGTTTTAGGACAACTTAGGATCTTCTTTAAATGCTGACTACTATATGCAGTTATATCAGTTCACCAAAACAAACTGAACCATCTGAAACACTTGGCTCGGGCAGCACAGATCTACAATTTACTCAATGAATACTAACTTTTGGATGCTTGACATTCACTCTGACTCAAAAGCAACCAAAGTACTGGCTTGTAGATCCTGTAATGAACAAACCCATTCAGCGCTTCAGTTCCTCCAATAGTCACTCAACTGAGGAAGCCGTTCTGACTTGTGATGAAGTGCTCTTGGTTTTCTCAAAAAGTTGAGGTGATTAAGACGTTTATTTACTTAATATGCTTTAGACCAATAAAATCCGATATCTGAACCAGTTCAATGAAACGAACTTGAAGTACCAGCTTGCGCAAAAAAAATGTTCTAACAAAGATCCATCATTTTGCTTCATAAGACTTTAAAGGTGCCATAGAATGGAAAACTGAATTGACCTTGGCATGGTTGAATAATAAGAGTTCAGTACATGGACATAACATACTGTGAGTCTCAAACACCATCGTTTCCTACTTCTTATATAAATCA
>JAUCMU010000047.1:2385463-2399094 GCA_032275025.1 Enteromius treurensis | reverse complement strand
TATATGTGTGTGTGTGTGTGTATATATATAAATATTAGAAGAAGAAAAATTGAAGAAACTTTACATCTTAAAGAGATTTTTGGACTGATCTACATAATTTATTATTTTCTGGGGGGGGGGGCTATGTATTTTTTTTTGGACGATGTAATGGGTGATGAGATATTGTTATCCGTGTTTATAAATGTAACGTGATCGGGGAGGTATGGCTGAAGTGCTGTAGGCAGGAAAGGCCAGCGCGGCTAATAACGCTAATTGCTCCGTCGCCCAGCTGTCATTCTGAAGACAGATGAGTTCATTCATCAGCCTTCATAACAGCGTTAGCAGCAGCAGTGAGCGAGTGTGTGAGAAAACACAGAGCTGGAGACATCCTTCAACACACACACACACACACACACACTCTCAGCTGAGCGGATCTTCAGAAGCTGCTCTGAACACATGCATCATACCGATGTTTTGACGCTTGGCTTCTTTTGAGCTTCGAGCCACGATTGCTGCATTTTGAAGACACTTCAAGTTAAAAATGTGTGTTGTTTCTTTCTCTGTTACGTTCACCTGTGCTTCTGTTCATTCATCTGTTACTTTCATTCATTCTTTTTCATTCATCCTATTTTAATTTATTTTTCATAGCTCTCCGTCTCCTTTTGTTCATTCATTCTTTTTTCTTATTTGTTTCTTTCTCTTTCTTTTTGTTGATTCAAAATAGTGGTAATCTATTCTTCATTTTATTTTATTTGTTCACTTATTCCACCTTCTTTTTTCACTGTTCTCTATTTCTTTACATTATTCTCATCTTTTGTTAGTTCACTCTGTCTTTTTTTTTCTCTCTTCCCTTCTTTACAATAACAATAGTGTCAATCAATACAAGAGCAAACATCTCATCTTGTTCTGTTCTCTCCGTTCGTTTGCCCTTTGCTGACTCATCCGCTTCCAGATAGTGAGGGAGTGAAAAGAAAGAAAGAGGAGGATGAAGAGGAGAGAAGTGCCAGCAGGTCAGCGCTAGGCTCGTTAAAAACAGGCTGTTTCCTAACGTGTACAGATGACATCGAGGAGAGCGAGACGGCCAGTGGCACAGCCCACGATCATCACGATAAATAACAACGACAACAACAACAGCAGAGGGAAATGGGAGGGGGAACAACGCTGAAAAATTGGCCAAAACTTGATCAAAGGTGTGTGTGTGTGCTCACGCACAGCTTTGCAGCGATCACGCCTCGCGGCGCTTGGGGAACAGTGCTGCTACGACTGATGGATGCTGCTTTTACCTGATTCTCTTCAACGGGCTGAAGATCACAGTGCAGTAAACACTTCAGCACACACACAAACACCGGTTTAGAGTGGCTCTCGACACACACACACACACACACAGTGTGCAGCGCGGCACTTCATGGGATTCTATCGGGTCATCTGATTAGCATCAGTCATTAGATCTGTAAAGTCATTGCTAGCACTGCTGCTCGTCGTGAGCTGATTACACACCTGAGTGTTAAGTAGCAGTGAGGAACTCATCCTGATGGGCTGTCTTGACACACAACACCCTGGCAACAGCATAGCAACTACCTTGAAGAACTTGTACAACGTTACCTGTAGAGCAACTACTTAGACCACCTTGGAGACTGCATAGTAACCACTCAGAACACCTTAGCAACCGTATAACAACCCCTCAGAAGTCTTTAGTAACTGCATGGCAATCAACTAGAACATCTTATGCTGCATTTCCACTGTGTGGTACGGCTTGGCTCGGCACGTTTCGGTTCGGCACGACACGGCTCAGTTCGGTTTGGGTTTATTTAGAGTGGGCAATATTATCTGCATGTCGTTAAAGTCGCGCCACCCCTACTGCCATGACTCCTACACAACGCTTTCATTCTGCGTTGCCCCGAGCTCTCGCTCCATCGGCTCCTTGGCTATTCGCGAGAGGAACGTCTGTACTTCCTAACAGACCACGAAACATTTTTTGGTTGCGCTCGTTCTAGACAGTAGCGTCCGTTCCTTGTTCAGTGATGCAGGTAGTGATGATTCTCTCCGGCCAGTCAATGTTTAGCAGAGTGTACACTAGGGTTGGGTGATGTCGACCAATTTGGCATCGTATGATGTCTAATGTGAAACATCGCGATGGACGATGATATCGTCGTCGCTGTAGCCGGCAGGGGGTGGGGTTTAGTTGTAACTAAAACACCAAGCCCCGCCCTACGACTGACAAAACAGTGTTCATGCGAGCAGGTGAGAGAGGATTGAGCGTGCACGAGGGCTTGACTTGCACGCAGATGACATATCAAGATGACATATTAACTCATTTATTCGCAATCGGCAAGACATGGACAGGAACATTGGTTGACATTACAGCGGATCTGATTAAGGCCACGAGGCAGGATCATCTGCGCTAACATCTCCCTACAATCTTGAAAACATTATGGTGTCCAAATTACCCGATCAATGCACTCTGGGAAACATGGCAGTTGATGGCGATAACATCATGGGAAATGAGAGCGTTGTCTATTCTTACAGCTCAGCGGGCGATGAATGTAGAGCGTCTGAATTGAACAGTGCCTCATTTGCCACATGACACACTTGTTAGGTGAGATGATGGCTAATATTCCCTGACGTTTTCCAAACATGCATGCGTTTTTCCTCCAGAGACCCACAAGAAACTTTGATGGCTCAGATCTTTCTCGTTCATCACCAAGGAAACTCGAAGTTTTGTTGCCAAGTAATAACTTTGTCTGCAATGTTTCTCTTGATATTTCTAATTTTAGTATATGGCGCCGTTATGTAACAAGGAGTTTTGTTTATGAAATTCGGGAGCTCATAACAAGATCTCTGAGGGAACACCATACAATCTAACTTTTTAGAAGTAAATTAGCAATCAGAACACCTTAGCAACCAGCCGACACTTTATAATATCCACATAGAAACTATTCAGGGCATCCTAGTAACTGCTATGCAATAGATAGAGCCAAAGACTTTTTTTTTTCGTTAAAAAGTAGAGAAGTTTTAGTTTCTTTGTTTTTTCTTGGCTTTTTGGGTTTTATGTACATGACCGCTATGTTTTGGGCCTGTAAACGCAAACTTTAAAGTTCAAATTTAGTGCGAAACATTCAAAGTGTGAAGGTTATTCTACTGTATTATCGTCTTTGTTGCATTTAACACAAATTCGTTTAGTTTACACATTGTGCATTCAAATGAAATAATTCTATAGGCATGTGCGAGTTCGGATTTGAAAATTGTGATTGTTTACAACGTGACATTGCCAACTATTGGTCTGGAATACGTATTACAGTGTGGTTTAGTCTGTTTAATCTCACTGCGGTTGCGGGAGACATTTAAGACTGTAAAGATCCAATATAGTCTCACAACCAATTTGTATGTATTTTACGAGGTGGCTACTTCGTACAAATTTGTACGACCTCACTCGAACGATTTGTCTAAATGAATTGGCAACTTGGAAAATTTGTACAATTTAGCTAAAATTGTATGAATTTGAGGTTGTACGATTCAACCACTTCATATAATATATACGGATTACTGTAAGATCAGGCTGAGAGATCTCATCTGAGACTTTTCTTTCCTATAAGGCCAAATCGCTTCCAGATTGAGACTGTGACGGCACAAACCAACTATTACTTGAAAACCCAGCAACTGCCAAGCAACCGTCGGCGAGGTTTTGTTTTATTTATTTGAAGCAAAACAAAATCTCGGTTTAATGTCACGGCACACGCTGCACCCTGATTTAGACCGTAGCACGTTGGACATAAACAAGCAGCTAGCAACCTCAGCCCAGCTGTTGCTCTTTCATAACGTCCAGTTCATCTCAATGTTTCTCCATCCGTCTTTTAAGACCCTCATGTGCCGCATTTGTCCGTCAGGTCCATTTTAATCTGAAGGCGGCAGGCGGCCTGATAAAATGTCTAGTAATTACCATCAGCCGCCCAGAGCATGTGTCGCCAGCTTATCTGAGGCTCTCACGCTCCACTGCTGCTTCGCTCCATTCTCCAGAACCCCATCAGATATCCCGGGATGCTGGACGGTGCCATGCCACGGATAATGACCCCTGAGACTGGACGGATTCAGCTGTCCCACCTCCTCTCTTGTCTGTGAGTTACGATTTCTATTGCGAACCCTATCTCCAGTCTCCGTCAACGTCCGATTTCTTTTGCCTTCCATCGAGCGAAACAAAGTTGGATTAAGGAGAGTGCCGTATGAATTCGCCGGAGGTTTCCACAGCCCAAGACCTTGATTAGCCTCAATCTAGGATTTAATTGCTCACTGCCCCGTGCAACTACAAACCATTAAGAGAAAATTAAGACCTTGTGATTAAACAGTCACTAGTCTTTGTCCTTTTTCCACATAGATTTTCCCATAATGCTTTGAGGTGAAATGAACTGCATTCTGTTTTTTTTTCCACATTAAAAGGAAAGAGCTCACCTCTAAAGAATCCCCCAACCTTTTTATTCACGGTACTCATGTCCCAAATCTTGAAGCGAGAAAACTTGCACTTTTTAAAATATTCAAGCATCAAGTAGTGGCGCATGGCATAAGCCACATGACTAACAAACAGGTAAATTCAAACTCGAGACACCCAAGTGTTATTGTACCAGATAATTATTTTTTTTTAAATGAATTTAATTAATTACTTTTTCCTTTTTTATTTTTAGATCATTTTTGTATTTATTTTTTTAAGTAAGATTATACATTTTATTTATTAACATTAAAACACAAAGCAAAAAAGTCGATATTCTCATATTTTCTTTTTTGTTTTTAATAACGTTTTTGTTATTATATATTCAAAATGAACTAACTCTTATCTCAAGAAAAAAAACTGTAAATTTTATTCATTTATTCATAGGTATAGACCGCGATAGAGCCAGGGGCGGACTTACCCATTACGCAAAGGTAGGCAACTGCCTTGGGCCCCTAAAAGATAAGGGGCCCCCAAAATGCTTTTCAGGAGATGCGCAGTAAGTATGGACACGCGAATGGTTATGGTGTTTATTAACAGGACTGTCTGTGTGTCGGAGTTGAACGTGCTTCGTGTGCATCAAAAATATTATGCAGCATGAGCGCGAGGTATCCCGATCTTTCCCGCTGCGCTCCTCTCTCTGCGAAAAACTCAGACCCGTTGCTTACACTAGGTGCGTTTTTGTTTTAAAAGGATGACTTTACACGCCTATCCCGGCGTTTTCCACCCTCAAAAACTGACACTTTTGAAAACGCTGCAGACTCTGTTTTAGTTTAAAAACCCCGGGGAAGGTTTAACGCCAATGTAAACGATGATTGTTTATTCTAAACGCTGTTTTAAAACGAAAACGGCACGGTTAAGTTAGTTTTAGATTTGATATTCGCCTTTCCTGCTTTAGGGACCATCTGCAAATGTACATCGTAGTACTAAACGAAGTACACATTTCTACTAATTGCGCATAATTTCACATGCAAGCACCGCTGTTGTCATTATCTTATGTGTAGCCTGTTTGATTTTATCAGACGACGAATCGATCACTGTACTGTCACTATTTCATATTCAACCCGTTTTATGACAACAGAAACACAAATATAAATCAATAAAACATTTACTGAGAATTTAGCTGCATCAGAACACAGTATGGACACATTAGGCTATGTGGAACCTAAATGGGTTCGTGTCAGTAAATATAAGTAAAATAATAATGTATACTTCTTGTAACTCAACTGTAAATCAATTGCTATGTTGTCTACAACATGAAATAATAAAAGTGTCTGCTAAATGAATACATGTAAATATTGATGAAAACTGTAGACATAACTATGGGGCATCATTGTGCAGCAGCAACTTTGAAAACAAAAAAGGAACCTCATAGTTGATTGAAGTAAGTGTGTGCAAATATAGGGCCCCATTCCTATATTTGCCTGAGGCCCCAAATTCAATCGGCCCCTTGATAGAGCGCAATGGCATTGCATTTTCCCCAGATATTTAGCATTAATAGAGCTTGTAATGAACTCGTACAGTTTCTCCGTCCTATCTAATGCGATAATGCATTACGCTCACTATAGGCTATATGATCCCGATAACATTCTTCGAAACGTCTCCTTTTGTGTATAAAGCCAGATTCAGAACGACATATTTCACTGTATTCAGGAGCTCAAATACCTCAGGAGTGTTTGCGAAGCTGCTCAAGCGCTCGAAACAAATTCCCCATCATCTCAAAGCTGAAATGAACACGTCTCAGACGCGCGCGCATAATTCGTCACCGCTGATCTGTGACGAACCGTTTAACACGACTGCAAATGTTTGAAATAATTTGACTCTGGCACCTCCTAAAATAAGAAATCTCCTCAGAGCTCTCAGGAAAGCGCTTATAATTATAAAGACATAACAACAGCGATCGCAGCGTGAAGTTTGCAGAAAAAGTCCAACCGAAAAGCCCACTTAATTTGTGGAGCGGAGGCGGAGAAACCCATGCGGTATTTAAAGCACCAAATGTCAATTACATGGATCCTTAACATTTATGATGCGTTGGCCTTTTTAATACTGGAGTTTCCTGCCCCGAACGCCTTCTCACATCTATACATAGTAACCTTTCACTCAAGCACCGTTACACTGGAAACAAGTCTGTTTGAAAACAGGAACCGCAGGTATTAAGTGCAGAAAGGGTTTCCCAGCAAGGAAGGTTGTTAAAATCTCTCTAGAAGTGGATTCGCTTGTGTCGTGGCTAATCTGGATTGACTCTGGGATGTTAGTACCTATATCTGGTCGGGCCGGTCGCTGGAGGTCGTATCGTGTCGAACGTGCTGATGGTGCAAAGCTGGAGAAGGACTGACTGACAGATATTAAGGATGAGCTGAGATATATGGAAATATGCTAATGTTTAATTTGAATAAAAATACAATGATTATAAAATGTATTAATTATTATTATAAGTATTTTATTAATTAGATAATTTCCTTTTTGATTCATTCATCTGATTTGCACTAATTTATTCAGGAAAACATTTATGCCGTGTTAATATTGAAGGATTGTGGGCATTGTATACTGGCGTGCTGCCCACGAGGCTATCAGCACAGACAAATCTTGCCTTAGGGCCAATCCCAATTCTACCCCTTACCCCTACACTTTCCCCTACCTCTCCGTTTGGTGTGTTCACGTGTAGGGGTGTCTCAATTCTCCTTCGATTGGAGGGGTAGGGTTAAGGGGAAGGGCTTGATAGCCCTCGAAACGAAGATTTTTCGGGACCTCCGAGAAATTTCCAACATGGCTGCCATAAATGTAAGTAATTTTTGCCATTAATTAGGATATTTATGACAATTTTTCAATATTTGTATATTACCATCGATCTTGTGTTTGTGTTAACGGTGATGTTTTGTAATGAAACGTTCGCAAAAAAATCGCTAAAGTTTGCTAGCGGATAGCACCGATTGCACAATATTAGGAAATATATTTTTATGTCATATACCCGGTAGCGTGTTGTTTTGTTTCACTTACGGCCATATATGTGTACATGTTGATGAACGGTTCTTATATCGCCGCATGTCCTCTGACAGTGTAGTAGTGCTGTCTCATTTCTTAGGGGAAAATATTTAACCCTTCCCCTTTCCACTTTATTTCAAGGGGCAAGGGGAAGGGGTAAGGGGTAGGCAAAGGGGTAGAAAATAGAATTCAACTCGCACGCTTCACATCCTCATTCATGACACAGGCAATAATCCAGCCACAACACATACGTCCTGATTTCTGGGGTCAACATATTTTGTTTTCCCTGGAACAACATTTTAATCCCAAATCTTTAGTTTTTACCATATTTCTACAGCTAAACCTAACCTTACCCATGGGTAATGATGATCCAGGATCTGCCGTTTGGAGCTACTTTCAATCACCTGATTGTTAATCGTCATCCCCCTGGAACTAATCAGAACTGTTTGTATAAGAACCCCAGCTTCTCAGTTGCACTTGGGCAGTGATCGAGGTAACAACACTATGCTTGAAGTACTTGCTTCATATTTGCTTTATGCCTTCACATAGTATTCTTATGTCTATGGTCTTTGGAAGATGTCATGACTCGATAATATTATTCAAGTTACAGCGCTTACCTGCACAGAGGACCTTTGAATGAAAGTATCAATGAAAGCATTGAAACGGAGGTCCTTGAGTAGTTAAAGTTATTCTACTTACCTCTTTACTAACCTGAAGGGACTCGCCTGAGAATAAGGAGCGATCTGATGACCACGAACGCTAAAAGGACACACGCGTGAGAAAACCCTTGAGTCACTTACCTTTTATTACTCACCTTTGCCTACTCACCTGTCTCCTCAGAGAGCGGAGATCTCACCACCCTTGGGCACCCCAGCACCTAAAGGACATAATAGTAGTGGGTACTTTAGGTTAGCGATCTGAAGATTGATTGGATTTATATGGACTGTGGAGAGAACGAGCAGGAGTCTGCCGTAACCAATGTGGATTATTGAGAGATTGATCTGGAGATCGCTCTCCCTCCTTTCTTTATCGTTTTTGTTTGCCCTGCAAAACCTTTATTAAACTTCTTTTCTTCTCACATCTAGTAGTCTTGTCTCATCCATACCTGAGAGTTGCACCCTCATCACAAGCTGGTTCCAGCATGCAAAACACACCTTATGCTGGCTGATCTCATGTTGGGACCACTCCGACAGCCAATGCTTCGCAATGTAGAGTAAATGCTTGATAAGGAATGCCTCTAGTTACTGTTGTAATCTTGGTTCCATGCGAATGAGAACAAGATATTGCGAAGATTGCTGTGCTCTCTGCTCAGTCAGTAGTGCAGAATTCAGTCTAGATTCTGAGTCAACAGCTGCAATCACTGCATTATTAACTGCCTGCAGGCTTGTCAGCATTTGCATGCGCTTTTCATAGTCAATGACAGCTTGCCATTTTGTTGAACTGGCATTATCCTATAAGATTGTGGAAGGAGTTCCAACAGTGAATGCTTTGTTATGTCGTGCAGCTAGGAGAGGCTGAGCTGGTACCAATGAGAACTGAGACAGGACAGCTGAGCACTGTTGAGAGGAGAAACTTTTTAAGAGCCTGATGATTTTCCCCTGGAATAGTCAAAAATGCCTTTGAACACGTCTGTTCCATCGACCACTCTCCTATCGTTTTTTTTTTTTTTTTGCTATTTTAAAAGGCAGGTTGTAACAATTTAATCGCACTGAAAAACATGATTCAGAAGTTATTCACAAAGACGTCAAAAATTGGGACAATGGCTGAAACCCCTTGTTTGCTATGCATGAGATTTCCCAAGCCTCCACTGAGTTTTCCTCTTTCGAGCTTCTCCATGAACATGTGGAAGTCAGTATCTGGGCTTCCACTTGGGCCATGGACAGCTGTGTCCCCATAAGACGGCAGCAGTTTTAACCTGTCAAAGACCCAACACCAAAAATGAGGTGAGACAGTTCCTAGGGGCTGCTGGGATATTATAAAAGGTTTATACCTAATTATTTGGAGCTCACCAGCCCGCTGACTGACCTCACTAAAAAGGAAGCACCAGGTCCGGTCCAATGGATGGAACAGTGCCAGCAGGCTTTCACCGATATAAAGGCTCTTCTGGGTGGTGGGTCGCTCCTGCACTCTCCTGACTTTTCCCTCCCCTTTTGTTGCAGACTGACAAGTCATGCAGGGGTCTTGGAGCAGTCCTATGCCAGGAGATGGAGGGAGAGGAAAGACTTATGCTGTACATCAGTCATAAGCTCTCGAAGAGAGAGACAATTTACAACATCATAGAAAAGGAATGCTTGGTGACAAGATGGGCCATGCTCACCCTCTGCTATTATCTCCTGGGACACTAATTCACTCTCTGTTTGGACCAGGCGCTCCTGCAGCAGGAAAGGGAGACAGGAGACAAGTGGTGTGCAAGTAGGTCAAGTGCAAATAACACCTGTGTCTAATTTCAGTAATTGGTTTGGAGAGACCAGATAAAAGATACAGGAAACAGGAAGCGAGAGAGAAACTGACTGGGAACTTAAGCTTTATGAGGAGACTGATTGCTGGATGGGAATTGTATGCTGATTTATGTTCTAGTATTTGATTTAGTAATTGAAATCGCAGTGAGACACTCTTGTTTGTGCCAGAAATAAAGTCTAAGTCCAAGTCACACCGACCCTGTTTTGTTCTTTCCACACCACATCACATGTGCAAGAATTGGAATAATGCATAAAACATTTGCGAATAAAACACATTCTCCATCCAGGGTGTTGAGAAGAACAAAATTCACTTCCTGGCACTTTAAGTGCGCTTCCAGGCACTAAATATCACAAAGAGCAACTATCATTTTGGATGCTGTGCAATGAGATCAGTCCGTTTTGTTGGTCCAGTTTTATCTTGCAAAATGATGTTAAACAAAATCAGTTTCCCCCTTAACTGCAGTAAAGTGGTTTTAGCATATAAAAACATAATTCTGTGTTTTATAGCTTGTTTACTGTACACCTTTAATGCTTTTAGTAATTGTTCTGTTTATTTTGTTTTAAGTCAGAAATGAGAAGTCGTCAGCTTCACGCAATACAAAGCCAATTAAGAAATTTTGGGATTGTGGTTGGAGGTTGGATTGTTCCCCCTTTCTATGGGCATTGTTTTCAGATTATGTGTCTCTGTCTCTATAGCTAGAGGGCCCTGCCCATTCTGGTGGACTTCGTAGCCATAGGCTCATGCAGCACTGTTGCCGAGCATTGGTTCATTTTTAAAAGTTTACTGCACAAACCAGTAGCCATTCAGTGAATGTGCACCTGTTGCACCCTTATCTTCCATGGATTAATGCAGTAACCATTAGCATAATTGCATTTAGCACTTTTTATACTTCATAGTTATATAAAATAGTTTGCAGTTATCTCTTTCAGACAGACAAAAAATAATTTCTGATTTTTCATTCTAAACGGACAGTGTGTGAATGTCAGTGAGTGTGCACGTCTGTGTGTCACTAATATTACTGAAGAGCTTTTGTGAGCGTTAAGAGGAGCACCAGTCACTCAATTTTCATCTGTCTGCTGATCATCATGCATAAATAAATGCAAGAACATGAATAATGCAGCTGTTCAAAAGAGCACCACTTCATATGACAGACAAACAATGAACAAACAAATAACACTGTCACGGAGAAACAATGAAAAATGAGTCAGAGTTGGGGGGATGGGGAGAGTAATAGAGTATATGTGTATGCCTGCTGAAGCTTTTTACTGTAGTTTTAATAATAATTCTAGCTGGTCCATCCTGAATGGTGATTAGCTAATTGGTTGGACAGGAAATTAGTGGGGCTGAGATCGATGTGTTAGAACTAGGGCTGGACAACGATTAATCGATTAATATATATACACATAACATAGTTTTCTTAAATATATTCATGCATGTGAGTGTGTTTACATCATGATTAATCGTTGCTCACAAGTAATTAGAACCCCTAGGTCAAACTATTTAGCGATGGAAGATTGTTCCAAACAAAATCTCAAGATCTAGTAGTTGTAACATTGCATCACCACGCATTTGCATGAATTTAAACTCTGCTTAACTTTAATGCATCATCAACATTCTTCTGCTCATGTTGCCATCTCTCATACAAAAGACATAAGTAATGAAAGAAGTGACATTGAAAAGAACAGACTTGCAAAGTTTTTAATCCGTGTAACCACTTACAAATCTATCAAGTAGGTAATTCATTTTCTTTTTGCTTTCTCAAAGTTCCGTCTGAGATCATTCCAAGAATATTACAATAATTCTTTGTGTATGGTGAGTTCCCACAATGTTAGGGTGTTGTGTTGTTGCAGCAACTTTGTATTTTGTACTTTCATTAATTATTTAATGCTGACCCACTAATTTCAGTACCTAACAGACAGTACCACACCGTTATTCTCTGAGGTCTGTTTGCAAAATACAGAAAAATATTCCCTTGAGCAAAACGGAACTTTAATAACAAAATAAACATAATACAAAGTTGTGTTGTTTATACTGTAGTATAAGGAACATAAGCCCTCAGTGTAATGAGCACTAGAATTAAATTAAATCATGTCCACCCCTGACTCATCAGACACAAGCGCACAGTTAGCATGATATGCATTTGAAGATTATATTTTAGGCAGCAACTCCTGGCTTTCTGCAACAAAATATCAGTGCGTCCCACACACCATGTCATTGGCAATGCTCTCATCAGTTATTAAACAACAGAGCATAAGCATGTTTCTAATTTGACCTAAATATATGAAGAATTCCATTTGTCTGTTTAACTTTTTTTTTTTGTGACATGAAAATAAGCCATTTCAGTAACTGACTGATAACCTTTTAATTGCCATTAAATTGAGGTTACTGAATCTAAAAAAGAAAAATGTCAGATTGACATAGAGGCTTTTGCATTTATGTATGGGGTAGGGTTCCTGGATCTAGTGGTTCCCAGTGTGCTTTCTCTATGTTCACTATGTCCATTCAGATTTAACTTTTTTTTCCAGTGGCTGCTGGCTGCTGGTTGACTGCTTACTGACTCAAATCCATTCCATCTGTAGTTTGGTTTATGGCTTTAGGTCCTCTTTTATTGTAATACTGATAATGTTTGCTTTACACATTAATAATAAATATTCACAAATGTTTCATAAACAGCTGAACATCATTGTAATTTAGTGTGTCAGTGTAACGCCGTGGGCGTTTTCATGTTGAAATTCTATGTTTGTTTTCATGTGCCATGTGATCCATGCTCTGTTAACCTTTTGTATCATTAGGTGCGTTCGACTTCATGCGGCGCCGCAACAAATCGTCTGCCGCCTTACAAGTCAATGCATTCTGGGAAGATCATTTGTCCGGCTTTGATCGGCGCTGCAGCCGCCTTTTGATCACATGTGCCATCAAAGTACAGTGAGAGCAAAACGAGAGCAGGTTAGGCGCTGCAGTTGCTCAAAATCGGCTGTGAAAGGCTTGATGAGGACACACTTTATTCTCATTGGTCAGATTATGTGACGACAAGCACTATGTGTGCTGCATTTTTTTTTTAAGTTCCTGTATGTAATCAATATTTATATCGAATATATGATATTCAAACAATACATTAATAATGAAAATGAAGACTAGGCGATATGGTAAATATATATTCGTATTGTATAAGAGTTAAAGTTTGGAAAAAACTGGTCAACCTAGAGTCCTTTTTTAATGGATGTTGTGAGAGGCTCCACTACTCTGAATAAACTGCTTATTTTTGAAAAATGTCCTATAGCTTACTACAAAACCAAAATACAAATCGTAAACATCATATTGCATTAGATAAAGGTTACTATGAAAACTTATAAGTGTCCGACCTGACAGCCGTCTCTTTACTCCTCCCCCGACTGCAAGGGTCTGTTCTTGCCAGCCGGTGGCAGGCTAGTGTAGTGCATCTCGAACACACCTAATAGGTGCGTTCGACTTCATGCGGCGCCATAAGAAATCGGCTGCCGGCGTAGAAAACCATACATTCTGGTAAGATCCAGGCATGTGCAGAGGGGGGGACGGAGGGTGCTTGAGCACCCGCCCCTTTCCTCCTAGGTGCCTCAAGTGCCCTTTTCTTGGGGTTTCTTTTTTCTTTTTTAATGTGTATGTGTGTATGGAGCCCTGTCTTTGCCCCACAACAATAAAATTTAACTATTAATCTCAATTTTGCTAAATAAAAGGATCTGGCTCGCATCAGTCA
>JAUCMU010000047.1:2344846-2356938 GCA_032275025.1 Enteromius treurensis | reverse complement strand
TGTATATATATATATATATATATATTTATATATGTATGTATATATATATACATACATACATATACATATATAAATATATATATATATGTATGTATGTATGTATGTGTGTATATATATATATATATATATGTATGTATATATGCACAGACATTTTTATTTTAATATAAATATTTATTTAAAACATGTTATTTTACCTTAATACAAATTTTATCTAATCTAATTTTAGAATTGTTTTTTTTTATATAAAAAAATCTATCTAAATTTAAATTTTTTAAATTATATTTACTATAGTATTTAATTTATATTTAATGAATTATATTATTAATCTAATCTAATTGTAATGAAGTGGTTTAATTTTCCATTTTCTATTTTAAATTTGATCCCAATGATTTATCGTAATGATTTTAGGCTCTGACTAAATATATATGTAACTGCTTTTAAATACCATCATGATAACGTAAATGACAGAATCATATTTATCAATACATAATATCAGGCTGTAACAACCAACAGGTTTGTCTTTCTATTTGTGGTTCTTGTAATTTAGTGCTCGTTAATTCCAGCTCTTGTGGTTGTGCCAGCTGGTTTCATGTTTTATTCTGGATCTGTGCCACTCGAGACCAGCCGGTCTCATTAATTCAGTTTCCGTAAACATTTGCAGGTTTCCTGGTGTTAAATAATGTGATTAAGGCCCAGTAGGCCAATTCAGATGTTAGCCACAGAGTGGACGTCATTTTCTCACAGCAGTTGTTGAATCAAATTACATATGTGTCAATGTGTGTCTGTGTGTCCGCACTTCCATGGTAATGGGTCTTCATGCGTTTTCCCTGGCTGCCAGTATCCATGGTAACGACAGGTCTATCATCGCTGTCGGTTGAGAGGGTCTTGAGTGGAAATGATGGACCATCTCCCTGAGCTTCAAATGACATACCCGCCCTCAAGGCACAGAGTCGCCACACAACAGTGTATCTACTGCCCTCTAGTGTTTGACGACAGCATTACTTGCTTTGCACTAGGCCAAATTGTGTGGACGACCACAAGTATGAGAGAAAACAATAGCGATGCTTGATTGCAAGTACAACTTGGTAAATTGGAAGAAGGTAGCTGAAGAGAAGTCGTAAATAATTCAGGGTTTTCTGGTGCTGTTCCTTTAAGTCACTCTTTGATTTCATACTATCCCTTAAGAGTGAAGAGAGATTGAATAGAGCATGGAGAAACCTGTTGAGGAGCACTGAAGCAGACCTGGGAAATATATACGAGCGTGTTGAGAATTCATTTTCACTGGCAGCTTCAGGCAATCAGACTGATTGCATTTTCAAGCGTTGTGGGTCGACACTGGGAACGAGTTTGGCAGGAGGTCTGGGCGTATCGCACGCTGAGCTCTGCTGCCATCTGTTGGACCCCTTCATTTTTATTGGATATTGGTTTAAAACCATCTCCAATTTTGAAATGGTACAGGGTATTTCAATGGATTGGCGACCTATCGTGTTGAAGCTACTTCTCATGCTAGAAACTGTCATTTGAAGTAACTAACTACAGCAATGCTTTCAAACATTACACCCCAAGATATATAAAAAACCAAGAAAAATAGTTTACTGTAGTTTTACTGCTTTGGCTGCTTTAGTAGGTAGGTAGTTAGTTGATGAATAATGTTGCTATTGAAGTTATTTTTTATTCAAATCAGATTTGATCTAGATCTCAGTAAGAATGGCAAATCGAAATGTGCTTTGTCATGCTATACATTCTTGTTCAAAAGGAACTTCTGTGAAATGTTTTTAAGTTCAGCTTTATAGAGTTGTTCTTGCTCTATTGCATCCAAACCTTTGTTTATTTCACCCCTACATCGTTCCCTTCCATCCAGTCAAAGAAAACAAATAAAAACTCTGCCTGTCACAGTTGACAATGGAGCAACTGTGCAATGAGAAACTGTATGTTTTAAAGACGGACAGTTGGCCTTGAAACTAATGCCCCCGGTTTCCATCCAAACACTGTGCTTTGAAAATAAATCTTTGAATAATCTTTGATCTTGCCAGAATCAATCACACACAATCTAAGACAGGAAATGCACAGCGAGTCATCTTCAGCGGGTCTTATTTAGTATAATACTGTGGAAATGACTTAATATGAATGAATAAATTCTATTGAAATGACCACAAAACTGTACGTAAAAAGGTTTTACATATATATTGCATTACCCCCGAAAATGATTCTGCTCAAGTAGCAAGAATTAAGGTGGTAAAATTTTGATGTAGTGCTGAAATTCCCATCAGTTTATGAGCTGCAGAGGAAGTTTAGTGAAAGCAATTGCATGTTAAATAAGCACAGATATGTCATAAAAGGTGTTGGTTTTATGTTTGTGTACTTTCATCTTTCATGCATGCCGTGGTGCAATATGACTTCACCTCTGAGCCGCAGCCACACACATTGCATCCCTCTCGGCTTTTCTCAAAACTCTAGAGTGTTTATTCATGAGCTGATAAACCAGCAACAGTGACACATTCGTTATATACTGTTTATCAAAGCATAACGGCTGCTGTGCCTTTTATCACTTAGTGAAAAATCCCATGACTCTGTGCTTCTGGATTCATGAAGCAGATATTATGAGTGCCAAAATGCGCAATGAAAGGCGATCCGGCGCTGACATCAGATGCAGGTTGCACTGGGACTATTCCTTGTCTGAGGGAGGGAGTTTGGGGCCAGGAAGTGCATAACATCCCAACAGCGCCATTCTTCTTCAGATGTCCCGAAATGAAGGGAGAGACCGATTACTGGGGATGTCATAGTGCTCTACACCATTTCTAAAGAGATCTTTGACACGTTTTCATCTCTAGTAGCTGGAAGACTTGGATTGGTTTATTTGGGGGAGGGGTTGTACGTACAGTAGGACATCTTGATTACTCTACTAGAATAACGTTTTAAGTGCAACCAAGCAACGTGAGGATCTCACTATTAAGCAGTTTTTGATTTAACATCATGGTACGGATCACATGCACCATCTCCTTCAGCACTGACGACGAGCCAGTCAATCGCTCGCGCCAAGGCAGCTTCGACGATCACTACAAACGCGTGGTGTGGTCAAGAGATGGCGAGCACGGCAAGTATCAAGAGGAGGGTGGCGATCCAGACAAATGCGATGGCGCGGAAGAAGAAGAAGCGCCTGATATCAGCCTCGCCACGTTTTTTGGTGGATGCTCCCTCCATGGAGGCAATCACGTCTTTGTGGAGGACAAGAAGATCAGCATCCGCCGGGGCTTGTGGACAGTGGTCTTCCTGTTGGCGATCTCCATGTTCCTCATGCAGGTGGTCGACCGCGTCATCTACTACCTGCAATACGACTACATAACCATGCTAGACGAGCGCAACGCCAGGAACATGACGTTCCCCGCCATCACGCTCTGCAACTTCAACTCCTTCCGGCGCTCGCAGCTGAGCTACAGCGACTTGCTTTTCATGGGGCCACTCTTGGGATACGAGGACAACATGGCGCCGGGAATCCCTTTGGCGCCGGAGCCCGACAGGCAAGGGTCTCGATTCAGCCTTGCAGAGTTCTTCAATCGCACCCGGCACAGCATGGAAGACATGCTTCTGGAGTGCAACTTCGCGGGGAAGGACTGCGGCCCAGAACACTGGAGAGAGGTAGGACCTGTGTCCGGATGGACTCGTTGTAAATAGGAGTTGAGTTTGGCCTCCCGGCGCTCAATCCATTCTCGGCGTGTTATTGCGAGGGTGGCTGGCTGACTTTATTTGCGAGAAGATAAATGGGCTTGGCGCACTTGAGGCGTCTTAGAAGATGAATAGGTGTTCTCACAGTATCTAACAGGAATCAGAAGCCATTTATTCTTTGTGTTCAGCGTTGCAAATGAAAACAGCATTTCAGACCCCCATTATTACCCTTTGACTGCTCATGATTGATAATTACACGGTGTAGCTTGCTTTTGCGTACCACATTGGCCTGTTTCAAGGCCACTTGAGGGATCTTTTTTCTCTAGACTTGCTGCTGAAGTTTTGACGTCGTGAAAATTGGTCTCCGGCAAGTGTTTGCATAGATTTGTCAGATATGATGACAAGGTTATTGCACGTTGTTCCTTAGGCTTTGTGGATGGTGTAATTGTAAGGATCAAATTGTAGCTAGCTTTAAGCAGGAAGCATGAATGAAATATCAAAGCTTTTGGAAAGTGTTATTTAATAATTTTTGCTTGTTTCGTAAAAGGTCCTATGTGTTTTTGTGTGGGATTCCATGCATGGAAATATGCAGCCGCTCTACATTTTACAGAAAGAAGGTTGCTTGAAGTGAGATCACCATATTTGGTTGATATATGATGCAAGTTTTCTGTGCGGAGTATCGCTCAAGCGTTCGTTCCCCCCAAGAGCAAGTCTGAGTTTGCAGCTAATCCCTTTACGCTGATGAAAAGAGGGCCGCCTGTCTATGAAATTGTTCGTTGTTGCTGATCTCAAGGTTTCTAGCCGGCGCTCGTGCCGTTTGAGATCTCCCGTGAGTCAAGCTCTTATTGAGCTGAGTGAATTATGTGGTGCTTCGCCGTAAAGGCCAGGAATATATCTGGTAGCGCTTACTGAAGAATCGGTTTAGAGCACTTAAGTATATTTAGCCTCCTGCCTAGTAAGTGCATATGGGGTTTTAAACACCAGTGGTTGCGCTCTGATAATGGATGTTTATTATCCGATGCCTCCGATGGGATGTGTTATCAACCTACTTAAAAGGTGCAGCTTGCATAATCTCCCGTATGCACACAAACAAAGCATCCGACCCCCATAAATACTGTATCCACATTTAGTGGTTCGGCTAGTATATCAGTTCATATCAGCCAGCTCTGCCAGACAATGCTAATCTCGACGTCGCCATCAGTGCTTATTTGCTTATCATTCTTGCGACACTAAGAATGTGAGTTCACTGTGCGCGAGTCGCCATCGATTGACAGATATTTAGAAGAGTGCTGGAGCGGGTCGATAGGAGGCGGGCCTGTGCCAAACAGACAGGCTTCTCATCTTTCCGTCCCAGGGCAGAATTCGAGTCCCACTTCCTCCAGCTCCATTAGACAGGGATCTTTTTTCACCACCAGAGCACAAGCTCACGTTTCGCCTTTCTGCACGCCCATCCGCCCATGCGATAATAACTAACTATTGATAGGTAAGATATTAGAGTAGTTTATGACTAACTAAGGTCTGTGTTTGTGACGTTGCAGGATTTAGCTTTCTGTGTTATTGCTAATACTTATGCTGAATTGAATGTGTTCAAGACATGAATAATACATAGAATAAAGATACACATACTGTACTTGTTTACGCCAGTTATCCTACCTTAAAAATTTGATTCCATGTGGAAATGTCATTTATTTTTAGTGCTATCAAATGATTAATTGCGATTATTTGGATCCAAAATAAGTTTTTATTCACATAATGTATGTGGTGTACTGTGTGTGTATATATGAATACAGACAAATGCATGCATATATTCTAGTGCTGACAAACGATTAATCGCATCCAAAATATATGTGTTTATGCTGTGTTTATTTATTATGTTTATATTATAACACACGTTTAGTATATATTTTGAAAGTATTTACATGTAAATGCATTTATATATTTATTTTCTTATATGTCTACATATATTTAATATATACATAACATTACAAATTTTCATTAAATGTATACATGCATGTGTTTGTATTTATATATACTTAATAAATATACACAGACCATACGAATACATTATGCAAAGAAAAGCTTATTTTGGATGCGATTAATCACAATTAATCATTTGACAGCAGTAATTTTGACACATATTTTTGTGCAAATATGCATGTATGTATATTCATATAATTTATAAAATATTTAATATATAAACTCTATACATATATATATATATATATATATATATACATACATGCATGTGTGTGTATTTAAATATATATATATAGATATATTGTTATTATTATTTTTTTATTAATGCACAATTTATTATGGGCAATTGAAGATAAAATTATTAATCAAAAAATTAGGAAGATATTATGCAAAACACACAATAAGACATTTTTAAAGGCTTTAAAGGAGTTGTTGATCCTTTAAATATAAATAATCCCTAAAATATATACAAATAATTAATATACACAGTCACAGTACACATATTATGTAAACAAATGTAAAAAAATATAATGCATTGAAGAAAAGTAAAGCCACCATTATCCCAATAGGGTGCATCCATATTGGGCTGATTTGGGAGTCGTGACCCTCCAACACTTCCCCTGAGTCGATCGCAAACACACGCCCCTGATTCTTTTTTGATCAGCCTGACATGGTCCAATTTTATCTGCTGATTGCTGTAGAAGAGGCTTGTGTTAAAATAAGGTAAATAGAACTCCAATCTCTTTCTGAAGATTGCGAAAAGAAGCGGTAACTCATGTCAGTCATGACGTCACACTCCCGTTTTTATAGCATCACAAGATTAACTGAAAAAAAAAACATGTTTAAAAACAAAATATTTGAAACTAAATTTAATTATTTTGTTTGTCTCACATCCCATTAGATTATATGGAGAGGGCGGGGCTTATGACCTTTACTGGGACTAGCCGCCTGGGGGCAATCAAAACCTGATGGCTCTACTTTTGAGGACTAGTGCAGCACACTTGGTTTTGACATAGAAAAACAGGGGTGTAAAAAAAACAGTGATTTTAACAGAGATTTGGTGTCTACAGTGAAAACCCGTTAAATGATTAACGGTAAATTAAAATTCCTGTTAAATTTACAGGGAAACACCGTAAACTGACGTTCCCAGAATTCCCTGCATTGCATTTTCCATTTTATTTGAATTTGATGTTTTTTCTTTGAAATAACTATGTTTCTTCTAAGTTTTTTTTTATTTTTATTAATTATGTTTATTAGGGTTGTATCTTAAATGTTATGTTATTAAAAGAATGTTTATTGCACATTTAATAGTTCTTACCATGATAGTGTTTAGTGCTTTTGTGAATGACTCTGAGCACCTTCTATTTATATTGCTATTTTAAAGCTACTTGTTATGAGCTTGGTTTCATCATGTGACTTGCTCATCATCTCATGCATTTGGTAGGTAACAGTGTATTTCAAAGGTACAAAATAGATTTCACTCTTTTAATAGATTGGTATATTAACATTATATCAGCTAATGCAGTTTATTATTAGAAATTATGGTTTTTAACGGTAAATTTAACGTAAAACAAAAAAAATATTTTTACCGTATTACAGCTGCCAGTTTTTTTACCGTAAATTTCAGGGGTTTTTCTTTACAGTATGTATTTGGTGTCTTATAAGTGTGTGCTAGTGTTTAATTTGACCTTGACTGTATAATCTCAACTTGATCTTCATGGTTTATCGGTGGCTCGGTGCTGATGACAGCAGCTCATCTAATATTAACAAGGCCAGAAAACACATTTCACACCATCCCCGGCTCTGTTCCCTCCATGGGCCTCAGAAACGCTTACACAGCGCTCTGTGAAATGCTAATTCATTGCACCGCCATTTAACGATGATGGCAGCGATCACACTGAAAGGTTTCAGCGTTTGACCGTAGGCTTTGATGGCGTGCGTCTAGACTTGTAAAATGATTCATTTAAAGACCTCATGAATAAAATAAGACTATTGATCAATTTAAAAAAAACAACAACAAAAAAGTTAACATTATTTCCAGATTCATTGAATTAATGCTATATAGCAATATTTCATTCCTTAATTATTTAAAAAGGTTGAAAAACTTTGTTATACATATTTAATACATAATATTTAGGGGTCGTGTTGTTCTTCTGAGTGTTGTTTTGTGGTTGCTAGGAGGTTTTGGGGGGTTTCCAGGTGTGGATTGTTGTTAAGTATTGCTAGGGTGCTGTAGATGGTTGCTAAGTGAGAGACAAGTTTGTTTTTATAAACTTTTTTTATTTAGGATTACTGGTTTGTCTAAACCCCTCTCCTTATGCGAGCAATACTGATAGCGATGCTTCAGTAAACAGCGCTAATGACTGAACTAATGGAAACTGCAAATGACTTCTGCAATTTTACACTGTAATGATCAAGAGTGAGTTTTCCTGAATGCACCTGATCTCACTGTTGCTGTTTGAACACTAGAGGACGACAGAACACAAAGAATTGCACGTTCGCAACAGACTTGAAAGACTCTCAATCTATTGAGTGCTGAACTTGACTTCAACAATGCACGCAGAGTCACAAAAGGAGCAATCCGAATGCATTTGTTTTATGATTATAAGCTTAATAAAACAGATTTAAAGCAGCACATAGGCTCAAGGCTATCACAGAAAAGCTTTATTATTGGACGGAGATTGAATTTGGAAGCTGACAGCATATTGCAGTCAAGATTCTATTCACTTGGTTAATGTTATTTCTGGTTTTATATTAGCTGCATTTCATTTATAAAGAAAAATATGTCTGTTGTAAAAATATGCTGGAATTTGTAGCAACTTTCATTTTCAACTTTTTTTTATGTCTAGTTCGTGTCTGGCACGCCATATAAGCTTCTACATTAAATATTTCACCATCTAATCAATTCCTCCTGAATATATCATAACACCCGCATTACTATTTATTATGAAATATCTTTCGGAAAATACATTATATTGTGAATTCACAATGCACAGCATTTCTAAACAAGCTATAAAAAATGAAGCCTGTCATTTTCCCGCTCAGTTATTTATAGAAGAAAGATTTTGGTCCTTGCAGGCGCTCTCCCTTTGTATTTTTACGAGATATTTGAAAGTTCAAGTGTAGCAACCTGTGGTTCAGATGAGTCGAGGATTCGTACAGCCAGTCTGCAGCACAAAAACAATCTGTACGAAGTACCTTTCTGTGAGTTTAATGCCCACGCTTATCTTGTTCAGAATAGTGCTGTGATGAATGCACCTCGGCTTTGTTTACCGCGGTAAAGCCGGAGGTGTACGGATCATCTCCATCGCCAACGGCAACGCACTGAAAGCGCGTCATTGTGTTCTCAGGGTCTTGAGCGAGATGTGGATCTTAGAAAACGGATAAGTATTCGTCTCTAAATGACGGCGCTCCCACGTGTGTGTGCAGACGCCACCGAGAGCTCTGATTTACTGCGTGTTTTCATACCTGCCAGGAGGGAAAGCTGGGACATCGGATGACTTATTTCAGTGATGGATGTGCCACATTATTTCCGAGACAATCAACAATTAACCTACACACAACCTGCTATGACGTCCTTCAGGGGTCTATAATTGCCCTGAGAAAAGTTCTCCACTGACACTTAGATGCTGCCATATGTTTGTTAGAAATCTTATTCCTTATAAGTAATTTTTAATCATTTATGGCAAGACACAACAGATTAAGTGTTTTGTTTTTGTTTAGATTTTTAGACTTTTTCCAGTTAATTACTCAGCCTGTTATAACAAATGTTTTGTATTATAATATGAATGTAAGATAAAGCTGGATTCAAAAGTTTACAGTTAAAGGATTTTGGATGTCACTTTTTGTCAAAACATAAACCAAATGATATATGAGCAAATCCTTCTGTAAAAATCTACTGAATATAGCTTAGTACATGGATTAGAATTTAGATGAGATCGTTTAGGGGTCATCGAATGCCCACTTTCCACAGGTTTATATGTTTCCTTACAGTATTAATGAAAAGTCTATACCATACTTTGTTTCAAATTTCTCAGTGGTAGTGTAAAACACAATTTTAACCTTTTCAAAAACGGCTCTTTTCACACAAACCCATTTTGGTGCATGTCCCTTTAAATGCTAATGAGCTCTGCTGACCCCACCCCTCTTTTCTGTAGGGTGACGAGCCGTTCTCATCAGACTGTTTACTTGAGCCAGTGAACTCAGCCCAGTCTAACGGCAATTCATACATATTTTAGGGTGAGGTGGCTAATTAATTTTTGCTAAATCGTACTTATTTTACGAGTTACCAATACGTATTAATTTGTACGAATGACCTACACTTAATCCCGCCCCTAAACCTACCCATCACCGGGGTTTAGACGAATCATACAAAATCATACGAAGTTGTATACATTTTCCACCTCATACGGAAATGTACGAATTGGTCGTGAGAACATAAACGCATTACTGAAACTGGACATGCATTCCACTGCCTTCAGTGGCTCAGATGTCTGGAGTAAATAACGACTGCTGTGTTCATTATTACATTCAACAACACAACACCTCAATCATGCACAGATTATGGGCTGCATGGGCCCCTGGGCGGAACCTTTGCATGGGCCCCTGAGCAACACGGCCCGACAACGTTTGCACAACGTTCGCACCTCCCCTTGAGCAACACGCTCCAACAACGCTTGCACCTCCCCCTGAGCTCCTGGGCCCATGCTTTTGGACTAGGGGCCCCCTGCACCCCAAGGGCCCTTGGGCAGTGGCCCTGTCTGTAATCTGGCCCTGACCTCAATCACTTAAGAGCAATTCATGTCTAAAATATATTTTTTCAATATTACTTCCTTCAGTTATTATATTGGAATAAATAAAAATGTTATGCGATTCATGCTAGGCTTTAATGATTAGAATAATGAATAGAATGTTGATCACATTATTAATATAATACAATATAATATGGGCCAAAATAAGTCTAAAATTATTCATATTGATTTATGATTATTCGTTTTTTAATATGAAATCCACTGATGCAAACAGACAAAGTGTAACAAAATAAACACTGAAATGTCTATTTTGCTTGTTTTTTGTTGTTGTTGTAGAAAAGAGACGGAGGACATGCTATGGGAGCAAAATAGTCCAAAACCTTTAAATAGACCAGAAAAAACATGGGCTTTTTTATAGTGTATTGTCGTAATTAGAACCTGAGTGCCATCAGAGATAATAAAATATGGGCCAAAATGATTGAAAAGTAAAAAATGGGCTCTAAAGTGAAATGGGGTAAAGAGGGTGAAAATCCCATAAATGTCAGTAATTAGGAGGAACGTGACACATGGGCCCGACCTTAAACCGAAATGTGCCAATAAGCACTTATCATGGCTAATTGGCTTGTTGCTTAATCGCTAATGGCTTCTTAATGTTTTCATCCGTCATATTGAGTAAAGAATATCCAGTAGCCGTGTGTAATGGTAGGATTTGCGGTGTTTGGGCTTTCATGTTTTTTAGACTCACCTTTAAAGAGATTCACACTTGGCCGCGTGACAGTTCAGCCGTTCCTAACAGATAAACTCAGATCTGCAGCGAGCCAGAGAGTCTTGAACTGTAGTATCTTAGTGATTTGAGCAGTCTAAACATGTTTAAAGCCAGAGATGCGCATGTTCACGTACTGTATAGACATGTTTGTATTTGTGTACTTGCTTAAGGGGTCCGTTCAACTCATATTTTTGATGCGTATCACTCACAAGATTGCTTTTCTGAGATCTTCACAAGTTACAAGATATGAATCGGCTAGGAGAGGGGTTTTAAGGAACCACAGTGATGTAATGAGCGCTTGGAGAAGAACTAGTTATTTGACTAAGATTATTGATTTTATAGAAGTTTTTGAAACATTTTTTGAAGGGTTTTGTGCGTAGTAAAGAAATTTGATTCTATTTGTCTTCAACTTGAAGTATATACATAAAGAAGAGTTCCTTCAGTTTTAGAAGTTCACTAACCAATGGCTAATCTGTGTTTAACACTGCAATAAAAATGATTCCTTTATTTTAGTGTTGTCTAATAATCAATCATGATTATTCACATCCAAAATAAGAGTTTTGTGTGTGTATATATATTTATACAGTGGGGCAAAAAAGTATTTAGTCAGCCACCAATTTTGCAAGTTCTCCCAGTTAAAAAGATGAGAGAGGCCTATAATTTTCATCATAGGTATACCTCAACTATGAGAGACACAGGAAACAGACACAACAGAGACAGGAAATCACATTTTAAGATTTGTAAAAAGTTTATTTTCAAATTATGGTGTAAAATAAGTATTTGGTCAATAACAAAATTTCATCTCAATACTTTATCTACCCTTTGTTGGCATTGAGAGAGGTCAAAGGTTTTCTGTAGGTCTTCACTAGGTGTTCACACACTGTTGCTGGTATTTTGGTCCATTCCTCCATGCAGATCTCCTCTAGAGCAGTAAT
>JAUCMU010000047.1:2323943-2334251 GCA_032275025.1 Enteromius treurensis | reverse complement strand
AATTTCATACATTAATAGGAGAATGAGCCCAATATCGTCTTGACTATCGACAAAGACATCTGGTATCGTTGATAGCTTGACTATCGTTGATACGCGATACCATCGTCTATCGGCACAACCCTAATGTGTTTCTTCGAACCATAGGGCCTGGTCCTCACGGATCACAGATCAACTACCGTCCATTCAACCACTAATGCTTTTGACCTTTATTTATTTCTTTTTTTCAAGTACTAGTTTTTGTACATAAGCTCTTTGTTAAATATATATATATATCTGGCAACCTTTCACAATTATTTTAAGTACACTACGTAAACATAAGTTTAACACGGTGCATGAACTTAAAGAAAACTATTACAGAAGAATAAAGCTATTAAAACATTTGCAATTTTGATTCATTTATTCAACTAGTAATACGTTTAATATAAATTTATCCAGTAGGGACTTTAATGAGCATTAATTAAAAGCAGTAAAATAATGAATTTATTTTAAATGCATTTACACAAAATGATACTGTTGGTTACCATAAAACACTTTCTAACACATTTCCATAATTGACTCAATGTATGCACATGGAAAGAAGTTAATGTTGGGCCCTGAATGCATATTTCGAATGCATAATATTTCTCCAGCTCTTAAGAAGATGTGACCGTTTCTCGTTGCTTTAAGTTCTCGCTGCTGGTTTTATTTTCAAAGAAATCGCTGATAAGGCTCTTAAGTTTTCCACTCCTCCCCTGTGATTCTTTTTCTGCGAGTCTCTGAACAGAGCCTGCCAACTCACAGCATCCAACTGGGAGATCAGAGCGCCTCGCTCCTTCAAACTACCCTCGGCGGCCAGAAAGTTTTAAAAGTCGTTTCATTTTTCATAAAGTCCTGTTGCAAAGGGCAGCAATGATAATGTATTATTGATGTCTTCATCCCAAGTGGAGCCAGTTCCCTTGTATTAAGGCAGCAGAGAATAACAAGACGCTTGACGACACTCGGCGGCCCAGCTTCGGCACTAATAATTTAACAAACCTTAGCGCTCAGTTTGAATGCACTATTAGATAGTGTTGTTTGGTCATTTGTCTCTCATTTATGGGTTAGTAATGTGTTCAAACCCCAAACGCGAGGTGTTTCAAGCACGCCATTTTATAAATTCAGAAAAATAAACAAATGTGTTTCTATCCTTAAAATAACTAGAAAAATACTCCAGTCAGGCACGGACTCATTTTCCGCCGTTTGAAGCCTTTTGGCTATTGTAAATAATTTCTAAAGTGCCGTTTGCATAGGTCCTCGCGAACGCCCGTTTTTTGGAAAATAACATGCAGTTATCTTTGCTCAATGGGCCGATGGCCTCGTTAAGGGGACTTCATTGTGAAGTTTCTCAGAAAGCCTCCACTAGCATCGCCTCTCTTGCGTCCCAAGGTCAACGCAACCCTAGCCAACTACGCTGTGTTGCCACGGTTACCACAGCATCTCTCTCGTCTTGGCAACAGCCTCGCTTCTGTTTGCTAAACGCTTTAGACACTGTTATCTCATCAGGAGTAGTTTAGATGTAGGAGAAGCTCTGGAGCACTTATTGTCGGTAATGGCAAAAGGGGACAATTATTCTGATGCTTTTATATATGTTTGTCTTGAAGAGGCAAGAGCTTTTAGAAACATTATAGTGGATGCTCCTTTTGGGCATCTTGTGTGCTTTTTGAGAGTTTAGAAGACTCTTTAATGCTCCAAAATGCTGTCTAGGTTAGCAACGGACATCAATTATGATTGGCCACTGGCCTGGCATCAGCGGTAAACTTAATTATCATTAGATTTAATGGGTTATTGCCATATTTTGCTTGTCATCTTTTCACATTGATTAAATGATCAAGATGAGTTACTCCGATGAGAGTTCCCATACATTTTGCAAAATAATAATAATAATAATAATATATCATTTTTTAAGTATAAAATCTTTAAAGATGAATTTCAAATAAGTATCAAATAAACGTAATTTAAATGCTAACATGGTTGTTTTATCGCGTGATTCATTGAAATGCGTCAGCGTTGGCATTTTTTTTTAAACTTGGTAGTCCTTGACTCATAGTGGTCTGGAATCTTAAAGAATCTCTCAGTTCAGTCTCAAAACAGAATCTGTATCTCTTTATTTTTTGCCGTCTTCGCCAGGATGTGTATTTATATAAGCACTCCATCTGTGAATATCTGCATGTGCATCGGCTGGATCGACCATTCATCTGTCTGTCTGCGGCATTTCATCACACGCCAACTGATATCTGACACAACCTTCTTTGGCGTTGAAAGGCTTCTCTCTCTCTCAAAGAGAAAGAGGTAGAGATGGCAGTCTGTATCCAGACACGTGTTGCATTTATTTCAGAGATGTGATTCCCTGGGGAGCCACTGAGTTCTCTAAAGATGTGGCCTTTTCATTTCCTTTACAATTTTTCTCATTTGTCTGTGATGGTAATCAGGTTCTCCTGCAGCGAGGAGCGCTTGTGTTTCTGAGGCGCCATGCTCTCCATATCCTGCCGACCGTGATCTGATTAGATGTCCATTGGTTCAGTTTCAATTAAGACTGGCTGGATGAGCCCCCAGTGTAGATCACGTCAAGATGCTGTATAATTAATCCAATTACTTCCTGAAAACTTACTTGAAAGATTTAGATGTGAACTGGAAGTGCAACCGGATCATTCCTGTACAGAAGAACCTTTTGAACTTTAAGGGAACATGCCTGTGTTGATATAAGGAGATATTTATATTAAGATCTATATAAAGGGCATTTAGAAGTATTTTATATTTGATCTGATTTAATTACTCTAAACAAAGTTGAAATTCATCCTTTTGTCTATTTGTCTTCTAGATCTTCACGCGCTATGGAAAGTGCTACACCTTCAACTCTGGACAGGATGGAAAGCCACTGATGATAACCATGAAAGGCGGGATGGGAAATGGGCTGGAGCTGATGCTGGATATCCAGCAGGACGAGTATCTGCCTGTGTGGGGAGAGACCGGTACGTCTTCTCAGTTTAAGATGAGATCCCATAATGTTAACCAGCCTGAACGTCAACGGCTGCTTCATCTGTGCCTGTTTTTATTTCTCCTAAAGAACCGTGGAAGAGAAATATCTGAGACCAAGGTGATACTTGCATCCCATTTAGCTGGATAAGTTCAGTCTCCAGTTAAATCCCGGTCCAGGAGATCTCTAGTTTTACATTCCTTATTCCTAAAATGATTCCAGCGGAAGCTCCTATTCTTCCAGGCAGATTTGCATAAAATCAGCATGATCTGAGCCGTCTAAATGTCAATAATCTGCTTATGAGGATTAATCTTTGTTTGCTAGACAGGCTCTCCGTCTGCAATATTAACCGTAAGGTTAAACCGAACGGACCGTGTACAAACCGTTAAATGAACATTCATGTCACAAAGCTATCCGCAAGGGACAGAATTGATTCAAATCCATGAAAAAATACCGCTAGCGGGCACTTTTTTTTAGCAGCATCTTAACTGAAATACCAAGTGATTTGAAATGCTCAATTGATTCCAATGCAGTTTGGTAATATTTACACATATGTAGGCTAATAAGTAGTTTTAATTAGATTAGATGTCTTGATTCATCCACTATATCGAATGTTTATTGCATCTGAAATTGTCTGAATTTGCGAAAAAAAAGATGCAAACAAAGAATTTGGCCGAAATGAGATATTTTAGAAAGCTGCAATTATGCCTACAGTGCGTTCGAATGCTAAGTAGGAGGTCCACTATGTTGTGGAGCATAGCTGTAGACCGCCACAAGAAGCAGGTCAATACTCATAAACAGCGATAAACAACAGTACACAACAACAGCAGCCGTTGGACATGTTTGCCAGCAGAAGGTCAGAATGCTGCGAGGAGAAAATGTCTGTGACCTTTCTGGGTAAAGTTCAATCAGTTTTGAGCGCTCGAAATGCAGAAAGTGATTTCAGGCCAGATCCTATTGATCAGAAACGGCAAATACACCACCCAGGTACGCTACAGCTGCAACCCAATTGCGGGTGATGTGATACGTCCTGACTAGGAAGTGAGCCTTCTGTCTCTTAGTGGGACCGGTTTAACCTCTCTACGCCTCTGTAATTTAAAAGTGAGAGGGGGGCAGATGGGAAACCCTGCACACCTGCCTGTGTCACCACCCGACATTTACTAAGATTGTTTTTATAATGGTGTGATTTCCCGAGGAGTTCTGCTAACCCTAACTCCGAACGCCAGGTGCTCTCAAAGGTCTCCGATATCTAATCACATCCTCCAAGCAGCACTCTGGTTACTCGGGTGAACGCTGTCCTGAAATCTCTTCCACAGCTGACTGGATTTCTCTGTAATTACAGAGCAGCTGTGTCTCCAAAGTCTTGACGATGCCAGACTCCTCCAGAAACCCGGCACTGCACTGTTTCTCTCTAAGGCTTTTCACACTGTGCTTAACCCAGAGTTAACATCTTTTAAAGCATGTGTCACGTTTTCGAAAGGGGTTTAGCATTACTTTTAACCCTGGGTCATACGGCCCTGCTGACCCTGAATTACATAGCAAAGTGGTACGACCTGGAATCTTTTGGCAAGGCTTTAAAAGACAGGCTTAAAAGAGATAAAAAAAACTGATTTTCAGCATGGTCTCAGACTATTCATCTCACCCTGTACTTTTCCGGGCTTGTAAATATGCAAATATGAACATTAGTCCAGATTATTGCGTTTAACAAGGCCCGGTCTTGATAGTAAGACTGTTCAGTCTGTGCTAGATGATCTGCTAATATGCAATTCATGAAAAGGGGCATCTGTGGCCGGCTGTATCATTTCCCTCATGTTGTTCTGTTTGTGTGTTAATTATCATTAAGCAGATGTTTAAAAGGCAAAATCTGTGATAAAGCAGGTGGGAGACATACATAACGCCACTGTGTACTCGTAGAGGACGTGCTTGGGAAATACATTTGAGGCGATAGTCATTAGTAGCGTCCCGCGTGGACCACTCTCTGGACTACATGCAAATCAAGCAGGCTGTGGAAGAAAGCCAGCGTCTAGACTATAATATAAAGTAGTATTTAAATGATACTGGGGAGTGTCAAACGCAGCCCATAATCTCTGCTAACACTGATGTTTGCTTAGCTGTCCATAGAGACGCATCTCAAAACCCGAGGATTACTCCCGTTTACAGTCTGAGGATGACACATGGCTAAATGTCAAAACATTACAGACGTGAAGCTGTTTGAAATGCCTTGGGACTAGTATATAAAGATCTCTCCTCCTGTCAGCTGTTGTTTTCAATGTTTGATTCTGACTTGCTCTGTTTTCATATTGTCTGATGTCTTTCTCATTTTGAATATTGTCGATTTCTTGTTCGCTCATTTGAGTTGTGCCTGCAGATGTCTCTTGTTGAGAACCAAATGTTTGAACTCGACCTCATTTGTTGCAGTATTTACAATTAATTATCACAATTACTGCATTTTGTTATGGCATAGGTAGGGCTTTCTTAATTCCTATCTTGAGACTTTGGGGGCAAGGAGGAAGATTGTACGAGCAGATACAAGCAACTAATACAACACTGATACATAATTCTTACATCACTGCAGAATTGCTAGCCCGACGTCCCGGGGCTATTGTGTCTTCCAGTCAGGCTACCAAAATCCATCTCAGCCCTACCCATCAGGCTGTCATATATTTCAATGCTTTAGCATTCTTTCACAAATATAGTTGGGTCATTATGTAATTTTCGGGTATTGGGGAGCCACTGTCAATTATGTTAAGTATTGAAATAGCGTTTGAATTCGCGCTTGTTTTTTTGTTTGTTTTACTTTCACTTTGCGACCGCGCGAGCTATTTATGTATGGTTTCATCGGGCGCACGCGCCTGGACCGAAGTTAACCAGTCTGTTGTGTTTGTGTATCAGTCTGGTTAGTGTCGCCGGCTACAAACGAAGCTAATAAAGTTGGACTCTCGGATTATTGTGCTGTGGGATCTGTTTCCCATACATTTATTTATTTGTGGCGGCCTGCCACGATATCAAACATAAGCACGTAATGCACGGATAAAAATCTGAAATATATCACTGTATTTTCTAAAGGAAGACTGTCTTAAGTAAATGTCCTGTTCATTTCATCCTGCATGTAAGGCAGCGTTTGTAAGCTCAGAGCTGCTTTGTCTACAGCGTTACCGGGGAAAACTTTCGTTTCTAATGCTTGAAGCAACTCCTGCCTGCAGAGAATGAGTTTGCATTTTTAATAAATCCATCTGATTTATGCAACAAACATATTTTGCTTGTTATCAAGAAAATAAACTACTTTAGCTGTTGTTATCGATTCTATTGGGAATCAACAGAAAATCATAAACCAGTAGAGGACCAGCTTAAACCAGCATCCCAGCATCTAAACATACCTAACCAGTGTATTCAGTTTTTTTCAGCAGGGTTAAAAAAAGCGGCACGTATTTTAGTTCTGCTGAGCTAAATCAGACGGGTCGGGGTGAAGAAGGGACGGCCAAAGAAAAGCAGACTACCACAAAGCAGAAAAATCTGACTAAGAGGCAAAAAGGAGATGCTATGCCCTCTCCGTCGAGTGGCGTTTTCTCATCCGTGTCTTCAGTTGAAATTTCCGATTCAGAATCTGACTGATTCATGTTCTGCACGGTTCTAATAAGTGCATAGAAATTTCTGTTCAGTTACAACCAAATATTTGAGTTTATGATTGCAATTTTTGTGTCCTTTACAATATTATACATTAAAAATAATCTCTTTTTTTTTTCTCGGATTACTTAACTTTATTTTAGGCTACCAAAAACCATGGTAGTGCCTGCCCGAAGGGCTTCCAGGGATTTAGAAATTTTGTGAGCCCTGCACTGACGCGTATCTTTTTAAGAGTTGAGGTTGAAGAGTTTTGACGAAAATTAATAATAAAAAAAAAAAAATACAACCTTTCTTGTCTGATGCAGCAATCTTGCTAAGATTCTTCGAAAGAATAATCTTTTATTGATTTATTCTTATAGTGAGTTTGAATTTATATTTCCGTTTTTGTAGTCATGTTTTTGGGTTCTTAGTTAAGATTAATTTGGTTTAATTAGCTGTGTTTGCTAAGGGAGGTTTGCTATCTGGAGAACAAGCACCCGTTTCCTTTATCCACTGTCGAAAAGACACTTGGGATTAACTTGAGACTGTGAAATAAGCTGAAAGCACAGCCCATATGATCTGATATCATCTGTTCTTCTGAGACACCTGCATTAAGTGCATGTCCCAGTTTTCACATCTTTTTTCCCTCTATCACAGATGAGACGTCTTTCGAAGCGGGAATCAAAGTCCAGATCCACACGCAGGATGAACCGCCTTTCATCGATCAGCTGGGATTCGGAGTGGCTCCAGGCTTCCAGACGTTTGTCTCCTGCCAAGAACAGCGGGTACCAAAACATTGTTCTTTTTGTGCATTTCTCGGTGCCGGACTCATCTCTGTTATTTAAGCAGCTGCTTTTATTTATTCATTTCTGTTTGTTTTCAATGCTTTAATGTGAAGTAACACAACTAAATTTCCTTGTCTAGAAAATTCTTTTTTGGCTGAAAAACAAGATGAATCTGAGGTAGAAAAAACATTTTTGGAATGCGCGAGCTCCAGGGCGTCAGGGCACCATTCAGAGCTCATAAACCAGCTGAGAGCAGCCTTACCCTGGCCAGATCTTTTGCAGCTGGCTCTGATGTCTCTATGGTGGTTAAACATGAGATATCATTTGTTTTGTGTGAATCTAATGGACAGTATTTGTCCGTCTCATTAATCTTTTACTTGTTCCAGAGGCAAAATGTTTTGGCTTGGGGCAAATTCTCATCACATTATACTTTATGTAACAATAATGATGTATTGATGCTGCCTTTACTTTGCCAAGCAGCTTTTATGATAGCTGTCGTTATTTAATATTAAATATTATTATTAAATAAATAAAATTTATATAAATACTAGTAGTATTTAGGATGGAGGTGTGTGATTTTAGTTACATTATTCTGCTGTATGAGTGAGTCGGCAGTAAAGACTTTTATATCGAAAGAGAAACAAGGAGGTTATTTTTACTTTTTAATAACACCTAAGAGGCAGCTAACAAATGCATAGAGCAGCGCTATCATCGGAAATCACCCTTAGCACATTAAACAACGTCATCGTTTGTCATACTGACGAAGATATCGTATTCAAACTAATGTTTTATTGTGAATATGAGATTGAGCTGGAGAATGAATGTGGTTATGCATGGTAGAAGTAATTGATTTAAAAGGTAATTTATTGGAAATGACTGGACTTTCACACATTAGCAAAATGAGAACACTTCGTGAAAATGTGCTTGATAGTAATGAACAATGTAAAAAAAATCACAAAATAGGCTTCATTTTCACCTATTCAGAATAGTCTCACGGTTATAAAATAGGCTTCATTTTTGCTATTCAAAATATCATTTCCTGTTTTTTGTTTGATTTTGGGCTGAGATAGGATGTGGACAGCTTTGTGAGATGCACCCAAGAAGAAATTTGGTCTCCCGCAACCACAAACATGATTTGATTTTCAAATGAGAGAGAGCGGCCGACTCAGAGGTCGACCCTGCTGTCTGGAATAAACATTATTTATTTATAGGATTCTCAGAATACATGTTTAATTTTCATGTCGGCCACATCATGAAATAAAAACAGCAGCTTTATTGCAGTGCGAAAAAGAAACAGGCGAAGTCAAGGTGCGCGTGATCGATAAATAAGAGTCAAAGAGACCGGCAGACAGTGTGACTGGATGAAGACAGACGGAAAGGTGGTTGACATGCACAGACGGCTCTCTGCTCTTGTAATTGGAGGTCAGTGCGTCTCCCATGTGTAGTGGATTGATTTCAGTAACATTTCCCCTCATTTATTTTCCTCTAACACAAAGATCAAGCCTCCGTCTCTAGATGCATCACCAAGATTCAATGTCACTGGCTTTTACAGGATTAGCATCCATCTCTGTCTGTCACTCTTGAGCCGTGGTTCACACAGTCAGCATTCGGGATTGACAGCTCTATTTACTAATGGATGGGTCTCTCAGACAGGGTGGAAGATAGAAGTATGTTTTCATGTAGTTCACTTTATTAAGTCAATTCGTAATAACATACCAAAAGGTATTGGGGCGAACATGTTGTGGTTTTGTTATTTTGTATACGTTTCATTGCTCTACATCCACACAGCAATGCCGTTTCCTTAAAATCAAGTCACTTGCAAATGCAACTTGAGGCAGAATGAGACTTTCTATAGAATATGCCGGATTCATTAGTCGTTCGCCTTACGTAATTAATGTTGCATTAGCACTTGTGGAAAGCAGCAGCAGTAGTAATGCTGCACAGTCCAGAGTTTGACATTAGCATGCTGCCAAGCTAAAAAGGCGATATCCTATCTAGCAGAAAAACCCACACCACAAATTGGTAAAATTGCTGTTTTTAATTAGGCTACTTTTAATGGTTATTTTCCTACTAAGCTAGTGCATTCTGGGATTGGATACTTGCCTAACAAGCTATCTTAGGAAGCAGCATAATAATGCCGTCTGTGTTTCAGAACAACATCTACCTAATGCCTTCAAATGCTGCCAGCTTACTAGATTTCCGGGCAAAGTCAACACGTCAGGTGTTGTCGGTAAAGCTTGCGTTGTTTCGAACCCGAAATATTCCTCTAAGGTTTCAAGTGTGACGTCTATAGATAGCGAATTCATACGCAGTAACGTTGCACAAAGCTTTAGCTCGCTTTGCCTTTTGTGTCTGGAGGTAGGGTGTATTTTAGTGCATATGCAGCACTTGTTTATGGAGGACGTGTGCGTGCATTTCTCAAGCTGATAGTGAGGTGTCTTCGGGGATTATAGGGTTGTCCAAAACCTAGTGATGTGCCAAATAGAGTTTTTGCAAAGGCTGTCCCAAAAATATATGCTGAAACATTATGCAGCCTTTTAAGTTACTTTGTTTGGCTGACTGCAGCATTGTGTGTATACTAAATAATTCAGCTTGAGAGAGATGCGAACATACCTTGGTACAAATTCCTTTATTGAATTTAATGTAAAAATATATCAAAAATATTTATCAATTGTGGTTATTTCTGCTTAGTAGAACTAGCCCATAATCGAATCACAGCAGCGCAAAATATCTTTGGGCATTAAAATATTACTGTTAGGTTTTATGCATGCAGTGACAAATCAGCATTGAAAAGGCATGGACACAGTTATGTTTGCATTTAACTTTATTAAAGGTGCCATAGAATGTAAAGCTGAATTGACCTTGGCATGGTTGAATAATAACAGTTCAGTACATGGACATAACATACTGTGAGTCTCAAACACCATC
>JAUCMU010000047.1:2297886-2318617 GCA_032275025.1 Enteromius treurensis | reverse complement strand
GAAATATTGAGGGAGTTAGGTTGTATATTTAGCACTACAAACAAACAGCTAAAAAAATAGATAGAAGTACAAAGCTAAGGAGCTACAAACACAGCACACTCTCAACAGATCAACAGGCAGGCAGGAGCAATCGAGCAGGAGGGTATTTATACCATCTGTTTCAGATGGTATAAATCTCAATATTGAAAAACTGACACTTGAGACTGGTTTTCTGGCCCAGGGTCAGTTTTTTTTAGTATCCAGCACCAACATTCCACAGTGCAATCTTTCTTTTAATTAAATTTTATCTGAAAAAATAAAAATAAAAATCAGCCTAATTATGCATATTGGGATATAAGGATTTTTTTTCAGTTCCATCATTAGTGGACAATTATATATAAATGATTACACGCAAAAATTAATAGTTAGTTATTAAGATCGATATGGTAAAAAAGTAAGATTTTAAAGTGAGATCTCTAAATTTATCTAAATAAATTGACTCGGGAATTGGAATTGGTTGTGCCGTTCCAACTTTAATTTGTGAAATGAATTCAACAGCCTAACAGTGACGATCCAAATTTCATGACACCGTTTTCTTACATTTTCATGAAATAAATGGAGAAGAGCTATTATTTGCAGTATTTTGCATTTAGAAAATGAAAAGGGAAGTCAAGTGGAACAATTGTAAATTATTTGCAGTATTTTACATTCAGAACAGGAAAAGAGAAGTTACTGAAGAACTTGGGAGAATTTAATCTTCTGAACGCAACGGCTGGATGACTCTATTTGGTTTTCTGCTTGTTCCCAAAGATATTGATGACTATCCAGTGAAAAGGCTCAAAACCAGATCTCTGTCATAGTTTCTTATATTTAGGAAATGAATCACATGTAATGTCTCCATCATCAAATAACCCTCAACCTCATCTTTGACAGTAATAGTGCTGTGCATTAATCTAAAGCAGAAATGGTTATGTTTCAAACCCAGATGATGTAATATCGAGGTTTTAAAAGAGGAAGATGGTGATTTTTTTTGGGAATACTTGGTTTTAAAGTAGCACCTAATTACCATTCTTCGATAAACCTGCTTCAAAAGAATCATTAAGGCTAACCTTTTTAGTGTTTTTGGCTTCTAGGTAGCTTTGAAAAGCTTGGGCAAACACTCATAAAATAACTGCAGTTGTCGCCTGTAGCTTAATTAAACATTTAATATGCATTCAGAGCGGACCAGAAAAAAAATTAACTTTCACACTATCAGCAGTGAATGTGTTGGAATGTTCTTATTAAAAGCTCAATACATTTTTTAAGAAGTTAAGTAAATTATAGCAATATGATATAAAGCGTAAAGTGCCACTAGATGTGCAAAAGCATAACCGATACACTCAGAATCAACTCCAGCTGTGTCTAAAATGGCCCGAGGTCTCAGCTGGGTCGACTCCAACCATCTGCTTACAGCAGTGGAAGATTAGAGAATGAAATGCTGTGAAATTGGCAGAGATTGTGGATCGATGCTTGGAAGATGGTGCAAAAGATTGGGGTGGTTTGTGGAAGGAAAAGCACTTTGGGAGTCACCTGTCCTTTCTGTTATGCTCTTTAGAGAAAACATCCTGGTGCTGGACATCTTCTTCGAGGCCCTGAACTACGAGACCATAGAGCAGAAGAAAGCCTACGAGTTAGCCGGCCTTCTTGGTGAGCTGGTATTTTTCGAGATGTCGAGATGAATTCGTAAGCTTTGAAATTTTGGATATTTCCATGCGTTCTTTTACTATTAATTGCTTTCCCAAAAGAAGTCACAGTGTTTCACTTTTTAGAAAGTCAAACTAACTTAAAATGACTGAGAACATAAAGACCAAAAAATAATTACAAACAGCAGCTTGTAATTTTACAATCCATTTATGCACGATATGTTGCACAACTTGTTTGTTCAATCATGTGGCTAATTACTGGACTAAACTATTTCAGGTGACATTGGTGGGCAGATGGGACTGTTCATCGGCGCCAGTATCTTAACCATCCTGGAGCTTTTTGACTACCTGTATGAGGTAAGACCTCCACAATTCAAATCCAAGCCTGCAGCTGCTTTTTCTTCTTTTCTCCATGTATTTTCTCCATGTATCCTTCAGAGATAATTACCTTGAAACTCGACAGCTGTGGAAATTTCTGTCACTCAAAATGGCACAATATTCTTTCTCCCGTAATTGTGTTTGGTATGACCTTCACAAAAGCTGTGCTCTCTTAGCCTTGGAGCTTCCTTCCACTCGGGACCCGCACTCAGCTTCTGCACGGAGTGTAAATATATGATTGCTTTTCAAGCCTTGGCTCAGGATGCGATTGCTTTCAAGATATCAACACCTGAAGGCAAAGAGTGGAATTGTCTCTTGATTGGGAAAATTGTGATAATAGGCAATCCAGCAGGCAAGCAAGCAGAACTGTGCAGAAGCAAACTACTAGAATCTTATTCGAAAAAATATTGTCCTCAGATCTTGACTGATAACCATTGGTCTCATCTGCAGAGGTATTACACTCTTGGGTGGGCGCAGTTGTTTAAAAAGTATTGCAATATTATCCCCCCTATTGAACATTTTCAGTGTATAGCTTTATGTATTTGACCATATGGCCACTTTTTTCAATTTTTTTTAAATGTTGAAAAGATGCAAGTCATAAATCATGACGATACTCATGATTTTGCTTAATGTTATATTGCGAAACATCCAATCTTACTACGCATTAAAACAGGACTTTTAAAACAGGGGAGCGATGCCAGGAGATCTATTTTTCTTGTCTGTTCTCTCGGATGCTCCTTGGGTATCTCTGTATGGCAGTGATTGATAATGGATCACGTGATCTTTTCCAGGAAGTGCTGACTTGCTCCTCTGCTCAACACGTGACTCATATGAGCCTTTAAAAAACAAAAGCAAAGGCAGAAGCATTCAAAGGGTTTCTGCTGAAAGGAATGCAAAAGGAGATGTTTAGCAGAAGTCCAATGCCGCTTTATGAAGATTTTCTCCATCCATGCTAAAATGGTTGTATTTATGAGTTGTGCACAGCGCAATCTTCTCATTGCCAATGGAGAAATTGGTAGCCTTTGTCAGAAAGATATGAAAATAGAGAAAATATGAAACCACCAAGTATGCTTGTTTTATTCAGACCAAAAAATTGTTATCTACAAACCTTGTAGGAGAACTTGAAGGTAGTGACCAAGGCCTGGGCAAGTCTTCTTAGGTTTTGCTTGAAGAACTTGCCACAACAGTTTTTTTTTTTTTTTTTTTTTGTGATTTATCTTCCCCTGCCTTTCATTTAGGGGTTCTGTACCCCAAACTATTCTTTTGGAAAATATAAATAAATCTAGCCATGCACTAATTTAGATAAATTGACTTTCCACGTGAAAAGCCTCTAGAGTGTGGTTCAGACTCAACAGCAGGCTCGGAGTATTGCCCGTGACATTAGGACACAGATGGAAGACAGGCTGTCAGATATGGCAGGTGGAAGCTGGCGTCATTTGCAGGAAATGAGACACAAATACTGTCAGTTCCAGGACTTGTGTTTGCATAATCTGGCTGGTTTAAACCGACTTCTGGTACATGACAGCCAAAAGCCAGTAACAAATAATACATCATCCATCCATCTTGTTGTTCTTTGTGTCAGCAGGCCCACATGGGAATCCGGGGGAAATGCCCCAGTTACGAGTTCAGATCTAGTACTTCATATTGTTTCTGTCAATCTCTGGCGTTTGGGGATGGAAGCAAATTTCGAGTTCCTGGAAGTTTTTCGAGCTGTGTGCTTTCCTTGGGATGCAAATAGGACTTGGCTAGCCTTAACATCTACAAACCCCCTAAGATTTCTGTTCCGTGCATCCATGGCTGCGGTTCTAATCTCACAATGGATGTTTTTTTTCCTTCGTTATCTTTGTTATCACAACATACATTGCTAAGTAAATTTTGCTAGAAGATTCAAATCTTCTAAAAAGTTCTCCACGTGACCATCCATAGCTTGAAGTGAACAGCAGGTTTTACGCGTGGGTTTGTTTTCTCTCTTCGAAGGTGATCAAGTACAAACTGTGTCGTTGTACCAAGAAGAAACACCAGCGCAGCAACAACAACGAACGAGGAGCCGTTCTCAGCCTGGACGATGTGCAGCGTCACGTCAGTAACTATCACACCAGGATCTGTGCTGGCTGCTAAACACACACTTGCCAATAATAGACTATATTCAGAATAGTATACTTGCATCATGTGTCTACGGCATTCAGTATGTATGCCATTTTTTAAGCGGAAGACCAACTATATTATAAATGCTGATACAACAGAGAATACTGAATTGAGATGCTGTATCCCACAATGCAACATGCTCAGCTTGATCTTCCATTGCCAGAAATAGTAGTTTTATCCAGTGTTTTTTAGCATGATCTTGAGTTATCATTCGATTAGACTGAGAAACATTCACTATTTTTACAAAATTGTATTCTCAGAGGGTGATAAATGTTGGCCACTCGCTAAATCCACATGCACACCATGATAGTTACTGCTTCATACTTGTGCGATGTTTGACATGCTACATGTTGCCTAATAGCCTAAATGTAGCAGTATTCATTTTACGCTCTGCAGGTTCTGACTGTCTCTCTTTCCTCTCAGGCTCCCTGTGAAAACCTTCGTACCCCGTCAACCTACCCAGCCAACATGCTACCTCACCATCCTGGCCAGAGCAACTTCGAAGACTTCACCTGTTGAGCGTAAAGCAAGAGCGGCCTGTCTGACAGAGAACAACCAAAGCGGACCCCATTCACAACCGGACATTACAGAACAACCTTCTGAATCTGCCACACACTGGAAAACCACCATGTCTTGAGATGCATCCAGACATCGGAGGAATGGTACCAAGCAACAAAGTATATTTTCACTAACACTTTCCATGGAAAACTTTTGATGTTTTTTGAACATTTCAAGGAAATACTGCCTCGAAAAACGAAACTCCTTGAAGCCTAAGAAATTACACAATACGTGACTTGGACATCGAAATAGCTTTCCGCAGCTGGACCCTGATGCCTTTTGTGTACATAGTGGCGGCTCTAAACTGTCTTAAGACCAGTGGCTTACGTAGGTCAGTAGATAAATATAGCGCTTATTCACTGTATGTAGCCTCATTAGTCCCATCTGCTGAATCTACTCAGCCTCAGTGTATCTCACGAGAATGTAACTTCCCGAACACGGTGACCATTACAAGCGTCAAAGGCAGGTTTCTGGGTGCTGGAGGGTTCAGTTCCCATATGACATTGTGTTACAGATCTCATCTTGTAAATGCATGCTGGTCGTCCTGTGCATGTTTTTTAGTTTTATTTAGATATCATTATTACTATCGCCAAGTTTGCCTCAATTATATACAAGTGTTGGAAGATGGTGTAAAGTTTGTTTTTCTGTGTATATGCGTGTGCGCAGGTTTTGCTGTTTTTTTGGGGGTGATGTTTCCCAGTGACCCCAGAAGAATAGCAAGCTGATAAAAGCACCTTGTCAGAACCTTTCTACAAGGATTCAAAGTGAAACTAAATGTATGAACTTCCTAATTAAAAAAAAAAAAACAGAATTGGGCTGATGTATAATTAGCATATTCGAAAAACATTTGAAATAAATGGGAATGGGAAGTCTCCAAATTTATATAGTGGCCCCAAAAGGTATTTGGACACTTAAATTATTCTTTTAAATGTGTCAAAATATGTTGCATTGGATTGCACATCAAAAATGCTGCAGGATTGTTATGGTGAGTTTTTTAATGGATCGATGACATCTGTTTATCAGTTTTAAAACTACTGCAACAAACAGCTTTTTGTCTCATGTTGTGTCACTGCATTGATATGTTGTGACTGACAAAATGACATTCACGTGCTGTTTACACCTGGTAACTTCATGCATTTTCTCTCATCTTGGAAAGACCAGTTGTAAACGCCCCCCAAAATGCTTCAGGAGATGGTCTGGCAAAACCAAACAAGTGTGAATGCATCTGGTTGCTGAAAGCAAATTACTGCCCGTGATACCAATCGGTACTGAAATTTTAAATGAAAATTTGGTCATTAATTACTCACCCGTATGTTGTTCCAAACCCGAAAGACCTTTGTTCATCTTTGGAACACAAATCAAGATATGTTGATGCATAATGACATCCGATCAAAGAAAACCGATCCAGATCAAGTGACCAGGTGTAAACGGGTCCTCGGGCATTTGTAAGTGTGACTTAAAGTGTCCATTTTTTTTTAGGGCTAATGTATGAATACATGATTGTTTATGTGTGCATGAAGGTGTGACTGAGCATGAATGTTTGTGACGGATTGTTCATCATTTGCGCGGCGTTGCTGGTCTGCTTCTGGATGAAAGTGTTTCCAGGATCAGGAATGTAACAAACCAAAGAGTTTGTATCGCTGGGTGGACCAGACGGATCACTCGTACAGCACACCAGTCTTAACCGCAAACTGTTGTATTTGTGCGTATGGATGTGTGTATATTTGTTTGCGTGAGACTGTTATTCTTCTGTCTTTATTTGAATTTCGTTAATGAATACTGAACTGTGGATTTAACGGCTTACTGTTCATTTTAATTCTGTACTCGCAGAGACGTATTAGTTAATGTCGCAAACTTCATATCAAAGCACAAACAAGACCACCGATATGTAAAGGTGGTGTTAAAGAATGATCAAATATTCTTATCAGTGTTATCATGATAATCAACTGATTCATTAGTACTCTTATTTCCTTTGTTTTATGTTCTTTTTTACAAACATACATATTGCCTGATAGTGCAGTCGGCAGATAATAGGCTGTTCTATTTATCTATGAAGGTATAATAAATATCATTCAGAATTTTACAAACGTCTCACTGTTATTTCGTTCGGGTTTACAGTGGATGTCAGGATTGTTCATGTTTAACTTCAGAGATTGGAATAGTAATTCTTCAAGATTTATCTATGTTGAGTTATTCTAGACTGCATGCTCATATTAGATCTTTTTAGCCACGACTCTAGATTCAACGACAGAAAAGCAAGTGTTTTAGTATTTTTAATTTCCATCAACAAAAGAACGCAGACTTTCAATAACTTTGAACAGAACTGGACGTCATGGAATTCTTTCAGCTGCAGTATAATATATTAAAAAATGGTTATGAATTACAAGGGGCTCCCGATTTCCAGCCTTACTGTTCCTCTGAACTATTCAGGTAGAATTAATTTCGAACCTACATTATGGAAAGTAAAAAAGAGTGAGATGAAAGATGATGGGGATGTTCATGGGCATCAGACGGTATCAGGAAACAGGACATGAGCGCGTAAGCTGAAAGATCAAGCCCAGGAGGAATAAGAGAAAATCCAAGCATGAGTCATCCATCAAGATCATCGGAGGACATCGGACCCGACTCGACTCAGGAAAATGTATATTAAAGTAGCCTACTGGCATCAAAACCACGATCAAATATAAATAGCGTTTCCCGTGTAACTGGACAGCATTGTCCAAAGTCACCCGCTGGCTTTCGATCGAGCCTAGCATGTTTAAAGGAAGCGAGGGACATCGCAAATGACTGATGAATGTCATTTCCTTCAGTCGTCTGTGTGCTGATGTGCGAGCCTCTCTGGCAGATGCGAGGAAAACTGCCAACGATTTTAGGCAGCGCAACCCAACCGGCAGTGCATTCTGATGAGGATCTTGTAGTGCAACACTAGTGCCTTTGAGACGTTCCTTGTCCTCCGAACGCATCAAACATACGCATTCGGAGAGAATCATTTAGTCTTGATTCGGCACAGCTGCTGCTTGTGAATCCACAATTGGTTTAGGGTTTAGAACCAATATCCTTCTAACACTGTCCCAATTTGCAAACTATCCATACTAAACAGTATGCAAAGATGTTGTGCACCTACAATCATAGTACGTTTAGTCATTTAGCAGATGCAAGGCAACTTACAAATGACAACAGAAGCAAACAAAACCAATAAAAGTGCAATATCTCTATATTAAAATAGAGAGGGGTAGAGTTAGAAGATCGTATAAAGATGGAAGAGATGTGTTTTCAGCCATTTCTCGAAGACGGTTAAGGACTTGGGCAGGTCATTCCACCAGGAAGGGAACATTTAATGCATGACTCTTTGGGACGGCACAATAAAGTGATGTTCAGTGGCAGAACACAAGCTTCTATAGGCCACATAAGTCTACAATAACAAGTAGAAATACAGTGCAAAAAAAACAGTAAAATACTAAAACTGTAACTGGATGGTGTACTATCCACTATGTGCATGGTGCATACTGTTTTGGCTAATAATGGCTGTACATACTTAAGTAATACTAATTTTGGGTAATAATTCAGGCACAGCTAATTAGAACTAATAGGAGTACTGTGGTAGCCCCGTGATGCGAAAAAATGGTTCTTTATTGTCGAACAACAGGCTAAGCATGCTATATAGTTTGTGATAGATATGTCTAAATAATTGAGCAGACTGACACTAACATCCTTGTCACCTGATATGTGCTACGTTCCCATAAAGTATTATCCCATTAGCTGTGTCACTTAATTTTTCAGATCATCTGAAACTGTGAAAATGTAAGTACCCTACATGCCTCTTTGAGTTCATCACACTGGTACTCGCTCACTAAAAATGAGTAACCATTCATTTCCCATAATGCAACTGTCAGGAGTTTCTGCCCTTGTGCCAATTTATCCTGTCAGATCTCGTGGCACAATTAGAAGCTGCAGCCGTTTGTCACTGATAAGAGTGTCATCGTGCTCTTTGAGAGGATTAATAAGAACTCCAGAGACGGGCGCTTTTTAACCGGGTCGACTGGAGAGACCTTAATTTGCTTTTATGCCAGTTTTACATGCATCCATCGTATTTAGAAGGTCCAGCATCTGTCTCTGTGTCATCACTTGCCCACTAGGTTGATAAATAATCCTTTTTTGCAGGAGGACACTGTGACATGATTGGCAGCAAAGCTATGAACTCACTGGCTTTGGCAGCATAAAAACATGTCAGATTTGGATAACAGGACAAAAAAAAAATTACAACAAGGAACAGTAAACAAAGCTTCATTTTGTTTGCAAAACTTACCTGCAGTAGCTATCTTTGCTGGCAGATGATGTGCCGGTGCTACAGCAAATAGAGCGAAGTTCACAAATTAATCTGCAAGGAGTGGTTTTCTCCTGCAAAAGCACAACACGAAGCTGTAAATCTTCCTCTCTTATAGATCCAATCCGTGAATGTAAAAAACCGGGCCGGACAACATACTAACCAGCAGCATTAACTCCTTGTAATAATGACAATTACGTGATTCTAAGGAAAACACTGACAGAACAACAGCAGTGAATGAAATAAGTTTCACATAAATGTCCTCGCGCTTGTTTAAATTAGCCTAACATCTGTTAACAAACAGGAAGTAACTTTAACTCACATTAATATCACGTCTACCTATCATGAGGAATAATTTTACTTAACTAGTAATGTTAGCGTGATAAATAGTTAGTTAATAGCTTAAATTCTGATGGGGCTGAAAGAGACGCTTACCTCACCACAGCGTGAACCAACATCGAAAGAGCGGGAACTGAGAAAAAACTCATGTCACGCATACGGCAGATTACAGTTAAATCTAAATGTATTGATCATTTGTTGTACATTTAACCATGATACCATTCATTAAATAAAAATAAAAATAAATAAAAATAACAAATGAAAGCATATGTAAAAAAAAAAAAAAGAAAGATTTTATTGGAGAAAAGGATTACTTATATATGGAAGCCGGTTTCCGCCACTGTATAAAAAATAAAAACGGGTTATTGCGACTTTTTATCTCACAATTCTGACTTTTTTTCTCGGAACTGCGAGATATAAAGTCGCAATTGTGAGATATAAAGTCAGAATTGCGAGTTATTAAGTCAGAATTGCAAGAAAAAAAGTCTTGAATTGTGAGATATAAAGTCAGAATTGCGAGATAAAAAGTCGCAATTGGGAGTTATTAAGTCAGAATTGCGAGATATAAAGTCAGAATTGCGAGATATAAAGTCAGAATTGCGAGTTATTAAGTCAGAATTGCGAGATATAAAGTCAGAATTGCGAGTTATTAAGTCAGAATTGCGAGAAAAAAAAGTCAGAATTGCGAGTTATAAAGTCAGAATTGCGAGAAAAAAAGTCAGAATTGCGAGTTATTAAGTCAGAATTGCGAGTTATTAAGTCAGAATTGCGAGTTACTAAGTCAGAATTGCGAGTTATTAAGTCAGAATTGCGAGAAAAAAAGTCAGAATTGCGAGATTTTTCAGCGTTACTGAGATATACTTGTCACAGACAAGACGTGTCCACGGACTGTAGCATATGTGTAATAGCGTGTAACCATGGAACGGATAATAGAAGATTATTTTCGGCTAGGTTTCACTAATAGAGAAATCTTAGTTTTATTAGAGGAATCACACAACACTAAGCTTAGTTTACGGACTCTTGAGAGAACATTATGCCGGAATCATTTATGGAGAAGACGCAATAAAACAGATGAGGCTGAAGTGGCACACTTTATACATCAGCAGCTTCAGACCTCGGGACGACAACATGGATACCGCTGGATGCACCAGAAATGTTGGCTGTCCGGCATTATTACAGACAGAGAAACTGTCCGTCAGTTGATGCGACTGATGGATGGACGAGGTGTTGATATGCGTGCTCGCGGTCGTCTACGGCGACGCACGTATAACAGTCGCGGGCCAAACTATGTGTGGCATATTGATGGTTACGATAAGTTAAAACCTTACGGAATATGTATTAATGGATGCATTGATGGGTTCTCCAGAAAAATGATCTGGCTTGAAGCATTCAAAACGAACAATGACCCACGAGTAATTGCAGGTTACTTCTTACAAGCTGTTGCTGAGAATGACGGATTTCCACACAGAATTCGCATGGACCATGGAACTGAAAATACGCATTTAGCAGATATGCAGACATTCTTCAGAGGCACTGCGAGTGCAGAATGTGTCACTCTTGGTCCAAGCACTGGGAACCAGAGAATTGAACGATGGTGGTTCACATTGAGAAGCCAGTGCATACAATTTTGGATGGATCATTTTGAACAACTTAAAGAAGATGGACACTTTGTTGATACTTTCATTGACAAATCTCTTATCCAGTTTTGCTTCCAACATTTTATACAGGTAACTCATTTTGTTCACTATCAGAGATTTTATCAGATTTGTTAGCTTCCTTGAGAGTATTGAAGTTTAATTATGACCAAATATTTATTGATATAGCCCACAATATGCATTTGTTTATTCATTTTGTAAGAAAATGTAGAATGTTTGTTCCATTTCTTTTCTTTGTTTCATGAAGGAAGAGCTTGATGAAATAGTCAGTGCCTGGAATTGCCACAGGATACGGCCAACTCATAACCCACGAGCTCCCAGTGGTCGACCTTCAATTATGTTTGCTGTTCCCAGTTTATACGGAGTGCAGAATTTCTTGCATCCAATTGAACAAACAAAACTGAGTATTTGCCAAGAGGAGTGTTTGTTTAAAGACTACCCTTGTGATGAGGATGTCTTTAAACTGTGTGTCGAACTTATGGCTGAGCATAACCTTGTCATGTCAGATGATGTTTATGAAATTACAGACCTTTACCTCCAACTTCGAGAACTGATCCTTCAAGGTCTGGATTTGGAGGACTAGATTGTAATCTAATCTACAACACTATCAGCTAAAGGTATTATTTAAGTTGTTTTACTATTTCAGATTCCCAAACTGATAATATTTTACTTTTAAAATTTAAGAGAATGTTATATCTGTATATGTTGAACTAAAGCATTTCACCAAGTTGATGTTTCTAAAATTACAGACCTTTACCTCCAACTGGTCTGGACTTGGAGGACCAGATTCAGCATTCTAATTTACAAGATTCACCATAAGATATTAAAAAGGTAGCCTATAGTTTTTTAAATGTTTTAGTATGACAGGTTGCCAACATTTGAATAAAAGCAACAATTTTCAACAAAGTGAACTTTATATCTTTGTCTGTAGGTGTTGAAATTCAGTCTGAACTGTTGCACTGACGCTTTAGTTACTCTCCCAAACAACTTTGGACCACTGGAGGCTGGATCTCAGAGCTCGTCGGATCACATGTCAATCTGTTTTTATTTCAGTCACAGGTATAAGAAGGACTACATTTGCTGAGTTCTGCAAGGGAAACAATTCATAAACTGTCTGGCTGTGATAATTAATGGCCAAGTGTTCATAATTATGTTTCACATTTGTAAAACTACCATCAATGAAGATTTAAAATAGATTTTACATTACACTGGGAAATATGTCCTTTTGATATCCATGGTCGGCATTTCATCTAAAATCAAAAAAAATTTTTAGATACAAAGTTTGTTTGAAAAAAATCACTTTTTTCACACAATTACACACATTCATATTCACAATTACAGCTGTAGTTGACAGTTGACATAATTATAAGAAAAATGGAATTAGTCAGCAATTTAAAGAGGTTGAGAGCAGACTACTGGTAATAAAAAACAAAGAAACAAACTGTTTTGTCTGAACATTACTTGTAACAATTGTTTCTTTCTATCTTTTTTTCCAAAAAGGCCAATCAAGTCAGATACAGTTTGTGAGGCCACAGGCTCTGCAATCCCCACTCTTCCATGTGTTATATCTATGTCGAGATTAAGGGTGAGAAGAAGTTGCATTTCACTTTATGATCATTTGGTTTTAAACATACATATGTTGTTGTTGTTTTTTTATATATATTTATTTATTTTTACCTTGTAATAAATGTTGAAGTCTTGGTAAAGCTTATGGCCCCTTTAACTTTGCATATTGCTCATTGCTGACAGAAATAATAGATATTGTATAAAGCAATGCTACCTTTAAAGAACCTTCTTTGGTGGCTGAGAAGCACTGCCAGGAAAACCACTGATGATGTAATAGGCAACTTAATGTGAAAGAATCCCAATTCATAAACTTATGTACTATTCAATGCTAATTTGTAATATAAATACAACAATAAGGAGTGTATTTCAAATAATCACACTGTGCACATAATTAACCAATAAAACACAGAATGTCTAGTAATTCATGTAGTCATTGCACCTTTAATAAAACTGATGACAAGCAAGTTGTCTAAATGTCATACCTTAGACACAGTGCATAATTTAAGTGCATTGTGTGTAATTATGGACAGTGGCTGACATGTCATATTTCTATATCCTATATTTCTAAATTTGAATATCTATAATTAAAACATTAACCTTTTAAAATGATTGATGCTACCACTTACAGTAGTTACATTTAACAGCCTAAGTGCAGAAATGCCACTTCTGGTCCAGCCTCTGTGCCACCTTAGTGATTCAGAATTTTTTTTTGTTGATACTGATTGCATTTGATTGCTAACAGCCCAATTGTGTCTTGTAGGTTCAGACTCTGTGAGCCTACTCAAAAATATTCAGATGGAAAAACATTTACCTCTCATCATTTTATATACCCCATCAGATCAACTTGCTTATTAGACACATTGCAAAAGGTACAATAAATAATCTCCATTATAATTCTCTGTGCATGATGATAAAAGAAAAATCACACTGATGTTGCTTTGTGTTTTCAGAAGGCCAAAATTATTGGTTCCATAACATCTTCATATCTATCATGTGAAAATGAGGCCAGCATGCTGTCAAATTGAGATCTTGTTATCTGTGTTTTCAGTTGTATATCATGGAAAAAAGCACACCCATTAGAATAAGAGGAAATATGCTCAAGCACGTATGTAAAAAACCTTGTAAAAACAGTTTTATGAGTATGTTTTAAATGTATAAATTAAGTTTTTCTGGCTACAGTAATTCGTTTTTTTTTGGCATGACTGCAAATATTTTTGAGATACACATTACTCTTATGCCTAACCTGAATGCAAATGAAGCGCAAGCCTGTTTTATTTGTATAAGATGGAATGTATTGGAACGTTTCACAATTGATAGACTTATTCTGTTAAACCTTTGAAAGGGCAGGTGATATGAAATAATATAAACAAAATGGTTTTATAGGTAAACTGACATGTTTTCTGTATTTTGTATTATGCCTGAAATAAAATTTTAATTGTAACTGGATTTTTTATGTTTGTTTTTGTTACTTAATTGTGCAACCTTGTTTTGGTACATACTGTACGTTGTGCAACTAAAGGGCAACTAAAATAGATTTTAATAGTTCAGAAAAACTTTTTTAAAAACAGCAGACTTTGAGCAGTATTTATTGGGTTTTGGTTCTCACTCCAGCTTCAGTGCACAAAAACAAAACAAACACTAGCACCATATATGCAGGTTTTGTTGGTGTTTAACGGATGATTGGTTAACCAAACATTGCAATGTGGTAGAAGAAAGAATAAAACAAACCACATTAAAGGGATTTCAATGCAACAATCTTATAAAAGTGTTTTACCATGGGATGCAATTATATAAAATAAAACCAATTGTATACAAGCACAAAGTTTAGAACACATTATAAAGCATGTAATAGTTTTATAAGACATTATAATGATTCAAAGCCATCTATCTTACTGGAGATGGAAGATGTGCAATTTAATTTAAACAGTATTCATGGTTAAACAATGACAAAAACTTTCAAAACTGAAAGTAATAAAAAAAAAGGTTGTTTAGCATTCAACATAACCTGCAATAACGTTGTGAGCAAATTAAAGTGACTGTTTTATTTTATGTATACCTGCAAAATAATTGTCCAGTATGTATGAAGAATGAACCATGAACACATTGTAACAGGTCAAAGGCTAGCAGACTGAACAGTTGACACGAACTTGTACAATTTAATGTAAAGACGTGGTTGCACCTAAACAATGGAGATATTCCACTACTGAAATATGAATCTTCAAAAACAAAGAATCCAGAAACAAAAAATTTCCAGCAATAACTAAGAGGACAAATTAAAGTGAATTTTTATACTTTTTTATAAATGTGTAAAATAACTTAAATTGTATAAGGAATGACCAAAGGCAAATAGCTAGCATATGAGCTGGCCATGATCTTCTTGATGTAACACTAAACTATGTCCATGACCCAGACATTGCTTTCAAGGATTTTGTTCATTTCAGATCTGAAATCTGGGTAGTTGTCATAGTGCACTGAAAGCCTCAGGAAACAGCCACAGGTGTGTGCCACTGGTCTTCTCTCAAACCCTTTAAGGTCTGTGAAATCAACTGTTATAGTTTTTCCTATAAACAAATCTGATCCTGTACAGAATCTTAGAAATAGAGACTGTCGCTTTGCATCACACTCCCGCAAGTAAGTGGTCAAATGCTTCGAAATGTCCTTCTGATGTATACTCATTGTTTCAGGAAATTTGAGAGACTGCACAATTTTCCTCACTGTTGGTTGTAAAGCACAGTACACATCCTCAATTTCCTGAAGGTCCTTGCTCAGAGGTGCAAGTATGCCTGTCCACTGTTCAAGAACATAAGCTGGCTCTTGAATGAGAGTTTTGTGTGCCAGTTCTTGCAAAATTTGCTTGAAATTTTCTTCAGTTGGAATTCTTCGACAACTGTAGTTGTCTAAGATCTCAAGCAACTCCTCCTGGTCTGCACTACAAAAGTCTGTTCTGCAGTTTTCTAAAACAGTACGCTCATTTTCTGAGACATACTTCAAAAAGTGGTCAATCAGATCACTTCTTACAGATCCTTGCATCGCTTGCTGCAAGATGGCAGGTGCAAGCTTTATTGGGAGATACTTCTCTTTCTTCCAGCCAAACAGTATTATTCGGGCTACACTTTCCCACCTTTCTTTGCCAAAATCATGTCGAAGAAAGGGAACTTTAAAATCGTTCCCCAGTGTGCACTGATCATAGAATTCCTGCCAAAACTCTGACAGGCAATCTCTGAACACACCACCAACATCCTGGCCCATTTCATACTGCCCATTTGGGAGGAGCAACTTCACTTCTACTTCACTCTGTGTATGGACAAGGGTTTCATCACAAAAATGTGCAATGAGTTCTGAAAATATGTGTCCTCGATGAACAACAAGAATTTTTTTGTGCGGCACAATGGGATCTGGGTTTAGAGGCAAAGTGTCATCAAGGTTTTCTTCATCTACTCCAATGTCACCAGGGAATACTGTCACTACATCGCTTGCACCTGAGTACTCTGATAAGGTAATTGAAGAAGTTTCAAAAGGAACATTCAGATAATCATCTGCTAAATCCAGATCATCAGTGGAATGCAAGGGAGATGCAGCATCAGTGCCTGGATTTTCCACAAAAATGACATCTGTATCTGAAGCCGGAATGAACTCATTCATTCTGCTGAAGGAAGTGGAAGGACTTTGATCCTGGTTGTTACAGTGTACATCCTCCATTGTGTCTAACACTTCCACTACACTTTCCGTTTCATCTTCTCTCTCCACCTTTTTTGTTGTCAGGTAGAACCTCATCATTGTGAGCTTGGATGAATTATACATTTCTCCCACTGTAGTTTCTTTATCTAGTGACACTTCCTGATAATTTGTTAGATCCAATTCAAACTCAGAAATACTGCCATGAGTATTTTTTCCATTTGGGAAAAACAAACGAATTGCCTCGTCCATCAGTTCTTCCCTTTTCCAGTCTTTAGGCACACTCAGCTTCCTTGTCCCCCCTCCTTTTTTTGCTCTCATTTGAACAAAGCCCTGCCCATCATAGTGCATCCACCCAATTTCAACTTTTCTTTTAGTACGCTGAGAACTGTTTTTTCTTGTTGTTAGGGTTTCAGTTTGTGAATTGTCAGTTTTTTGTTTTTTGCTCAGTTTTGATTTGAGCCGTTCAAACAGCTTTGACTTCCTGCAAGGTGGCTCAACTTCTTGCCTCCTACAAAATCCCATCACTGCCAGCCTATCTCCATATGAAGGAAGGTATCTTCTCATTTGGTCATCACTCATTAGCAGTAGGACACTAACATCAATCTGTAAACAAAAAAATAGTTATTTCAGTATTATGCAATACTTGAACAAAAATGTTTAGCATTTTGTTTAGGAAAACCAAATATTTATAAATGACATGAGTCTTTGTGACTTCCTGCACCTATTATAATTTACACTTCAATACAGTAAACTACTAAAATTAGCTTTTTTAAATAGTTTTTAAAAACTTTTATGCAATTTAATACATTTTTCCTTTTTTTTTAAATGAAATTTAATAAATCCAAAAGCAAAACATGAAAAAAACAAGGGAGCTAATAATAAAAAAAAGTGCTTCTAGGTCTGGGTTAATCATATTTATCATATAAATACATTTAAGAAATTGTTTGCCCAAAAGCAAAAAAAAATCTATTTACTCAAAAATGGATCACAGACAAGATGATAAAATAAACAAAAAAGGAGTTATTGAAATGAAAGGTTATCTTCATAATTTTTCTTAGTCTGCAAAATAAGGCATTAATATGTTTTATAAGTACTAATTAACACCCAATATGTTAGTACTAAGCATTGTTAATAAGAAAGTAATTATTAATACAGAAAATTGGTAGCTAAACTAAAATGTCACCCTTTAATATGATGAGTCATCCACTTACAATTATTATTAAAGTTGTGCAGTCCGTTATGCTGCTTGTTACTGCAAATTTTTTTTTTTTTTTTTTTTTTACTATCATATTATTTTAATTAATTGTCATAGTCATTAACATCCTGGTTTCTGGCATTAGATTAAGAGAGATTAATATTTAATTCAAAAATCCGGCATCATTATATTTTTTTCTGAAAAGTGTCTATATTGTGATATCCATAAACAGACAATGATTGCCTGGACATCAAGAGAACACTCCCTTAATTTGCATGTCAAGGGGCAGAGGAAAATAGTTCTATCATGAATGAAGTGAAATCAAATTTGAACATTTGGAAAAGGTGGCAAACACAAAATTTGTTAACACTTTCTATGAAGCCTGTATTTATAATACATTATAAGGGTATTCCTAAGGCATTATAATAAATGCATAATGCATAGTGTGTTATAACATCTCCTAAATAATTATAAAAACATTTGTAATACATTATAATACTTATGCATATGTGATTATAAATTTTAAGAGTATGATTATTTATAACACACAATGAACACCATATTAAATCGACAGTACATAATTTAATAATGGACTATATCATATCTTGACATTGCTTACTTAAGCTCAACATCTTGTAAGTGGTAAGGTGCCGTGTTATTTCAGTGTTTGCTGCGAGGCTAATATTGAGGCTAATGTGAGCTAGCTAATAATTTTCATTGAAAAAATAATTAAAATTGCAATGTTTATTATGTAAGACTTAGGTAGGGTAGGTAGAATATTCACATACTTGTAAAATGAGTATATCTTTTACTCAGTATGTCTGCTGAGGATCCATCAAAATAAAGAGTTAACATATATTTAGCACACACTAATACTCTAATGAAGGCTAGTTGGCATGTAGTTGCAGAGTTACTGATTAACAGCTGTCTTAAGGGTACCATCAAAATAATCAAACTGTATTGTATTTAAGGTTTAAGCAAATGTGTCATATTGTACATTCATCTGATTTGATATCTAATCTTATGGCTGTTTAAGAAAAAACATAGTATTGTTATTATTATTACTTATACATAGTCTTTGTCAGTTTTAGGTTAAGTAACATAAGTGAAATGGGACTTATAATGCATTATAACTACGAGAAATATTTTCCATTGTAACTGAAGTGAATTGTGTTCATATTATGTTATAGATGATCAAACTCTTTAAAAGTTATAACCACAAATAAGTAAATATTACAACACATTAAATGTTTTTTATCAATATTTATGAGATGATACAACATATTACAATGCAATTGTAATGTCTTATTCATTCATTATAATGCCTTAAGAATGCCCTTATAATGTATTATAAATACAGGCTTCATAGAAAGTGTTAGCCAAAAATCATATTTCATACTGCCATGTGAACTTTTAGGGATAAAACCTGTAGAATATTTTTTTTATTGAATAGCAACCTCTACAATGATTTTGATTTGGCATTTCATGACCCCTTTAAAGCATGTTTTTTTGTAAAATAACCTCTAAATAATCACTATAAAAAATAAAACTGTATGTATACTTGCATCAAATGTGGGTATTATTAGGTGAACTGTCTATTTAATTTATTGAGTGTTTTAAATGGTTCAGTATTACCTTGTCATCCTCCAGCCTTTTTATGGTTGCTTCTGGAATATTCCTCTCCCTCAGAAAAAAGATTAATTCGTCCATCCTGCAATTATTGTTTAATGGAAATTGATAAAATAAGCAGAACCAACAAGTCATGTAAAAACATGTATTTTTAAGGTTAATAACTGTTGTGCATAACGAAGCAAAGCTGTTGATGCAATACCTTATACCTTATACAAACCGTTTTCATGCAATATAGTAAAAGACATTATTTTCATAAAATCAACACTTAACATCCAAGATTAAACTGAGCTATGATAGCATAACACGCGCTAGTTACCAAACGTTCATATTTTAAAGTTGCTCAGAGTCTTCTGTTGTAACGTAAGCAAATGGATTACCATGCCAAAGAGTAGCTTAATATGACCTTACCTTGTCGTCAGGAAAACGGCATAAAGCTGTTTATGATTAAAAGGTTAGGAACCGCCGCGTTCTGAATCACATCTCGTTATTATGGTGCTTTGCCAGAACGAAACGAAAGTGTCGCAAATGAAGAGAAAAAAAGGTTATAATCTCATGAAATAAACTCACAATTGCGAGAAAAAGAGTCAGAATTCTGACTTAATAACTCGCAATTGCGACTTTATATCTCGCAATTGCGACTTTTTATCTCGCAATTCTGACTTTTTTTCTCGCAATTCTGACTTTATATCTCGCAATTCTGACTTTTTTTCTCGCAATTCTGACTTAATATCTCGCAATTCTGACTTTATATCTCGCAATTCTGACTTTTTTTCTCGCAATTCTGACTTTATATCTCGCAATTTTGCCTTAATAACTCGCAATTCTGAGAAAAAAAGTCAGAATTGTGAGATAAAAAGTCGCAATAACTTTTTTTTTTTTTTAATATACAGTGGCGGAAACGGGCTTCCATACTCAAGTGATGTTTATGTTGTCATGTTTTGTTTTGGCATGAAGCGCCACCCTCCATCTATCTCCCAATCACGAAGTCAGTAGTGTTTTTCGGCATCCAGGTTGCCAGCTTGGCAGAAAATACAGTGCATTTCATTTAATTCATTGTCATGTGCGTTTGTTCCTGTTGGTGTCGTCAAACATGGCAACCTTAGTGTGTCAAGTCTGAAAAAGAGGGGCCGGGTAAAAAAAACCCTCTCCAGTATTTTAAATTTGGACTGCAATACCTAGTTCATCCACAAGATGTAAATTCTACATACGGTTCCTTTAAGAACGTTTGGCACAACACTGTTAATTTACTACAGAAACATATGAGGAAAAATTTAAATGTTTTACTTTCAAATTTTATTTATTTATTGATTTTATTATGTTCTATTAATTAATTGATTCATTTATTACTTTAGTCTATTATTTACTTTTATGAATTTTTTCAAATTTTGATGACGTTCCATGTTTTCTTGATTCTCGATAATGTTTTACAGTTTCAGTCATTTCAGACCTAATGCTGATATTTCATTGTATTTTAATAAATTGCAATATTGTTTAATATTTTCAGTTATTTGCGCATATCGTAAATTAAATTTTTTTCCTAAAGCTTTCTAGAAACATCATAATAGAATTATTTGCATTGAACAGAGACTTGTTTTTTATT
>JAUCMU010000047.1:2276593-2294005 GCA_032275025.1 Enteromius treurensis | reverse complement strand
TCACGCTGGACAGTAGAAATCTGTTTGTGCGACTGAAATGAGCAACGCTGAGAAACAGCCAATCAGAGCAGACCTCCACATTAATATTCATGAACCTTTCAAATAAGGTAAAAACAGACTGTTTCATTCTAGGGTCAAATTCTAGGGTTGTAAATGGACCTGTAAAATTCTTATTGCTTATTGATTATTCTTATCTTTTTGTCCATTTGGATAACTGTCCTTCATTGCCGCCTTTCCAGAGACCAGGAATGCCTCCAGCTAATCGTATGACACCTCAGGGACCCTCTATGGGACCCCCAGGTTACGGGGGCAGTCCAGTGTCCCGCCCTGGTATGCCAGTCATGGACCCGTCTCGCAAGCGACCACCGCCAAATCAGATACAACAGGTCCAGCAACAGAATCGCAACCAACAGTAAGCCCACTTCTTTAATGATTGAGTGACAGAATTTATTCGATTTGCTTAAATAGATCCGTCTCTTTCTTACACAATGCTCTTTTTTTTCCTTTCAGTGCCAAGAAGAAGAAAATGGCGGATAAAATTCTACCTCAGCGAGTAAGTGGCCATGTCTGAAGAGTCTTGAATTGTTCAAGATGTGTAATTAATGGTGTCAATTGTTTGGGGCAAGTAGATAGCCATGATTATTTATTTATTTAAGCTCTCCAAAGTTTATGTAATTAACCCATGCAAGTAAGAAAAACCTTGATGTGTGATATTAGCTGAATGTGTTATTCTCAAATAAATGGAGCTGAAATAGACACGGCAGATTGAAAACCGCTCAACAGGTATGTTTCAAAAAGCAGTAGATGATCTCGATTTTCTCTGTGGCCTTGTTTCAGATCAGAGAGCTTGTTCCCGAGTCTCAGGCGTACATGGACCTACTGGCGTTTGAGAGGAAGCTCGACCAGACCATCATGCGCAAAAGACTCGATATTCAGGAAGCTCTCAAAAGACCCATCAAGGTACGTGCAGATTCTTCACCAACATCGACTCCTGTAGAAGGAAAACTGCGGCTGAGCGTTTGAAAGTTGACACTTTGTTTTATGCAGCAAAAAAGAAAGCTACGGATATTTATCTCCAACACCTTCAACCCTGCCAAACCGGATGCAGAGGACGGCGAAGGAACCGTAGCGTCTTGGGAGTTGCGTGTGGAGGGACGGCTTCTCGAAGACGTAAGTGAGATTCCGTCATCTCCCAGGCTCTCAAGTCAAACTCTTCATTGCTTGTAATGTCTGAAAACTCTGATTGTGTCTCAGACTGCTGTGTCCAAGTATGAAGCTACCAAGCAGAAGAGGAAGTTTTCCTCTTTTTTCAAGTCTTTAGTGATCGAGTTGGACAAAGACTTATATGGACCTGACAATCATTTGGTGGAGGTGAGATGCCAAAAAAAGTGCATTTCTCAACTGAAGTGCTTCAAACGTAGAATTTTGATATACTGTCTAAAAGGTCTCTTTTAATGCCACTTTTGTGCCATTTGTCAGTAATTGAAGCGTCTTTGTCTTGTTTCCAGTGGCACCGAACAGCCACGACTCAGGAGACTGATGGATTTCAGGTGAAGAGGCCTGGAGATGTTGGTGTCCGCTGTACTGTACTGCTCATGCTGGACTACCAGGTGATGACACACACTTAACTGCATACATAATAACTAAGCCCTTGTTGTTCTTCAGTCACTACCAGCAGGTGGCGCCGTTCCACATTATTAGTAAATGTGAGTAACTGTAGCTAATGGGACAAACTGTTCTCTTTCTAGCCTCCTCAGTTTAAGTTGGACCCCAGGCTTGCCCGATTGCTGGGGATCCACACTCAAACGCGGCCAGTGATCATTCAGGCTCTGTGGCAATATGTGAAGACCCACAAACTCCAGGACCCTCATGAACGAGAGTTCATTAACAGTGATAAATACCTCCAGCAGGTAACAAACATTAGAGTTTGTCTTTTACCTTAGTACTCCCAGGCGTCTTAGACTGGAAATGCCTGTTTACACTTGATTGCAGGACGTAGCATGTAAGCTATTTATTCACACTATTATATTTCTGATTCTCTTGCCTTTTTTTGTGTTCGTTGTGAATCATGTGGATATTGCACAGTGCATATATGTGCTGCCAGATGCTTGAAAGTTGGTTTAAAACATCTTTTAAACAGGACAGTAGCTGTAATGCCATTGGCTTCGAAATCTGTTTCTTTTTTTGTTCCCAATAATTGTTGTTCTAATTGTATGAAATCCAATAATTGACTGTTCTCCTTAAAACCCAATAACTGTTGGCTCTTCTAAGTTTATTAAACCCAAAAATCAACAATTTTCCTCATTCAAGATCTTTCAAACCCATAAGTTGCCATTTATCCTCTTTCAAGACCTTGGATGCCGGATAGATGTCCAGGCAGATGTCCTCGTTTTAGATCTTTGAACCCTGATAATTATAAATTCTCCTCCTTTATTTGAACCCTAAAAATGGTCAGTTCTGTTAATATTTTTAAGATAAAATAAACCAATTATCCACATTCTATTAATTTAAAACACCAATAATTATTGGTTCTGAAGATTTTTAAACCAGGTTTTTAAAGATCTTCAGAACCAATAGTTATTGGTCTGTTCCATAAAACAAGTTTACCAAATAAGCCAGGATTGTTTTAATTAGTCTGACTTATTTTGTAACAAATCTACAGATAATAAGCCTGACTAACCAAGATAAGCCTGGCTTGTTCTCTAATCTTGTTTTATGGAAACCAGTTTACCAAATGAGCCAGGTTTATTTCAGTTAGTCTAATTGCCAGATCATTTGGTTTAAAAATAAGTCGGACTATCTGCCATAAGCCTGGCTTATTTGGTAAACTTGTTTTATGGAACAGGCCCCAAGTCTTTAAAAAACCCATTGTTGATTCTCGCTGTTTAAGATCTTAGTAACTCAACAATGGTCAAGTTCTCACTGAAGGTTTTTGTAAACCAGTGCTTTTTGGTTTTCCTAATTCAAGATCATTGAAACCAAGTAATTTGATTCTCCTTGTATTAGATCTTTGAAACCCAGCGGATGAAGTTTTCTGAGATTCCTCAACGTCTGCATGCACTACTGATGCCCCCCGAACCAATCATCATCAGCCATGTCATAAGGTAACCATCACCCACATGATGTCGCTCAGAATTCCTTTTTCTGCCTAATCTGTGACCCTAACGTCCTTTGTGTTTCTCAGCGTGGATCCCAACGACCAGAAGAAGACGGCCTGCTACGATATAGACGTAGAGGTGGACGACACCCTGAAGACCCAGATGAACTCTTTCCTGCTTTCCACGGCCAGTCAGCAAGAGATTGCAGGCCTCGACAACAAGGTAGGACAGTTTCGCATATGACCGAAATCCTCCAAAGTGGCGTCTTTGTTCTGGCTGGAAAAACAGTCTTCAAAGTGCTCGGCACATCACTGCAGGGGAGAGCTCTGCTGTTCCCTGCGCACTGATGTTTTGCTGCATATCCTGTGCTTGTCTGCTGCATATCAAAGTGGCTCTTGGCAACACAGCACAGTTTTCAAACAGTTTTGTTCCAGGGAGCGGTCCAGGAAAAAGCATCCTGCTTTCTATCAGCTCTGGACATGTTTAATTTTATTCTTCTCCGTTTGCTAAGAATCTTTAGTAGTCTAGTAACCACTTCAGGCATGGTGACCGGACTCACCTTGGATACATCGTTGCCACAGTTACTCCATGCTTGATGTAATCATGGATTTCAGCTTGAGTGATGTGAATCGGCTAAATTGCTTAGATAAATCATCCGTGGGTGAAAATTCACTTCCTTCATGTTCAAGTTTATACGGCGCCGCATTCAATCAAAAGTGGAACTGTGATTCATTGTGTAATTTTATTATATTATGTGCATATTGATCTCCTGGCTTTTCAACTTTCACATACATCATTTTGAGATTTTTTTCTGTTCCCCTTTGACCCAGTTGAACCACTAGTCATTTTGCAACATTCAAAATGCAGTGTTCTTCATGGCCAGTGGTTGACCTTTGTATTTATTGCCAGTTTATGAAATATCAGACTACAGTAAAGCCTGTATGATGTTAAGCAAGATTGTGATTTGCTCTTACTACAGTTCAATAAAGAACTTTTATATTGAGTGCAAATCCAACTAACTGTTGTATAATTAACATTCAACATGTATTGCGCATGTATGTTTGCTCGCTCTCACAGATCCATGAGACCATTGAAACCATTAACCAGCTGAAGACTCAAAGAGAGTTCATGTTGAGCTTCGCACGAGACCCGCAGGGCTTCATCAACGACTGGCTCCAGTCGCAGTGCCGAGACTTGAAGGTGAGGAAAAACACTTGAATATGATATGAACACATGGATTTGGAAGTTTGATTTTTTTCTTGTAAAACCTGTAGGGTTCACAAATGCTTCTGCTAAGTTCTTAGTTTGCTTGTGGGAAGAGGTGGTTTAACCTTCGCCCAGAGCTGTAGTCTTTCTCCATCTGTCTGTTTGCTCAGCTGAGTGTTGAACTGACCGGACTTGTAATGACCGTGGGGGTTGGGAGGGTGTTTCACAGGCATTTGTATGGGATGCTGAATTTCTAAGAGCTTGCCACCATCATAATTTATCAGTCTAAAATAGCATCTGTTGAGAAGCAAGTTGCCTGTATTTCCGTGGGATTCAGTGTTGCAGAAAGTGTGTTGCTCCAGAGAAACGCCATTAATCAATAACCGCCGCATGCTGACGTCTGATTTTTGGTGTCCTTGCAGACGATGACGGATGTGGTTGGGAACCCGGAGGAGGAGAGGAGAGCCGAGTTCTACTACCAACCCTGGGCTCAGGAGGCTGTGTGCCGATATTTCTATTCAAAGGTAATGCTTTACACTGCCACTGTGAGATATTTGAGATCTCTAAGGTCGCAGTTCTTTTTACTGATGTTTCTCTCGATCTCATTCTCTCAGGTTCAGCAAAGGAGACAAGAGCTGGAACAGGCTCTTGGCATTCGAAACACATAAGCAAGCTCGCGACCGTTACGACACAGGACCAGAGGGGGTTCTGGGTAGCAAATGTCCTGCTGCTCTGTGCTGCAGACACTGATCACTACAGTTATATTACAGTTTATCTTGTGCTGTCCTGCTGTAGCTGCCCTGGAATTACCCTTATACAGAAGCAAACATATTTTTGTTGTGACTCCGCCAGCTAACGCCCCGTTGTCTGCTGTCATCCTCATTATTATTATTATTATTATTTTATTTTATTTTTTTACATATTTGTCGGTTCCCTGAGCATTTGTCAAGGTGATTTTACAACGCTGTCACTTTAGGAAATGTAGTTTTCTGACCAAAACTGACAGGCTTTGTTGGACGATTAAATTCCAAAGCGCGAGTATGCTTTTGGACGTGCTAATGTTTGAGCCCATTCGCTGCTTTCCATATTAACCAATCAGTTGGAGGGGTCATTGTTTGTTTATTTTTGAAGTTATTGATATTGTCTTTGCTATTTTAATGTTCTCATTATATGAACTTTATGAAGATCTAGTCTAGTTAAGCATAGATGGCGGATAAAGACGTAGTTTAGTACCTCAGCTCTGTGAAGATGAATTATTCGGAGGGTCTTAAACGAGTCTGGCGTTTAAGGCGAGCTTACTGGTTGACGTTTTCTGGCAAATACTGAGACTTTTTCAGAACTTCTCTGTTCAATAGTCGTTTTAGATCCACAAGATTAGATGTACTTCTGGTCAACCTGTTTGATTATAGATCTTTTTGGTCACAAGCTTCGTCCTGGACTGTAAAGTACTTCCAATCTAACCTTGCTGTGATAATGTAACTTTAGAGAATTGCCTTTATAGTTTTTGGTTTATTTGATTAATTATCAACATTTAAAGTCAACTCCGAAAGGACAATGTGTAACAACCCTGCCAAGGCAAGTACTAACCAGCCATGGCTGCCCACAAAATATCTGGGAAAAGGGACAAGTGTTTAAATATTTTATAGATGCGCTGCAGAGAGGCCATGAGTTCTTCCACTCAAGTAATTCAAAGCTTTTAGAAGTCAAGTGCTAAAGACTTTAACTTTCTGGGTAGTTTAAGTTTTGACTACATTTCATTTTCTTAAAGTCATGCATTTGCTTAGATTTTGTTTTCTTTTTTCTTGCAATCTTGTTTTTCTTAATTTTCTTTAATGGACCAAATGTTGTATTTCTCTGTTAGCCCTTGTGTTATAATAAAGATAATCTTGTATCAATGCTGAGCAGTGTAAAGTGTAATCGGAGCAGCTTTTAATCTTTCTCCTAGGGTGCTCAATAGTGACCGATGACCGCATCAAAATATCATAATATCAAAAGGCCAGTTTGCCACATCCATTTTTTTGTCGTGTTTCGGTGATTGAACCAAATGTTCTCAGTACATATTACAATAATCTTGTGTTTCAAAACAATAGACTGAAAATGTTTAGGCATCTGTGGAAGCATAATATCTGGGTAAGAATAAGAACAGCCTATTGCAAATGTACACCAATAGTACTGATGTGATTTAAATGAAATATAAAAAAAAAAAAAAACTCTAATCTTCAACTTAAACTCAAAAGTTGAATGCTTAACCAAATGTAAACTTAATAAATCTAAAATAATTTGGTTTGCTATAAAGCTCAAGTGAATCAGTTAATTGAATCGTCTGTCGAGGTTGTTTAAACGCTAAATGCTGTTAGACAACTGAAATGTAAATATAATATATATAATAATATAATATAATGTAATATATATATATATCAGTATGTTTTGGCTCCGTAGGCTACTTTTTTAAACGAAGCATTTCTGTTTCATTCAAAAACGTACTGTCCTTGCATTTCGTCGAGTATTGTTTACCTGAGGAGTGTCTGTTGTGTGAAATGCTCAGGTCGCGTATGAAACACATTTAGCTTTGTGGTAATTATTTTAAAACGCTACTGACAAAGTGTTGGCTACAGAAATTTTAATTTTGTGGTCTTAAAGGTATTTAAATCCCACATAATTCGCAACCTATATAAAGTACCAATAATGATCGTTTCTAATAATAATAGATTATCGTCCGTACCGTCCTGTGTCGAGTTGTGCTCGTGTATGAGAAGAAATCAGCCAATGCGCGGTAAGGGGAGTGAGGCGCGTTCACGGGCTATTTAAAAGCGCGCCCACAGGATTGTCTCCGGTCCGTCAGCGGCTCTCAAACACACCGAAGTCCTACAGCCGGGACAGACGCGCAGTATGGCGGCCAAGAAAGTCAGCATTATCGGCTCTGGCAACTGGTGCGTGACATTTACACTGCGTGATTGTTTAACGCTGTTCTTGCTGGTTTATGATTATTAATGCAAAGCTATTGGCTTAAGTGTATTTGGAAGCAGACTGTTTTGGGACACAAACGAAATATATTTCTATTTTAGGAAGTTGAATAAATGCGGTATATGTTGCACGGGTTCCCTCTGCGGATATCAAATGTAAACCATGAATACCTCTCTGGTAGTTGCCTAATATTATTGGAATATCGCGTATGCCATTGGATTTTAGATTTAGTCCATTATTTTTAAAATAAAAATATTTTATTGTTTTTTTATTTATGTGCATATGCGCATTGTTTGAGTTGCTGGTAATATTTGCTGAGTAATGATTGACCCAGGTGTCCACTGGTCCTCATTAAACAAAAAGAACAGACTGCAGTCTTTTCTTTCTGACCCATAAACTTCAGGCCGTTTTATGGCATTGCAGATACTGGCGCAAAGCTGTAATATGAACTGCATTATTATTATAATCATCCATAATTAGTTTCTTAATTGCATGCTTCCAGTGTTAGAGGATTATTAAGTTTATATTTAGAATGATTTATTTATTTATGATCGCAGGCACAATTTTAAAATGTTTAAATATAGCTGAAGAATATAATTGTATTCAATAAAACCAGTGATAAATGCACTAACCTGTTTCCAGTTTTGACAAAGTCTGAATTTTATCTGTAATTTAGCGAATGTGTGTGTCACAGAATCTGGTTCTTGTGTTAATTAAGCTCTCAGTGTGTGTAGACCTCATTACAGCGGAAGTATTGTTTATCCAGTACAGTCTGTCAAAGTTCTTTCATTTCCTTAGGGGTTCTGCCATTGCCAAGATAGTGGGTGCCAATGCAGCAAAATACAGCACATTTGAAAAGACGGTGAACATGTGGGTGTTCGAGGAGATGGTCAACGGACGCAAACTCACTGAAATCATCAACACCGAACACGAGAATGTAAAATACTTGCCTGGGCACAAGCTGCCGCCCAACGTGGTGAGAACATAAAGCATCTCAAGAAGCTGGTGTTTCAAAACCTGTGCATGTTGTTAACAATGATGAATGTATGGAAATTGAATAGTGAAGTTTTGTCAGGAAGCCATCATGAAAGGAGCATTAAAGTGGTGTTTGATATAATAAATAAACACAGTAATAAATGGCTGTTTTGCTTCAGTTGGCGGTTCCAGATCTGTTAGAAGCAGTGAAGGGTGCAGATATCCTCATTTTCGTCATCCCTCACCAGTTTGTGTCCCGAGTCTGTGACACCATTAAGGGTCACGTGAAAACTGACGCTGTGGGAATGTCCCTCATTAAGGTGAATATCTTGCTTTATGTAGTAACATTTGAGTTTGTATGTGACCCATAATGTGTGTATGTGTTTCATAAGGGTGTGGATGAGGGTCCTGACGGACTGAAACTGATCTCTGATGTCATTAGGGATAAACTCGGCATCACCATGACCGTGCTGATGGGAGCCAATCTGGCCAATGAGGTCGCTGACGAGAAATTCTGTGAAACTACTATTGGTGAGTACAAAAAAACTGGTAATTACATTTTTGGTTCCACATCCACACCGTTCAGTCTCGTTACCTTTTAATAATCCGAGGAACCTTCTTTCCCTACAAAGAACCTTTAGTGAAACAGATAGTTCTTCAGATGTTAAAGGTTCCTTATGGAACCATTTAGACTAAAAGGTTCTTCTGTGGCATTGTGAAGCACCTTTATTTTTAAGAGTGTAATACATCTTGTGTTAGGGTGTAGAAGCAAAGCTCACGGGCCCCTGCTGAAGGAACTGATGCAAACACAAAACTTCCGTGTGACGGTGGTGGAAGAGGCTGATGTTGTGGAGATCTGTGGTGCCTTGAAGGTAAGCGTCCATCACTTTCTGAAGCATTTAGTTGCATGAAAGTCAAAAACTGATTTTTTTTAAATTGTAGAATATTGTCGCAGTCGGTGCTGGTTTCTGTGACGGTCTCGAATTGGGTGACAACACCAAAGCCGCCGTGATCCGTCTGGGTTTGATGGAGATGATCGCCTTCGCTCGGTTATTCTGCATGGCCAGCCCGGTTTCTCCCGCCACGTTTCTGGAGAGCTGCGGCGTCGCCGACCTCATCACCACCTGCTACGGAGGACGCAACCGCAAAATTGGGGAAGCGTTCGCTAGAACAGGAAAAGTATGTTTGGCCCTCAGGTTTGAGTATTACCTTGTGTTCCCTGTTTTTTGTGCAGCGTTAAATATTTGGGTTTGTTGTCAGACTATCGAGGAACTTGAGAAAGAGCTGCTCAACGGCCAGAAACTTCAAGGTCCAGCAACCGCAGCAGAAGTTCATCAGATCCTCAAACACAAAAACCTGGTGGAAAAGTAACTATCTTTGCGTTCGTCACAGTCAGTCTAGATTACATAATCAATTTCCAAAAAGCAAGTACTTATAATTAGATTATATACATTTTCAGACAACCTTTACTTTGTTACATGATTATTATTCAAAAATAGATATTACTGGTTTTCCTAATTCTTCCTTTTTTAAGCCTGGCACTTCTATATATTCTCAGAAAGTATTAAATAAATAGCAGGTAACATGACATGGCGGGAAAAACATTTTTATTTTGATTATTGTTAACTTAAAATAATTTATTTGAATGTCAAAGTTTCATGATTTAATTCATTATCTTTTTGTTAAATTCACAGACCTGCCTTCTGTACTTTTGTTACTCTCAGTTTGGGAAATCTTAATGTACTTTTTAATACACTTATTGTTCCTAATAATAGCAATAAACGGAAAATAAATAAAAAATTAATCAAAAGGTAGTCTGATTATATTACCAAAAATGTGTAATGTAATCTACCCAGCACTGCTGACACTATGGAAAACACATTCTTTTTCTGCATATTTATGTAAAACCTTCTATGTTTCTCTATAGGTTTCCACTCTTTAATGCTGTTTATCAGATCTGTTTCCACGGTCACCCGGTCAAAGAGTTCGTCACCTGCCTACAGAACCATCCAGAACACATGTGAACATCGTTATGGCTGTTTTTATTTTTTTTTCATCAACACAGTATGAAATATTTGTGCCTAAATGTTGTAAACCTATTTAAAGCCCTACACTCTCACAAAGTATTTTTAACATTTCCTATTGTGTGATATTCAGCCAATGACGAAGTGCCTTAAATGAAGTCCTCAAAAGCATCTATTTTCTGGAAAACAACGTTTCTTTGTTCATGTGCCATAAAAACTGATTTTGTTCACTCTTTGGGTCTGCAAGTTTTTTTGTGTGTGAAATCATTAGTGATAGAAATGACAAAGTTAACATTTGAGTCCATATCTCTGTACATTGATATTTCTCTCTAACACATGGATGGAATGTGACCTTTACTTTCCAAAACACATGTTCACCTTTAACATTTTAGGGGTTCAACCTTTGACCTTTTCTTAAGAGCAAGCAACTCTTTACGTAACACGAAATTGAGTATTTAAATGGCTAACGTTTGCATACCGGACTTATCTAAAATGCACTGCAGACCAGATCATATATTTAAAACAGATATTAAATTGTCCATTGCATCATTGTATTATTTTGATTTAATGTCAGGTCCATTCAATACTTTTCCACTTTTTTCTTCATGAGTTAGGTGTGAAAGGTAAGTTGAGTTTTACTTCTTGGTCTGTGCGGTTTACTCTGATTATTACTAGTTCCTGGGCTTTTCCTCTATGAGAACGGCAGTATCTATTTATAGCGCTCTCTATCGGGTAAAAGTAGCGCTATTTTTAGTGCTGTGATTTTCCGCTTTGGACGCTAGAGAGCGATGACGACTTACCAACATATCCAGCGGAACATATCGCTGGAACATAATGGATACGCTGATTAAATAAGACAAAAGCGCACAGTAATGAGTGGCATTAATATTTAACATTTTCGTAAAATAGCTTATCTAGAAATGGAGCACTTCAGAGGGTACTATGATGTTTCTGAATCACTGCTAGGCTATACAAAATAAAAAATAATAAGAATAAGAAAAAATAAAATAAAATAAAAATGCTATACAAATTTTAAAACCAAACTCAATAAGTTATGTTATACATATATCAGTTTATTTGGCTTTCAAAACAACACACATATTTTCAAATAGTAATAGTATATATAAGGCATTTTAAAATATTGTAGGCTACTTAAAAAAAAAAAAAATAATAATAATAATAATTATTTATGAAACAAGTTATACTGTAAATGTTTTTCTTGGTTCTCAAAACTGCAACAACAATAATATTATTTAATACAATTAACTAAATCGTTGAAAACAATTTTGCACAACAGCAGCCTTCAAAATCGCATGAAATCCTCACTGTGAGTTACGAATGACGAACAAAAACCAACATTTAAACTGAATTCTACAAACAAGCTGAAAAGACTAGATTTTATGCGGTCAGGTTACGGCAGAAACGTGATTACGTCATCGCGTAGGTATGCATGGAGCCTCCCATCATTGCTTTTACTTTAGCTGGAGTGAAACAGAGGAACAGGAGTGCTTTTATTTCATTTGAGCTGTCTTCACGTTTAGGCAAGAATTGAGAAAATGAAGACTGTATCAAAACTGCTCTCAAAGTTCATGCATTTACTTCTGTACGGTAAGTTACATTGATTTCAGGTTTCTTTGGTTTTGTAATCAAGATGTAAAAGATCTTCCTTGGGATTCATTTTTTTTGTCTGACGAGTGAATGTGTAAATCAGTGATGTTTCTTCCTGCTGTTTGTTTGCATTTGTATTATTACATATTTGTCTATTAACTTGATTCATGGTCTGTAGAAAAGTTCTTTTCATTTTAAAACAGACTTCTAAATGTTTGTACAGTGTAGTCCAATAACAGATTACACAATTACTGGTGCTTCTAATTAAATCATAAAAATACATACATTTTTTGTTCGTTTGCACAAAATAAATACTCTTTACATCAATAAAATGTGCAACACTTTGGTTTACAATACAATTGCATGCAATATCTAATTATTATTAATATTTAACTTGCGTTGGAAATGTTTCCTTCACCTCACTCTCGAGATCTCAGCAAAAAGTCTCATGATCTGGTTCAGAACATAACTGCAAGTGTGGGTATTTGGACAGAGCAGCCCTGTCTACTTCCACTCTCCAGATAATTTAACACATTTTCCTAAAATATTATTATGGGTAATAATATTAATGTTCATGTGTTGTTTGATGTCCATTAAGATGTTCAAGATCAAACGTGAGACTTTGTCTGATGAGTGAATGTGAGAATCAGTTCTTCTGCTGCCACCCACAATATTTCCACAGCATTTTCTGACTTACACTGAACTGTTCATTTCTTTTTCAGGTTTTTTCAGTGTTAATGCAGACGGAGTGTCAGTGATGAAGGGAGATTCAGTCACCCTACACCCTGGTGTTCAATTAAAACAAAATGAAGAGATTGAACGGTATCTTAGTCACACTTACTTGTTCGAAGATCTCAGTAAGATCTGTATGAATAAATGAATAACGCACTTATATAGCGCTTTACTGTGTTTGGCCATACACCCAATGACCACAGAGAGTCAGGACCTCGGTTTAACTTCTCATCCGAAAGAGGGTACTCTATTGACAATATAGTTTCCCCGTGAGCACCACCTCCTGGCCTCTCTAACACCTCTACCAACAGCATAGTTTTCGCAGGAGGTCTCCCATCCAGGTACTGACCAGGCTCAACCCTGCTTAGCTTCAGTGGGCAACCATGCTTGGGCTGCAGGGCGATATGGCTGTGGCCATATCATAAGATCTGTAATCAGTGTAGTCATTTTGGCAAGGGGAGATTCAGAGACAGACTGAACCTGGACAGTCAGACTGGATCTCTGACCATCAGAGATGTCAGAACCACAGACTCTGGACTCTATGAACTCTTATTCAACTACTATAATGAGTTTTTCACTGTTGCTGATTAACATGATTTAAAAAGTTCTGTTTTTATCTATAATTTATACAATTTAGTATTTTGTTGCAGAACATTAATGTAACATTATTTATTCAAATGAATGTGCAAAAACAATAAAAAATAATTCTTCACATTTTTTCATTTAATCATGTTAATAATTGCAATTCAGCGATGTAATATGGCAAAATTAAATTTTTATAAAAAGTTTTTTAGAAATATGTGACCCTGGACAACAAGATCAGTCTTTAGTTTCTTAAGGGTTTATGTGTAGCAATAGGTGACAAATCTGTCAAAATATTTTCCATGAAGATGTTTTGTATTTCATACTATTAAAACTTTATTTTTGATTGATAACATGCATGGCTAAGGACTTCATGTGGACAACTTTGAAGGCAATTCTCTCATGCAGTATTTAGATTTTTTTTGACACTAAGATTTCAGATAGTTGTGTATCAGCTAAATATTATATCCTAACAAACCATGCATCAACGAAAAGCTTATTTGTTAATCTTTCAGACAATGTATAAATATCAAATTCGGAAAATTGATCGTTATGACTAGTTTGTGGTCCAGGGTCGTTTGCAGAATAAAGAACTTACGACACTACGTCATCGAACTATATAGTTGCGCTGAGCCTCTGCGATTATTGCTTTCACTTGTGAAGCACAGGGACTGAGAGTCTTTACTTCACCTTAACCTGCATCATCTTTTTTAGTAAAAACTGAAAAATGAAGCATATCTTTTTTTCCTTCTTTTTGTTGTGTGTTCGTGGGCAAGGTAAGACATTTACACGTACTGTACAGGCTACTGTCTCTTTTCCGGTCAACAATATAAAAGCGAACGGACGAGTTTTTGCATTCCTTAACTTTGTATTATGAAGAAATTGATTTCTTTTGCTCGTCGATTAATGTTCTTGTTGCCATTTCTCTTGTAATAACTAACGTAAGAGGTTGAATCGCAACATTTCACAGCAGCTGCTATATTGTAGGACAGAGCGGGGCACCACCTAAAAGCGGACGCGCAGCGCGGTGCCATCGCACACCAAACGCGTCGCGTTCAGCTCAAGACAGTTTAGTCTCGAACTGTTTATCATCAATGACTTTAAGTTATGGCTCTCTATATTAAGCATAAGAATTTATGACAAGTTCTGTTGGAAAATGCACAAGGAACAATTTGAATTGTAAGCCGTATCTGTGATGGGCGCTGCGGAAACAGTGCCTTATCAAGAATTGCGACTTGATAACATTCAACTTGATTCGAAATCGCCCCAGAAAGGCATGCACAAAGTATGGTGAATATATTTATATATATATATGTATACACACGTATGTGTGTGTGTGTCCCAGATTAGCCTGAAGCACCTAAAGTAGGGTATAAGGTGTGCCTTCTATGTTATTTAGCAGTTTATATAGTGTGTATTCTTGTATTGATGAAACAAAACCACATGTTTGAAATTAATGTGTACAAATAGAAAATAATTACTCTGAACCCCAACTGGACACAGAAAGGTTCCCCGTCTCTCCCTCTATGTATTTGATGACTTATAATTAATGGTTTATTTACTTATTTATTTTGATACAGATATAGTGCCAGTGACTGTAATGGAGGGAGATTCAGTCACTCTATTCACTGATATTAAAACAATCCAACAAGAAGTGATTACATGGTATTTTTCTGACTCTTGCATTACTTACATCACTGGAGATCAGAGTAAGAACAGTACAGATGTCCAGTGTATTAATGGTACAGAGATATTCAGAAACAGACTAAAGGTGAATAATATGACTGGATCTCTGACCATCACAAACATCACAACCACAGACTCTGGAGTCTATAAACTACAGATCAGCAGCAGCGGCAACAACAGTCAGCTCTTCAATGTTTCTGTCAATAGTGAGTCATTACTTTCCTAATCTGATCCACAGTTCTCTCATGTTGTGTGGTTTGTTTGTAGTTGTTATCTACAACATATCCTCCAGCAGCACTTGATTTGTGTTTCAGATGCTTCTGGACAAGATGGAATTAAGACAAAGTCAGTGAACGAGGGAGACTCCGTTACTTTAGATCCTGGTGTAGTGAAAACCACAAATGATGTGATGAAATGGCATTTTGGCAGCATTTGCATCACTGAAATAAATGGAGATCTTAGTTTTAACTGTACAGATGTTCAGTGTAAAGATGCCGATGAGAGATTCAGAGACAGACTGAAGCTGGATCATCAGACTGGATCTCTGACCATCACAAACACCAGAACCACAGACTAGAGATTATCAACTACAGATCAGCAGCAGCAGATTCAGCATCATAAAGAGCTACATTGTTAATGTCGCTGGTGAGTATCATTTAATGATGAAACTTGCAAAATATATTTATATTTTCTCTTGTAGGTGTATGATCCAGTATGCAAAGTGAAAACTATTGTATCTGTGTTGCATTTATTTGTCTACTCACAATTGTTCACATTTGATTTCTGCTGTACAATTTTGTTTGCTTAGAGTTACATTTATTTCTTTAGGTTATGCACATGCAGAGAAAGTGTCAGTCATGGAGGGAGATTCAATCACTCTATACACTGATGTGGAAGCAATCCAACAAGAACAGATTAGATGGTATTTTAATGAGATTAAAATCACTAGGGATGGCAATGAGACTTGTAGAGATGCTAAGTGTAAAGATGGGACTGAGAGATTCAAAGAGAGACTACAGGTGAATTATCAGACTGGATCTCTGACCATCACAAACACCAGAATCACAGACTCTGGACTCTATAAACTACAGATCAGCAATAACAGTGACTGGCTCTTCAGTGTTTCTGTCTTTTGTGAGTCATTATGTTCCTTACCTGATTCAAAACAACCACCGTCATATCTATAGTTCGCTCATGGTTTGTAGTTTTCTCCAGCAACTGTTGATTTGTGTTTCAGGTGCTTCTGAACAAGATAAAATGAAGACAAACTCAGTGAAGGAGGGAGAATCTGTTATTTTAGATACCGGTTTACTGAATGCCACAAATTATTTGATGAAATGGCTTTTTAAAGGCATTTGCATTGCTGACATCACTGGAGATCAGAGTAAGAACAGTACAGATGTCCAGTGTATTAATGGTACAGAGATATTCAGAAACAGACTGAAGATGAATAATATGACTGGATCTCTGACCATCACAAACATCACAACCACAGACTCTGGACTCTATAAACTACAGATCAGCAGCAGCAGCAGCAGCAGATTCAGCATCACGAAGAGCTTCATCGTTAATTTAACAGGTGAGTATCATTATTATAGTGATAAAATTCTTGTATTTTCATATTTTCTCTTGTAGGTATCTGATCCAGTATGTGAAGTGAAAACTACCGTATCTGTGTTGCATTAATTTCTCTACTTACAATCTTTATGAAAATAAAGATCGCATTCCATTAGATTACATGGAGAGGGTGGGGTTCATGGCCTATATTGGGACAAGTCACCTGAGGGGCAACATGGTGGCGTCACTTTTGAGGACTAGCGCTTCACACCTGGTTCAGTAATTGTAGGAATAAACAACAACCAAAAAAACAGTTTGCTAAATATGTTCATTAGCATAAAATGTGGTCAAATTTGAAAATCACTTTCAAATTTGTTTGCTATTGATTTTTGTTTCTCCTGTTGGTTTGTGTTCCAGATGTTTCTGCTGCTGAGCGAGAGTCAGTGAAAGAAGGTGAGTCTGTCACTTTAGCCACTGGATTGACAAAAACTCTGAAATGATTTGATGACATGGTATTTTAATGACACTCGCATCGCTGAAATCACTGGAGGACTAAAACATTAAAGGGTTAGTTCGCCATAAAATAATAATTCTGTCATTACTCACTTTCATGTCATTCCAAACCCATAAGATTTTTGTTCATCTTCTGAACACAAATTAAGATATTTTTGAACGAGAAGGGTTTGATGTTTTTTGAATTTTTGGGTGAACTAAACCTTTAAGAAGACACAAATCAAGTTCACAATTCAGTACCTGCGCACTGTGACTTCTCTTTTAGCGTCTTTTTGCTTTCGTCACTTTTTGATGCCACAAACATTATATATATGACATTATAATATTATATAATATATATTATTTTTCATTTACACAGTGAAGACCAGTGTTGGGGGTAACGCATTACAAGTAACGCAAGTTATGTAATAATATTACTTTTTCCAAGTAACTAGTAAAGTAACGCATTACTTTTTAATTTTAGAGTA